>WUAM01000237.1:3706812-3731330 GCA_024336885.1 Actenoides hombroni | reverse complement strand
TCCGACATGCGCCAGGAGGGAATAAATCGAAGTGCGATTTCCATACACAAGCTCGTGCACTTTCTCCCTCTTGTCATTCCTATATGCCGAGTCTGGACAGGAATTGTGATCGTGGGCAATACCATTGGGTGTATACAGTGCTCTTATTATTTTCAGACTGAAAACCGCATCCTTCACATGAAGGCACTCGTTTATCAATGGATATTTTACAGTGATGTCCTTCTCACCCTGCTCTTTGCGTTTCATCTTCACCATACTGCCCAATGCTTTGGTATGGAACATTTAATAGCATTATTGTACCTGCCACTGCAACCGGAACTTCTTCCCTTTTCAATGCACAGAATAGCAGCATTTGCCTGGATAGAGTGGATGGTTGAGGTAATGGGAAAAAAATGCACAGAATAGCAGCGTTTGCCTGGATTGAGTGGGTGGTTGAGGTAACAGGAAAAAAATTAATCATAGTATCATTTCAGTTGGAAAAGACCTTTACTTATGATCATCAAGTCCAATCATTAACCTAGCTTATGAAACAGAATAAGAAAAAGGGGGAATACCATGTAGTTGGTTTCAGTTTGGGATTGCTATATGTCTGTTGTCAGTAGTTTTCATTTTAAAAGAGCTGGCTCTTTATCTTTATGGTCAAAGGTTGCTGAATAGCTTTTTAACCAACTAGTCAAAACCAGAATTAGAGACTTCCAAAAGAAATTTTAAGACCATGTGTTTGCAATGTTGATGAAATTTCAAAAAATGAAAAGGACAGGTGTGGTACACAAACTAATCTGGAAGTTGTTACTAGTTCCCCCTATAATGATCATGTGAATTAATTAATATTTCCATCAGGCAGGTAGAATTTGTTTAATTAGAGTCAGCATAACAGCCATATTTTGAAGTATAAGATCAGCTTAGATCTTATACATTAAAATATGATAATACTTACTATATATACTAAATATAGTATATACTACTTAGTATAAGATCTATACATATTTGATATAATATTATACTAAGAGACTCGCATTTTCTTCACATAACATCTGTTACTAATTTCAGGCATTTCTTGAAGACCTTGCATTTTCTCTTTTTTTTTTTTTTTCCTAGTTAAACATTTTATTTTCGGTTTGAAAAGAGAGGAAAAAACCTGCATAACTCAAGGTCATTTTTTTTTTTTTTTTTTTTTTTTTTTAACAGCAATTCCATCATGGAAATGAGAGATTTATAGAAATGTTAGATAATACTCTGGGTTAAGCAGTTAGCTTTGTAGGGTATCTGTATTAATACTAAAATAATGAAGCAGTACCAACATACATAAAAGGGAATTTAGCATTTCAGAGCTTCTCCCATGTAGTAAAATACTACAATATATTTTAATTGACAAGCTTTTGGGAGTGAAGGGAAGCTCAGTGTCAAAATCTTCCAATAGCATAGTACACAAATCATGATAATCTTGATTTATCTTCAACACGTCCTTGCAGAGAAGAGTATTCATGGTACACATTATGTGGTTTGCAAAGTGCTCTACATACAACTGAACTACCTAACATATTTGCAAGACAGGTATTACCCTATTTTCAATCTGTCATTCAAAAATGAAAGGTACAATGGGTACTGATATGTGAAGTTGGCTCTCAAGCCTATATACACCCCATTCCAAGATCCTTAATCATGACAGTAAGCTTTGGTTTATCGTGCCCTGTAAGACTATTGGTTCATCAGTCTGCGAAGCTCAAGCAAAAAAGCAAGGGTTGGAATTTTGCCCCTTGCAGGCAGACTGGGCTAACTTTTAGGTATCCAGTACTGAAAGTGGAATTCACAAGACTGAAGTGGATGTTCAGGAGCACTGTATACAGAAAGCTTAGGTCCTGAGCATGAAATTGGAAATGAACAGAGGAGAGTGAGAAAGTTTCTCAGATCTCATCTACTACCATTCTAACATTGGGTTCCATATTATTAATTTAAGTTTCCCACATGACTGATTAACATGTTTCTTCTAAAATACAAACCCTGGAGGACACAGTGATGGCAATATCAATGGAAAATGGGTTTGGTCCTGTGTTTAGGGTAGTTTTCTGAGAATTGTCTCCTTGTTAAAAAGGGGCTCAGATCTGCATCTCAAACCCAGACATTTCCCTGTGCCTCCTCATCCTGGCCTTTTGGTTATAAGTTATCATGCCTTCTGTGCCTAGTGCTAAAGACAGTGCTCTCAGTGCAGGGTAGATGTGCTCTCTGAGCATGTGGGCTGGATCAGGCACATAAGGATTAAGCATAAGATGAGAAGTGATCCCAGCCATAAAAGCCACACTTTTGTACACATGCAGTGCAGGCCATTATATGCACATAGAATTTGACCAGTGAAAACTTCATCAGTTAGACATTCCTGAAATAATGCATTTCCATTTCACACAAGTTGTCAATTAGTTAGGTGACTAATTGCCTTTTGAGAACTTGACTCCGAAATGTGTTATATTGCGGGGGCGGGGGGGGGGGGGGGGGGGGGGAGAATTAAAAAAACTTAACTGACATTATTTTATAAGAACAGCTCAGTTGAACTGGAAACAATAATGCAGGAAAAACAATCTCATCACATTAGGGAAGACTTAGATAGACTTTGTCTTGAAAAACTCCTTTCTCTTAAACAATGAACTTACTCTTGGAAATGAGAAGATAGGTACGGCTGCAATCTACTGACCACTGTTCTTTTTTTTCAGCTTTGGAATACTGTGCTGGGAGAGTCTAAGCAGACGGAAGCCTTTTGAAGGCATTTGTCTCTGTTGTTCAGGTCAGATTTTTGTTGCCCCAGTCTTTTCTGCAAATTCCCTTATGGTGGGGAAATCGTGATACAAACAGCACTATCTTTTCAGATGTCCCTTTGCCTTCTACTACTGTTAAAGTACAAAACTCCACATTATGGGATGTAAAGATCATAATCCCTCAACAAATCCTCTTACCCCACCTGTATCATCTCTCTGTGCTTGCTGAAGCACTGTTAATGAGCTGGGTTTTCAACTTACCTTTTGTGAGAGAGAACAGTACTTTATATGGGACAGCTGTCATTTTAAAATCAGGGAATATTTTAGTGACAAGCAGCTAACCAGAGAAGCAGAATGCTCATTTTTAAAGTTGCCACGAGTTTCAAATCCCAATCAAGAAACGCCAGTTCATGCCAGACAGTCTTAAGTAAGCAGGGAATCTTACTTGCTTAGATGAAAGTGTGAGCAGTTCTGAAGAACTTAATTTGCAAAACGTTGTGTAATAGTTACCACAGTCCAGAATGACCCCTGTTTCTTGGAGGTGTAAGTCAAAGAAAGGTTTCTTTGCAATGGGCTCCATTCTGCATGGCAAAATTGATTGAAGGACAGTTTTACAGTCAGTTTACCTTTTGGAAATACTGGATAGAATAATTACCTCAATGTTCACGTAGCTTATGGCTGCCATCTCGTGGCTGCCCAAAGTAGGGTGGGTTTGTTTGTAGAATAAGAGTTCCATTCTTACAATGCAGGTATAAGGCTTTCTATAAAACTGCTCAGAATGCACCCATAAGGATTACATGTATTCCTGAGGTATTTGTGCACATGGTTCACCATATGTATTTACGTATCCATTTGTGACTTCTTTAGAGAAGAGTTCTTTATCCTGACATGCCCTGTGGCAATAAGCTTCTATAGCCTCCTGTTAAAGGTTAGCATATACAAGGTGGTAAAGGTTAGCAGTAGAGTGTTAATGGATTCTTGCTTGAGAAGAAAAAGCAGTCTGTATTTTAAAATATGCAAAATAACTTAGGCTGATTATAAGTTTAAGACAGTTGTGAGGTCGCTCAGTATTTTTTGCAGTGACATTTTCCTACAAATTGCAGGCCAAACAACCCTGCTGGAAGTTTTGACAGGGATCTGCAGGAGTTTGCGGCCTGGCGTTTCAGAACAGTTCATACCAAGCAATTTGCCCGAGAGGAATCGACTGTTGCACCTCATCGCTCTGTGCTGGCATCAAGAACCAGATTATAGGCCACGAACTGCAGGTAACATTCAGGATTTGCTTTGCAAGATTTGTGATGGAGATAGGTCTTGCTGAGAACATTGCTCCTGTACTCCAAATCAATGCCAGAACAACTGAAGCTGAAGTAGTTTTCAGATTATTGAAATGCTACCAGAAATAGCTTCCTTATCTCCAAAATTGGGTTTAGTATACAGTAAAAATGAGTACAAAGAAAGGAAGGGATACTATCAGCTATATATGCTAGTTTAACAAAGATCAACCTGTCTTCAGCATTTCTTGATTCCAATGCATCACCAGGTCCCTTTGAAGTGTGCTATCACTGTTTACTTTAGTGGAATTGTTATGTTCGTGATCTGCTTCTAAAAAGATGGCCAAGAAATGTTAAAATAGTGGTATTTGAGGACTTTTGAGCAAACTTTCAAAGTTAAAGTACTGAGGAAGCAATTTGCATATAGCTTTATTGTGATTGAGTCATGTGTAAGGCTTTTGCAAGTAAGCTCACTATGTCAGTATGAACACATAAGAAAATGTGATTTTAATGTGACCGTAACCATTCCTTAAAATCAGATCAAAAAGGAAACCAAGAGGAGGTATGAGGTGGAAGTTGTATTTTACTAATCTCATCTAGTTCATCCAGTTACTCAACATAATAGTAAAGTTAGTTGAAATTTGCTGATGCTTATACAGACTTTCATAGGCAATGTGGTATTTAAAATGCATTATTACCCCCACAGAATGTGTAGACCTTCTAAATGGAATTTTGACTACTATAAATAAAGAGGCAATTTCCACTGCAATCTACAATCTGATGGATGCAAAGGTTAGTGCAAAATTTTGTTCTCTTACAAGGATATTAGTTGATTCATTCAATTGCAATCTTTGTGGTCCTAAACTAGGAATGGCTTTGTCTTCATTGTTTTATTGGACATGACAGAGCTGGAGACATACCCTTTGGCACTTCAGGTTCATTTAGGAATTGTAGAAAATAGATGTTGTGAGGTTCTCCAGAAACTATGACAATTGCTATCTTTGGTTATAAAAATAGGGTAACTTCTTTCCAGTCACCAGATGTAGTCAGACTGGTAAGCCCCTCTGAATGAGAACAAATATCAGCCTCAAGGAGATCAGATTAGGGCTAGAACCAAGGACCATTTTTGCTGTGTGTACTGGTGTCATGTAAAAGGATGAAGTAATTTGGCAGACTATAAACCCCGCTGTGTTCCAGCTTGTCCTTGGATATCAGAGGGGCTGGGGGTGGCTGGGCTTAGCTTCTCAGTGATGTCCAATTTGGCACTATTAGTCCATTTGCATTCACCAGATTCACTAATAGTGCTGCTCTCCCTGTCTAGTCGCACTCCTCGATTCCACGCAGCCGGTAGCTGGTGATGCCCAGTGA
This sequence comes from Actenoides hombroni, assembly GCA_024336885.1. Taxonomy (NCBI): domain Eukaryota; kingdom Metazoa; phylum Chordata; class Aves; order Coraciiformes; family Alcedinidae; genus Actenoides; species Actenoides hombroni. The sequence goes on along the minus strand of WUAM01000237.1, from coordinate 3,725,944 downwards.
GAAACTTTTGCAACTAACAACAGGAATCTCACAGTTTATTGGAGCAACAGAAGTACAGGTTCTTATGGGATGCCAGTGATAAATACACTGTCTGCAAGGCACATGCAAATATACAAAATGTGTTAAGTTAAAAGAAGCAGCTCTAGAGAGATTCCTAAGTTTTCCTGGGGAAGTACTCAGAAAGTTTGGATCTTACCCAAATACATCCCTATGGGAGGGAAGAAAGGCTCAGCCCATCAACTGATCCCAGGCATCAGAGATAATTGGTGATGGTATCCGCCCTGACCTGTCCACTGTGATGTCTTCCCTAATGTCCCTCCTTCCTTAAGACATTTTTATATTCTTTTTCACCTTTAAGGTGGAGCTTGAGTGACTCCAGTCATCAATGTCTGTATTATGATTGGTGTAAAATTCTCTCGCTCTGCTTTTAAAGGTATAGTTGAAGAAAATTCAAGGTGCAAGCTCAGTGAGGGGTGGCCGCACTTTGGGGGCAGGTAGCCTTTGGGATGGAGGTGTTTTGGTATTATAATGACATTATAATGAGCAAAGTTCACACAAAGGACGGTACTTTTGTCAAAAAATGAAAGACTGTTGGCCCAGGGTCACAAACAGGCAGCTCATAAGTTCTGTGGTACCATCGAGTTCCCATCTCTGCATTGATCGCACAGGGGTTGGCCATGGCACCTCCACTCCGCTCCCTCCCCTGCTGTTTGCAGGCAGTGTTGCCTAGGGAACTGCTGTGGATTCCTTGCATACCAGATGAACTCCACCCTGGGAGTTTCTTCCATATTATACCTTTCCTTAATGTGTGAACAATGCTGTACCTTTAATATGATTGTAATTTCCAAGTCACCTCCAGTCATTATTCCATAACTGGTTAGAAGGCATTTAGTTCAAACCTGGGCAGTGTTTGTACCCATTGTAGCAACAGTAGCATCAGCACTTTTCTGTACACTTTACTGCTTCTGAATTGCCATGCTTCAGGCACAAGACACTGCTTGTCCTGGGGTCTAAGAGGGTTCCCTGATACCACAGGAATGAATGGAGAACGGCCAACAGCTGAAGGATACAGATAACTTCACATATGTCTATGTTGCCATGGGAAATCTGGCACAAATCTGACTGCCACAAAAATAGCTACATCCTATCTGGTTAACTTAGCTAGTTATAGAGGGGAAACCAGTGACACAGGCTTCAGCCCTTGAACAAGTATTCTTGACTCCATCTGGATTTACACAGCCCATGCTGTGCTGTTGGTTTCATTGCTGCGCTTACGTGAGTTGTTTGGGTTAATGCATGCTGGTTATCTCTACATGTTCCAATCACATTCTGGGATTATAGGGCAAACTTGATTAAAATGTTTTAATAGGTGCCATAGTTATATTCCAAGTGATTTTTTTTGTACTGTTGAGGTTTATTTAGGATTGTACTACCAAATATTCTATAATCTAATCCAATCTCTCCCTTGAGCATCTTTTTATTTTTCTATTAACTAAATTGGCAAAGAGCACTATTGATTGTTCAAACAGCTGAAGAGATATGTCCAAAATGACTGTGAAAATGCTATTGGAAAATGTGTTTCTGTATTTCAACACTTACGAATCTAAAAAATAGTTTAACACATCTGCTGCAGATGTACAAGATGGAAAAAAGTTACAAGTATTGACACATCCTTACTGCAGACAGTCTGGCATACTAAACACAGGATGGCCCTGCTATTTGGATACTTAAAGGAAGGCATGTTATAGCTAGCCCAGTGTCTGTCTCTCAATATAGGGCTATTTGCACCTTCCCCTGCATGTGCCTGACTCAAAACTGGGGTTTAAAATAAATTGGAAACAGCATGAACAGTAATAGGTTTGTGCCACATTCTATGCCCACTTACATGTGCTAAAATTGAACTGCTCTGTGCAATTTGCTGTTACTATACATCAGAATACCTTGGAGTATAATATATATTGTCAGTATAAATTGTTAGTGTCAGTCTAACTTCTTGCTCCTGACAACTGTGAATTGAACAAATCATATGTGTACTTACTAGAGATACTGTGCTATTTTTTGCAGGAGAGAGCACTTAATGCATGCAAAGGTTCCAAAATATACACATTGCAGACAGGCATATGCAATTCAGAGGTGAGTACCTGGCATGAGATTCTTACAAGAGTAATTTATAAGGTGCTTGTTTCTCCTGTCAGCCCCAATCAATACAAAAACTGTGGGGCAAAATGTCCCTAACCCTTTTTGTCCCTAACCAGGATAAATCCATCCAGTTAACCAATAAACCCCACGTTTTACCTTCTTCCAAGCAGCAGACTCTGATGCTTCTTCTTAAAGAGGTCCTAATGAAACTGCAAGAAGCTAAGCTTTCTTGTAGCATGTCAAAATGATGGGTGGAAAACAGTCCCAGGCTGGAATTCCAGCACTTTCAACCAGTTTTCTTAGCACAAAGCATTTGGCCTTGCTTTAACTCCAGAGTACATTTGACTCCCATTTTCAAAGTGATTTTGGCACTTGTAGCAGGCCTGCCAGTGCTGAAAAGTAAAGAGATAGAACTGAAGCTCATGTGCCTGGATCAGAGTGAGCTTTAAACAGCTCAGGTTCTGGTGACGCATGGCTGCTGGCAGCGCAGGCTGCAGAAGCAATCTAGGACTGCATTAAACCCCAGGACAGTTAGCCTAGGGATCTGTGCTGCCACACGCATCTGAAGTACCCAGATAAAGCTGGATTAAGTGTCTGCAGGATCAACAGCTGCATTCCTGTCCTGCCCTGTATACTACTGCCTTATATTCTGAGAGAAATCTGCTTAGAAAAGAGTTGGAATGTAAGTTTCCAAGAAGATAATTTTTCTCTATTTTGATCTTTTTCAGATCATCTGTCCACTAAAAAACAACGACTTAAGCAGCAAGAAAATTCCTTTTGTAATGCCAGAATTGCCAACTATTCTACTTGATAGCAGGACAAATAATGCAGGAAGAGAAAATATTCCTAACATGGGTCTGTCAAATATTATCCCACAGAAGGCAACAACAAAGAAAGGTATCTATCTTGAAACTTACTCAGCTTCAGCTATTCCAAGGAAAGGATAAATATGACCAGTTGTTTCATAAACAAATGTTTTCCATGTAAAATTGTCCCTTCTCCGGGTACAGCTGTGCCCTCTACTGGTGTCACCTGAAACACGAGTTCACTGCAGAAAACCAGATGCCACAATACGTTTGGATGAAGTGTATAGATCAAAAAGCCTTTTTTTGCTAAGGTTTTGTTTGTTTGTTTTTCTTTTTCTTTTTTTAGAGCCTGACCTGTAATGTACAGCTGCCTTTCCCTCCCACATTAAATATTGCCTGTTGCTTTTGACAGAACAAATCCCTCCTGGGAAGCTCACTGCTTTGTACCACCAGGGATAACTGTTTTTCTGTAATTTGCTAATACAAAAAGGAGATAGGTTTTAAAAAAACTGTGTTGCCAGGAACATGTGCTTGATTCCTGGTAATAACCTTTCCTATATTAATAACCATTCCTATATAAATAACTTCCTTTCTTTTCCCAATGTGGATTTGTCTCATACAGGTGTTTAAATTTGTGTCAGGCAGACATGTATTTCCTTAAAAGCTTTTACTGTACTACTCATGCCTTTGGATACAAAAATTGAGCCACTGGAAATCAATTCACACATAGCAACATCTGCATTTCCAAGATTTTTAGTTCTGATTAATAACCATCAGACTTGTGGACAGAATGGAATGTTCCATAACTTAAGAAACAAATTTCTATAGACAGCTTGAAAATTCAGATGTGTGTAGTAATATATGCCAAAATCTTTCTAGGAATAAGGATGTATTAACAAGGGCCCAAAGAAAAACTAGTCACAAGTAAATACTCTCATGTTCATTTCCAGTCTTCTGCAGTGGCTGATATACATAAAAATATTCTGTTGTTGTATAATTCAAGGGTCTCATCTTACTCATCCTAAACTTTTTCTAGATCACCCAGGCTCTGACAGTAGAAAATCAAGTTCCTTTTGCACGATTCCTTTATCTGGTTCAAATGCAGGCAAAGACAGCAGGCAGCATAACGACCCACCACTGGCTCCTAAGCAGAGACCACAACCTATGTATCCTGAACAAGCAGCGACAGGTAAGGCACCATTTCCCATTTGAGGAGGCAATATTCTCCTTGGCCAGATATTAGTGATTAAATTGCTTAAAGGTTGGAGGACACAGATCTCTCTAAACTTTGTCCACAGTTTTAGGTGTTTAGTGTAATAACTCCTCCAAACATGATACAAATGTCTGTGTATCACTGCTCTTATGTTCTCAAAAGTTCAGGCACTGGCCACTGAGAACATTGGCTTGGTCTTTTCCAGTGTCATATTCCAGGCTCAGAACAGTTCTGAAAAGACCATAATAAAAAAATACAAAAGATATAGCACACATTGACTATGAAACATATTAGTTATTTGTCTGGAATTTTTATTATTTTTTTATTTTATTTTAAGCTGTGTATTCTATAGCTCTACCAAAGTAGCTATTGACTACAGAAACAGGTGACTTAAGCTTTAGAAACAATTATTTTCTATAATCTGTTCTTCACAAGTTTAAAAAAAAAAAAAAAAAGGAAAATACATTGGACTAGTTTTGAAGAAAGAATGCAAAAAACCTAAATCCTCCTACTCCTTTCCTGTACTGAGTTTATATTTCTGGTGTTGATGCAATCACTTGCTAACAACTTCTGGGAAAAGGAGCCTTTAGTCTATCTCATTTTATTTTTTTTCCACTTGAGATCCTTGCTGCAAAGGAAACTGCTGTCAAATACTAGCCTGCCAGAGACAGACCATACTGAGCTGGATGACAGAAGGACGCCTGAACCACATCCTTGACGTCCTTCGCTCACAGCAAACATTGTCCCGAATGGATTATGAAACAATTACCTCTTACCCCACAGTGACTGGGCGTGCTCGGGCATTGTTGGACACTTGTCTTTGCCTCGGAGAGAGGGCAGCACAGGTTGTAGTGACTGTACTTTCAGTGACTAAATGTAGTCCCCTGGGACAAGGCAGCCGGTGCCCAGACTGTTTTTCTAAGGTAAACAGGCTGTTGTCATGACTTGTTTAGTTTTTTTTTTTTGCAGTTTGCTACATTCATCAGAGCACTGGTAATTTGGAATGGCAGTGATTTATGTAAATTCCTTATAACCCATTGACTGAAGTCAGTAATTCCTACAGCCCATGATTTAGTCCTCTAGTGGAAAAAGCTAGCTGGATTAAAAGGTCAACTGTTGTCTCCAGAAATTACCAAGGCTGGTATAACTGATTCTAGTTTGGACCTCAGAGATGGGAGGAGTGCAATGTATGCCAGAGCAAATAGAGTTCAGGTCAGATGATACTGTATTTCCTTAATTTTTTTTATTTTTTAAGAAGGGAGGAAAATGGATCATGACTTTTTGGATGTCATGCTATGAAAGGAACGGCTGTTACTAAATCCTTCCAAATAAGGACAGCAAACAACAGGCTACTGAATGAGGAGAAAAATGTTACTGCCTTTCACTGAGCTCATATCTGAGCCAGCTGTTAGAGTGAAAGGCTTACTAGAATCAAGAAATATTTCTTCAATGGGGCCTTAAGTAAGACTTGGAAATTCTATATTATGCATAGAAATGATTTTACTTTCACTTACAAATGGTCATATGGTCTGAAAATGAGGCCTTGATAGCAGCACTTTGGAGAGGTGGGGCTTATAATATTTACTAAACAGAAAAACATTAATACCTTACATCCATGTAGTTCTCTAAGTACATCTGCAGTTCAAATGTAAAATTAAACCAGGAAGAAGAGGTGCCAAGCTGATCATCTTGAAAGCGTGGTTCTGCTGAACTGTAAAGGAAAGTAGCAAGATTATTTTAATTATAACAAAAATGAGGTTATATAAGGTGCTGGTATTTTGAAGGCACAGTGGGACTCCTTCAAGCTTCATGGCACTGGATTAACAGGAGAACTTGTTATACAGTCTACAAGTATTTGGAATGCAAACCCATGTTACTCCATTTCCCTGTGTTGCGTTTGTTCTCTCTGCAGTTTCAAACTGCATATTGAATTCAAGAGTTTGGCAGGTTGCAATTAAGTATTTATATAGTGATGGATGTTTTCTAGGCACATTTAAGAGCTAAGAAGTTTGTTACATCATGTACTACAATGCTGCTGAAAGCTTAAGCACAATTTTTTTCATGTAAATTCATTAAAGTTTAAGACTGTCTTGAGATAATTTATTTTTACAATTAGAAACAATGTCTATCAGAATGTGCTGACACTAGTTTTGCCTATTAAAGGAGCTAAATGTCTACTTCGCTGTTGAACTTCTTTCAATTTACACTTTAAATGGGAACTTTCAGCATCCTGATAAAATAGGGTGTCTTGGTTGTGAGGAAAAGAAGTGCTGTCATGGTGTTTTGCCTGGTTAGAAAGCATAAAATAATGAGAGTAAACCAGATAATCACTCAGCTGTGGGAAATACTGACACACTTTTAAGAGCAAAACTGGCAATAGTGTTGAAACTTCATTTTATTAGCTTTCAAAAATTATTCTGTCCAGGTGTTCTGCTGGACAATTTATACTTCTGTGAAAGATATGCCAGCTGACAGTCTATGGTGAGTTTTTGTCATTATGTTTTTGACAGTTTTTGGCTTTTTTCTTTAAACAGCTGCCTAATTGAGACTAATATCATTTAATGCCAGACCTAAGCCCAGTCTTAACTGTTAATTGCAGAACTGGCATCAAACCAGTGGGAGCACACTATCTGTTTTTCCAGACAGATTTTTGTTCTCCTCATTTAGCTTTCCAATTTAAAGTCACATCCTATTATAAAGACTTAGAATTAGATCTGTTACTCTCACACATACCCAAATTTTTCAAAAAGTAACCGAAGTAGACAGTTTATGACCAATTACAAAACCAAGGCAAATTTGTTACCTCATGTTACTTTCATGTTCAAAAGAGCCTGACTAAATTCTTTAAATATTATTTAATAATTAACTATTCACAGATTTTTGCCACTTTGCTCACCTGAAATCAATGCACGATATGAGATTTTTATTTTTATTTTTTTTGTATCAATACTTTGGCTAAAAGTATTGTCATAACCAGCTACATTACTGCCAAAGCCTTGCTATAAACATGCTTAAGTTGATGTAGCCAAAGGCACAGACCTCCTCATTAACTCTCCCTTGTGTAATATAAACATTTAAATCTAGGGGGTTGTTGACAGTTGCAGCTGTTGGGAGTCTTTAAGTATGGTATGGGAAGGTATATGCAAGGGATTCTACTAGTTTATTGCAATGAAACTGCTGTTGATTTTTAAAGTTTTGACACAAAACAAGAACAGGGTGACCTGAAACTAGTGTGGCTTCCTTTTGTCTCGCCAAAAATACATACTTTTACAAGGCCTGTAGTGTGTTGGCTATGTAACAAAGACATTAATGTGCTGATAACTGTTGTGAAACAGCAAACTGCTTAAAGCTTACAGTATTCTGCTTGTCACCAAGCTAGTTTATTAGCTAAGATGTCTATCATCTTTGCCTCTGTGTTCTGCAGTTCTCTTGATATCAGAAAACAATATAGAATAAATGACACTGAGCAAGAGTAAAGATAGAAGAATGAAACTGTTCTTTAGTATCTCTGGCAAGAAACAAGTCTTGAACACCAAGAATGTCTAGAATCCCAGGAAGGAAATATAAAACATGAGTAGCTTGAGAAAACAGCAATGGGAATAATAAAAAGAAGTCACTTCAGGACTGACTATACAAAGCCATTAGTAAAACTCTCTCTTGCAGTTACTCAGAAAAGACAAAACTAGAATTAATACATGTTAAAAACTATAAGTCATGTTCAAATTCTATGAAGCTATTTAGATTTATTACAGGAACAGTAAGTGGAGTAGGCAGATGGTTATTTTTCTGACTTGATTTTTTTTCCTTGATGCTGGTGGCAGCTACCTTTTGCTGACTTGTAAAAACATAACTGTCCCTTGCCCTTTCTCCTATCTATACAACACCTTTATCTTAGCTGGGATACTTCCTGTAATGTAAGAATGTCTGCACTAGAATTTGTTTGAGGTTAATCTGTGGAAAATTAATCTGAGGTACTGGAATGAAATGTCTAAGGGATTTGTCCTTCCAGGAGAGAGCAAAACAAACAAAGCTATAAATACAACTCAATAGTTGTCACCAATGCCTGATAAAAACAGTTCCAGAGAACAACAGAGGAAGATAAGCACTTATTCACACAACACAAATCTACAACACTTTTAAAAATGCATGAATGGCCTGCTAATAAAATGACAAAATTTACACCAGGTAGGCAGTCTAAAATGTAACCAAAACATCCTAAAACTCAAGGATTCTTGTTTTGTTTTTTCAGGTCTGAATTCTACATAACCTTCTAAACATTTTCATGTTTGCACAGGATTAGTCACTTGAGCTGGTCATGTGAAGGTTTCTAAGGAAGGTTGAGTGCATGTATAAATACTTGTGGGACTGGTATGTCAGGGAAGGACCCAAACATCATCAAGGCAAGCATAGAGAATTTATGTTTCTTTAATGCTATTTATTGATTATAGTGCTAAACAGCTACTTATGATGCTCTCCTCCAGTAATGTATGTTGTCTTTAAGACTGATGGGGGGGTTTTACACATGAAGAAATCTTGTCTTGTGCTATATTCCCTTCCATTCTTTTCCTGCCCCCTTTGCAAAATATGATACTGGAGCTGAAAGGCCTTAGCATGGTTGTGATGTTGTCCCTTATCAAAGGAAGAAATCCCTTGCTTGCCTTGCCCGGTACTGTGTTCCTTTTAGCGAGAGAATGGTTGACTTGACAGCTGGTATGTCAGCTGAGTTAAACAAAACTTGTGGATTTTGAAGGTAAGCCCACCATAAATTAAATGACCTGAACGGTCTGAAAGGAACATACTTAACGAGCCATTTGTGCTACATTGAAGTTAGCAGAGCTGCAAGAATACATTAATTGTACAATTAAATTCAGTATGTGCTGAAGAAAGGCTGCTGGTCATTGCAGTATTGCATTTTGCTTAATCCCAACAATCCCTACCAAAAATGGTAGATAAGAATCTCAGATGTGCTATTTCCACCTATTTCCAGCTTTTGTGCCGATACGACAGAAATTTGTGACCAGTATTTTGTTGTTTCCCGTCTTAATTTCTCTTTGCTAAGAATACATCTCAAGCTAGAGATCTATAGCCTCAAACTGCCATCTTTGGTGGGCTTCAAGGTTGAGGTTTGCTCTTCCACAGAGGAGATGCACCAGTTGAAGAAACTGTGGACTCCTTCAACCAGACCGAATTCAATGGCAGTGATTTAAAATGAAAACTTCTTCGCCCCTTGAAATGTGATAATATTCCAAAGTATTTCAACACCTATTTCCAGCTGTTGGTCTTGAGCTTTCCACATAGCAACAGTGCTATCTGTACGAGAAGAAAGCGCAGCTGAATTTCACCCTTTCAGAAGTAACCTGGCTGTACTCCAGAAAGTTCTGTACAGTTAGTTCTTTCTTTAGATTTCATGGAAAAGTGTTCGTATTAGTTAACAGAATGACTAGCAACATTACATTTGTTTTCCTTTGACCAAAAAGGGCTCAGAGCTTTTTTTTCAGCTCATTAGAATGTTAACTGGCCAAAAAAAAAAAAAAAAAAGGAAAGAAAAAGCAAAACTGTAACAATTTGAGAGGAGTAACTGATATACCTGGGAAAAAAAACAGACAACAAAACAACAAAAAAACCCAACAAACCCAAATGTATGAGACTTTTGACCTTGGAATAGCTACAAAATATGTTCCTGAGAGAACTGTCTGTATGCCACTTACATGTGCTGTGATAGCATCATGTCACAAAAGAACAGGAAACCAGAAGGAAAACACTGTGAGGTGACTGCTTGCTATGCTCACTTGTGTGTGCGCAAGGTGCTGGAGTAACCATTGTTTTCCATTCCATGCTGGCAATGGTTTAGCTGGAAAACAGTATTCAGCTCTAAGCAGGGACTTGAGGAGAGCTCAGGAGACAGAGGGAGGCTGATAAGCTCTGAGGAAACCTGACGTGTAAGGACAAGTTGATAAAATTGTGATTGTTTGGGCTAGCAAACAGGAGGCAAAGAGAAGATATTAGAGTCTGCAGCAGAGATGGCAAGCATGCAGTGATGAAACAGAGAACCTGGTAACCACCAGTTGTCTGTTCTTACAGCTTTGTGATTCTGGAGTGACTTTCAAGCAGGTATTCACAAGGATTTAAAACCATTATGAAGACAGTCTCCTTTTTTTAACCTGAATGAGATGTCTTTAGTTGACAAAATTACTATAAACAACAGTGATTTGCAAAGCCTTTTCCCTCCGCCTGTTCTGTTTATTTATGCAAAATACAAATGTTTAAACTGATTTAAGGCAGAAATTAATGTCATCTTTTGTTTGTTTGTTTGTTGGGAGTTACATAACATGAATATTTGTAACTGTCCTGTGACTTAGTCACTATTTATTTCACTAAAATCTACCTGTGAATTCATGTGCATTTTAGCAAGTCAGCTATCAGGAAGACAGAATAGAGAAAACCTGAGTTTAAAAAGCCCTGGAGGTTATTTCCATCCTTTAGAGTGCTTCCTTGAATTCTAAAAAGAAAAGGTGGCACCCCTACATTTTTGCTTCTCTGCAGAACATGGTTGGTCATCTCTTAAATACAAAGAAAATCTCTTCAATATTTATTAAAACACAAGCAAGATGGCTGTCTATCCCTTATATGTTTGCTGAGAGAGCCAGTAAAACATGTAATCTTTTTCATTTAGAAAAATTAATTTAAACTATTTAAGATTCTTTATTACCCTGAACCTTCTCTTTTCCCCTTTGCTTATTTTTACAATCAGATTTTCTTTGTGTTAATATATTCTTCTCTTTTTTTTCTTTTTTTTTCATGAAATCATAGGAACGTAAATTAAAACTTATGACATATAATGGTAAAATGCAAACAAAATCACAGGAAAAAAAACCCAAACAACAGAACATTACTTGTGCTGAACTGGTATGACCTCACACAGACATCTGATTGTTTTTCTGATAGATTGCATGCCTCAGACAAGTTTTACTAAACCCTGTATGAGACAAAAAGATTTACAGCCAAAGAAATATTTCGACTCAGGGAAGCTTTCTGCAAAACAAGCCAATACTCCTGTCTCCTCCCTTCTGCTCTGACTCCTGCAGAGCTGGTTCAAAAGCAGTCTGGCATCTCCGGCTAAAACCTGTTCTCTTCACGAAAATAAATTGTGTGCTGGTATTCAAAGCTGCAGATATACTTGTTTTACAGAGATGTCTCACTTAGATACAGAAATAGTGAAATATTCAAGAGAAGAGAGTTTTGGATGCTGTTTTATGTTATGTCTTTCAAAACCATAATTGGATAGTCTTCGATTTTACTTTTTATGTGAGATAACAGGATTTGAACTCCTCAGATGTTACATTTTATTTTGGTTTAGTGTGTTTAGTAGGAATGTTTTCTGCTATTCCATTACTAGTATATCAACATAGCAATTTAATTAGTTCTTAGAATCATAGAATCATTGAGGTTGGAAAAGATCTCTAAGATAATCAAGTCCCACCATAAACCCAGCACTGTCAAGTTCACCACGTGCTTAGCTGGTCTGAAATGGGATTTTTTAAAATCAATGGCAAGTCTCAGTTTCTTCACCCAAAGCAGCTCTCCAGCAGAGAAAGCTGTCATTTCTTGTTCCCTGTTCCTTATGTTCGTCTTCAGTAGCAAGAGAAGGTGCACACAATGTGGCCAGGCCTCTCCTGCTTATAACAGTGCAAATTAACTGTCCCAATTACTGTGCAGTGCCAACCACAGAGTTAAAGGCTTACTATGGATTTGTTACTTTAAGGTATGCTTAGGCATGTAGGAAGGATTTTTCTTGTCTGTTTTTACAGCTGACTATCTAATCACAGATGTTTTTTCTTGGACAAAGGAAGCCTTTTTAAATAAAATAAAACACAATTATCAGGATTTCACAGCTGTAATTTTGCTGTACAGCATATACTGGATTTAACTCCAAGATCACACAGAAGGCAGCTGCCTTATGATTGTTTCAGTGTAACCACCTAATGTAGATATTTGGGGTTTATTTTAATAACAAACCATTAGGAGCCACTATAATGTATGCTGTTCCAGCATAAAATAATCCAAAAGAACAACTTCTCAGTAATAAAATTTATGCTTTGCAATACAAACAAATACAGGCTTGTTCATGTAGTGAACATTGAGCAATCTACATGATCAGCTCATTTAAGTGTGAGGTGAGGACACTTACAGGACTTCAACCATAAAGATTGTTGTACGAGATGACACTGGTGACTCATCTTAACAATTAACCTGGCCACCTCCTATAGTTTCCAAATAAGCTGAGGTCTTCCAAGTTTTCCCAGACCAGTGACACCAAGGTAAAAATATCTCCCTGACCTCCGCAGGCAGTAACGTGACACCCATAACCATGAGGTTTAGTTTCCTTTATCGTACTGCCAGAGCTCTGACATAGAAGCCCAAGTGCTTGCTCTCACTTCATGTGAGATTCAGGTGAAAGTAAAGATGGTGTCACCAATGTTGCAGAAGTGATTATGTCTCGTTAAATCAATGTTACCTGTATTCAAAATGCTCTCAGCTTGTGGGATTTAAACTAAGAAAAATAGTACTGAGGAAAAGCAGCGGCAAACTTGAGCTATTTTCTTCTGGATCTAAAATATACTGGCAAGTATCTGCAGCACACCTTTGAGTGTTTTCAAAAGTTTGATACATGGCACTTCTCAGTATGTGACTGGGAAGCTGCAAAGGCTTTTCCTAGTTGTGGAGGATCTTGCATAACTTGGGAAACTCTTGGTAGTTCTTAATTACTCCACTACGATTTGCTCTGTGGGACACTGCATGCACCAAGCAATCAAGAGCCAAGTATGGAACAAAGGAGCAAAGTGCAAAACACACACAAATAGACTGCTGAGAAATAATTTCTGAAAAGCTAGCAAAGTCAACCATAATTTTAATTTTAGGACTGAGTACCTTCTAATATTAGCAAAGAATGGATTAGAAATTGGAACAACTGTGCTGGCAGGCAAAAGACTAAATCCAGTAATAGGACTATCCTATTTACTAAAAGGCAAATCGACTGGCAGAAAACATCCTCACATGTTTCAATAAAAAGAAATTTCCCTAATCTTCAAGGCTCTCTTAATGTTAAAGTATTTAATGTATTTTTAAATATTGAGACATTCTGAAAATCTTACTCATGGAACGTGCAGTCTTGGGCAAGTACTCAGCAAGAACTTCAAAGGGGTTCCGATCCTGTATTTGTGAAGCAACATGGGTTTCTTTTATTTTATTGGTTTTGCTACATAAACTTAAGAATTAGAACCTGTTTAATTGTCACTATTTCCACGCATTTCAAGAAGTACACGTTAACCTGTTCACTTCATAGGCAAAATGTGTGAGTTCAGGTCAACATGTATAGGCATATTTGATTTGCATACATTTTATGAGCATCTATACAGAAAGGGAAACCTTTACTTTTAAAGACAGCCTAAGTCTGGAGCAAGTACAACTATAGAATCCTGCACAAGTCTGAAATAAAGGCTGTCCTTATCATTTATTCACCCGACAACTGTTCCCACCGCTGTAAAGTCTTGTGCTATTGTAAGTTCTCTAAATAAAATGGGAGGAAACTCTTTTACAAGAGGTACGGTTTTATTTGTATCGTACAAACATTTCAGGGCAATTCAGTAATAGGAGGAAAGTAACAGGAATGCACTAACAGCACTGATGGGTTCTACTGTAGCACGCTGAATTCAGAGGAGCTCTGCTAAGGAACATCTGGTTGAACTTAAATTGCAAAGTTTGGACACAGCATGAGAATATAAACAACATGATGACATTGGCTGCAGCCTCCAGTAACTGGCTGCTTGAAAATAGGGTATCAGTGTAACTACTGCTGAGTATTATCAGAATCTTCTACACTTCCATAATCCTGCTTTCAATCAGCGAGACGGAAAACCACAAGTGAAGGAAGTGTATCAAAAAAGAACTGACAATAACTGTAACAGGTATTGTTTCTGTAACAGAAAGGAACTTTGTTGTTTTGAAGACAGTCTGAGCAGGCGTATGAGAGGGCTGATAGTTGCATATCATAAAAAAAACCCAAAACAAACCCCAAACCAACAGATGCCTTCAAACTATTTTGTCTAAAAGAAATTTATCTAAATACTGTAAAACTGACTTATAAACACTACCACTAAGGACTTCATGATTTATGCATACCCACACGCTAACGTGGGACCTGAAACAAGAAAAAAATATTTCTTCTTAAGAAGCTGTTTTTTACAGCTAGAAATCCTCCTTAGCTTGTTTTTATACATAACCACTTTTACTAGCCTTCAAAACAGACAAGGAAAAAGAGCATTACCTCTAAAAATCCCTGCAGCTTTTTAAGTCTTTGGGAAACAATGATTCTAATTCCTATGTTGTTTCCAAGAAAATGAAGCCAGAGATTCAACTGCTTTCATTAATAAATAGCCAGATCCTTATGAAGTTAATTCAACATAGATAAGAAAATTTGTATCATCAAAGGGTAGGGTCTCAGAGTTGAATGATTTAGTTGTCTAAAAAATTAAGTCAAACCATTTCTTTAAAAATAACTACAAAGGATTCTTTTTTCCCAAATAAATCCTCAAAACTGACTGGGAAAAACAAGATGTATTGCACATTCCACTTGTAATAGAGAAGATTACAGTAGTAAAAAAAAAGAGTAAAATGAAAATAGAAAGTTTGGGGCACTAATCAAAATGATGCTGAAAAAATACTGGAGTTCTTTGAAAGTTATCTGAAGATTTGGATATTTTTGCTGTTGTTTCTTTGCTTTCCTAGCAAAGTTTTATTGATAGCATTTGAAAACTTGTTCGTACTTGAGAAGATATCTATTCCCACTTCTGCTTTGCAATATGGACAGTGCTGATTGAAAAGCACTTGAAATCATGTACAACAAAGATAAGCAGAAGCAAATAATAAACTTGGATGAGAGTGGACGAGTCAGTGCAAAGGAAAAGGTACCTGAAAGGCAACAGAATCAGATAGGAAACATACAATGAAAAGATGGAATATTAAAGCTTATTTTACAATCTGTTTTTAAAAACTGCAGTAGAGAGAAAACAAGTTTTGTATAAAAGAAGGCTTAATGTTAGTCTTCAGAGTATTTAAATGAGTGCAATTGGCCAAGACGGAGCCATTCCACAGTTGCTGGTCCTTACAGGGACATTTTCTACTACCTCCTCCCCTTCCTTTTCTCTCTGCTCCTAGCTTACTTCACATTTCTACTTTTGTAATTGTGATTATGATAGTAAGTAACTAACCTTCACAAACCTATTTTTCTCTGAGAGCTTTAGTGAGCAGAACAGCCTCACAGGGAGTGGCCAGTCAATTGCCAGCGCTAGTCAAATGCTGAAAGCCAGGGAGGTAGGAGGAGCCATACAGCTAGGAGCAGGGGACGATAAATTTAGAAGCCTAAATTTAGACTTTTTTTAATTGCCTAGCGTTTTGGTGCTTGTAGGCACTCT
Organism: Actenoides hombroni; assembly: GCA_024336885.1. Taxonomy (NCBI): domain Eukaryota; kingdom Metazoa; phylum Chordata; class Aves; order Coraciiformes; family Alcedinidae; genus Actenoides; species Actenoides hombroni. The sequence continues at coordinate 3,710,315 of WUAM01000237.1, read as the reverse complement.
AATTTGTAAACAATACTCTTTTTAAACCACTTACAGCAGAAGTATATGATGGGAAGAGGAAGGGAAAAAGAAGGGGCAAACCTAATTTTTTTGTAAACATAGTCACTCAGCTTTAACCAAAGAAAAGAAACAAAGGCACTTACACTCATTTTTGAGCTGTTTCTATTGCTCTCCTGAGTATGTGGTTAGCAGTGCTGTTTGCAATGACGAAGGCTGAAAACTACTAAAAACAATCTCTGCATTTAAGTATTTATGACAATTGTCATTTGCTGGGATCTGGCTAAAGCCACAGATTTACTGTTCCAAATCATTTTATGATCCCTATGAATAGCACAAAAGAAGCACAAAAGCAGTCCCAAGACTCACTCTGGACAGTAACATTTCAAAAGGAAGCAACATAAATCTTTAAATACGTGGCTGGGTGCAGCATCTTCACAACAGTTAATAGTGTAAGTTCCATGTAGCAATGAGTACTACTTATCTATCCCCCACATGCCTTCAATGCTGGCCTATAAGGAGCTCAGCACATGCTCATTCCTCCATGAATTAAGTTTATGAGCAACACATTCTTGGGGGCCTTAGACAGTAAGGATATGCTTAAATTCACCCTGCACACCAGAATTAACTTGCTAATAAGCACAAAGCTGATGATTAGGCTTCAGTTTCACTTTGATTTAACAGCAATTGTAACCTTGGCTCTGTTCTCTTCTAAAATGGTTTAATTAATTAATATCCTTTGGAGTTGGTTTCCTTCAGCTTGATGCAAATTCAATTTTTGGTTTGTTTAGGGGTGTTTAACCTGTTCATTCTTCAAGTTTTTTGATTTCAATTGGGTTTTCCAAGATGTATTTGAGTGGAAATATTTGTCAGGCAAAAAAGAACCCAAAACAACAAAACCCAACAAAAACCCAAAAAACCAGATGGGACAAAACTTGCAAACTTACAGAACTTGATTTGACTCTGTTCTCACTAGCTGAAAGAGATGCAATCTGAACTTGATTGAATTAGTATCAGATCAAATCGTAGTGGAAACAAAGTCCTTTTGTTTTTTTTTTTTCCCATGTTTTCTCTGCTAGCACTTAAAGAATGCCCACTCTTGTATAAACATAACTTACCGGAGGTCATTTATTGAGGCATACAGAGGGGATCTGTAGCAAGAAGAGTCAAGACCTACATTTGGCTTCCATAGTAAAACTGAAGAAGTCATTTATAAAGTTATGAACCTTGCTAAAATGAACAAAAATATTTCTTAGGATGATTATGACGAAGTTGGCTTCTGGTCACTTGCAAACATTCTAGAAGCACTCTAACCTTATGATGATGTCCTAACTTGGGTCTCTCATACCAACCTGTATAGTACTGTAAGTTTTCAGAATTCAAAGGGTTCACCCTTTGTTCTTGTTCACCCTTAGTTCACTTCTATTTTAAAATCCCCAAATGAGCATTGCTTTCCAATAAACCTTTTTTGATGCTCTAAAATAAAATGTCATCCTCTATACTTCCAGAATATGCCTTATAATTTGCCTCCTGTGTCTTTTCAGCTCTCATCTATTTATTGTTCCTAAGGGCAATTTTATAAGTAGCTCACATTTTATGAGTCCATTTTTTGGAGGAATGAATGTTGTCTCCAGTAGATTCAATTTGTGAGAGAGCTTAAAAGTCTAACAAATTAAATCAGCTGCATCTTTTACATTCATACTCAATCCATTTCTTGATTAACGTGCAAGATGACTTGCAAGTATCCATTTACCTGAAAATGCCATGTTAGTATTACAGAAAATAGAGCATTATCAGTATTTGTAACAAAGACTAAACACTATTACCATCTGGTAACTGCTTTCTGGTGCATACTATCTCTATAATGGCAATCAGTTTCCCATTGTAGAAATTGGAGTTATACTCCAGGACATCTTCCATGGTTTTTTATCTTCTTCCATGGTTTTTTATCTTCTATCAGTTCTGCGTAAGTGGCTTAAAAGCAAAGTCATGTATCAGGACTGTTAAGTTCTCGGAAGAAGGCAGACTGGTTTTTTTTGCTGCTTTGCAACATTGTCAGTAGTTTTAGCAGGTAATATATTTAGTATAGCTACTTCTACATGTACTTGCACAAGACCTAAACCCGTCAAAAGCCAAACAAAGAGTTGAAACAAAGTTAATCAAAGAGCTGAGATTGACCAGGCTCCTTCAGATGATAACCTGCAAACGACAGTTTGTTTTCCTCTGGTGCTGTATCGTTTGGGAATTAAGTCTACTGTAGGTCTCTTTCATATGCGCACTTAAAAAACCCAACTTAGAACAGCAACAACAAAAATATTTTCTTCATTCTTTGTAGTCCAAACACAATGTAAGGAATACCTGGAGGTACAGAGGAGGGCAGCAATAACTTTGTATGCTGATTGTCTCTCTGACAATGAGGGAAGAAAACCCACCTCCTTGATAAAACAACCAAGCTTTGAGAGAGGAAGTAGTCTGGAAATTAGAAACTTAACCCTTGTGGCAATAGAACTAGACCCCACCATCGCATTTACTGGCACATTTATGGTTATTAACACTGCATAGCTCACCCTTCCCTGTTCTTTTACAGCTTTATTATTTTATTTACCCAAAGGTTTTTACCCTGGTATATCCTATTGAAAAAAAAAAAAAAAAATCCACCTCTGACTCATCTGTTTGAGACTGTAGATAATAATCATGGACCGGGGGAGGAATAATTAGATTGTTTTGAGTAAGACAAAGACTGTTATGTCTCTTGATCCCTGTTGTCTTTCCAGAGACTGACCCTCTCTTTGCTTAGCAAGGAACAGCAAAAAGAGCAGTAAAAGAACATTAAGAGGGGCCTGTAGCCTGGAATTCACTGCCTTAGACATGCTAAGCCCATTAACCTGGTAAAGGAAGGCAAACAAGAAAGCCTTCCTTATGCTATCCCAAATTAAGTCTGCTGAATGGCAAATTGCTTAGTCACTGTTATTTTCAGACACTGCAGGGCACTTTTAATCACAATTTTGAAAGATCCATTAGATGTATTTTATTGGAGCCAAATTAGGGGGGTGGCTATGCCCCTCTGGAGGACAGGGGCACACTAACGGTGGTATTTTAAGGGTTCCCTTTTTATTTCCATACCCACTGTGGCTGGTGCTTAGCACCTAGTAGTCCTAGCCAAAAATATCACCACATTTAATGGCTTTGAACCTCTGAGGCCCCTCATTTTCGGGCAAACTCAAGTGCCTGTAGCTTCGTGCCATACATCCTCCGGGGTTCCAGAGGAGCTCCGTGTCCCCGAGGCCCTCAGCTGACCCCGGGGTGACGGCCGGGCCCACCTCCACCTGCGGCAGCCCCCGGGGCGGGCCGCGAGCCCACGGCTCCGGGGGTGAGACAAGGCTCCGGTTTCGTACCGTCAGCGTTAAGCCTCTTCTCCATCTTGTGCTCGAGGAAAAGGGGAAGGATGGTTCCCGGCCCGGCAAAGGCAGGGGGAGTGGGAAGGAAGTCAAGGATAAACACTTATT
>WUAM01000237.1:3680550-3706755 GCA_024336885.1 Actenoides hombroni | reverse complement strand
GGCGGGGTCGGGCGGGAGGCCGGGCCCTGCGGCGTCTCCCTCAGGCAGACGAGGCAGAGGCAGTTTCCTGCCGGGGAGGGAAGGCGACGGCGGCGGGCCCGGGGGCCGCGGGGCGGAGCGGCCGCCATCACGTGTCGTGTGGCAACGAGCGAGCATCCCCGGGACACGCAACGGCGCGGCCGGCGGGAGCGGAGGTAACGCGGGCAGGTCCCGCGGGGACCCCCGGGGACCGGCACCGTGGCGAAGTGCCGGTCTCCCTCCCTACCTTGGGGCGGAGTGTAGAGGGGAAAGGCTGCCGGGAGCGGCGAGCAGCCCGGCGCGGCTCAGGAGCTGGTGCCGGCGGCGCAGCCCTTACGCTGTACGCGGAGGTTCCGGCGGTTTCTCCTCGCCGCCGCCTCCCCTCTCTTCACCCGGGGGGCTCGCGGGCTCGGCGACCCGGGCCGGCTGCAAGGTGTGCGGGTTGGCGGCGCGACAAATGCTGCGTATTTATGGAAATGTTTCAAGGGTGCCTCAACGGCAGCATCTGCGGGTGCCTCAGACTTGACAGCCCCGGGAGGGAAGCGGCAGCGGCTGCCCCCGCCTCAGCCACGAGTCTCAGGGCAGCCGCTTCCCTCCCGCGGCTGTCCAGGCTTGAAATATGTCTGAACCTCCCTTATTTTATAAGGGGAGCAGGGTAAGCACCGCTCGGGGAGGGAGGAGCAGCCACCGAGGGGCGAAATGACCCCAAATCGCCCCTCCCGCGGCGGGACCCTGGGGGTCGGGCTCCTCCCGCTCTTCCCGCCGGCGACAGCTCCTCGTTGTCCTGCGCATCCCGAGTGGACGGGGGTTTTTTGGGAGCCCCGCGGGTTATTTAGTTTGGCAGCAGGCAGGTATGAGGAGGGTTGGTGCTCAGGTCGGGTTATAAGAGGATGGGTTTTGGTGGCGGGCGCGATGTAATTATAACTGCTCTGTTAACTGCCTATGGCGGGGACCAGGAGCGTGTCTTTGCTTACTAGAATTTGGCAGATTTTGATTGTTTATGTGTTTTTTTTTAAGTGACGGCTATTAAATGCGATCTGATTAGGTGGGACTGTAAGTTATGGCGAAAGAGTACATATAGGTATAGATTTATAGGTAAGCATGTGCCTTCTGACATGACTTTTCCTCTCTTTGAGAGGCTTCCACTTTCATGTGCTAGCATAAAAAAATAAGATAAACTATTGTAACAAACTCTGTTATTGTCCCTTCTGTCCTTACCCGGGGCTTATTGTATAAATTTCGGCAGATGTTCCTCTCACTGTAGCTGCCTTGTGCACTCCTAACCTGCCTTCTGTCTAAATCGAGAGTCTCCCACAAAGACCCTTGTTGGGAGCTTGCTTCTATTTTCTCCCCTGGGAATATAAAAATAAATTAGAAGTGTGAATGATATAGTGGCATGTTATTTTCCACTTGTAGCTAGCACAGTTCCTTACTTCAGAGTGTCTTGGTTTGAAATCTAGGTTATTATTACTGAGGTAGATTTGTCTAGGATGGGTACTTTTAAGTTTGAAAAGTTTCTGAGACGTCGTGACTGAATATCTGGGAGATGATTATAGATCTTTCACCTATGTACTGTTCACAGTCTTCAGGATTTGCCTGAACACATGGATTGTATCTGTATTAGCTGAACATCTCTTGTGCAGCTGTGTTACAGGTGTGTACAGTCAGGGCTTACTGCCATCACTGATACACTATCAAATGAATAATTGATGTAGTAACTTCTCTTTAATCCCTCTTTACATAATGAACACACCTTGTCCTGTTTTGGTTTTTTTTTTAAAACGGATGTTACAAGGATTTCTGTTTGATCGGGGGCTTATGCTGTTTGGTTTTTTTTACAGCACTGAAAATGGTGTGTTTGTGTATGTGAGTGCAAAAGACTTGCTCAAACAAATTAGGTCTTTACATTGGGGATTGCTTTTGTTGCAAGGACTTCCTGTCTGCTAACTGTATGTATGGCAGGGAAGTGATTCTTCTTTCCCCAGAAACAAGAAAAACACATACTAGACAAGCTCTAAGCCTTTCCCACTTCAATGTTCAGACTGTGAAGTGCCTAAATATATACACTGCAAGGAATAGGCAGTTCTGGGACTTACAACCTTTGCTCTGTTGGTGAGATTTTCATGCTGTTTGCCTGTGTAGGGTAATCTCAACTCTTACACAAAGGGCCAGTCAGTGTGTTCAAAAATAGGAGTTTTACAGTTGGTCTATATGCATAGTGGAAGTATGTATATAAAGACTGCATAAAACAGCTCTTGTAATATAGCAAGACAACTGTGGAAGGCAGAAGCAAGAACACTCGAAGTCCTTGCTGAGCCAGTATTGTATGAGAGTATAGCAAAATATAGTAAGCTTTTAGCAGTTTGGTACTTCATATTGGTCATTAACCCACTTGCCAGTTCACCCCAAGTTGAACAAATGAGAGGTCAGTTGTTGTCTTGTTTAGTGGGAGAGAGGGGATCTTGGCAGATGGTTCCTCTTTCCCTCCTCTGAAAGGAGGGCCACCCTGTAATGTGGGTGTGAGTACTTTACTAACTGCACGTTAACCTTCAGTAATTCCTTTGGTACATGGCCAGAGTATGAGAGGTCTTATCGGGCCTTATTTTTGGTTAGACAATGAAGTGATCCTAGTTTCAGGTCACTCTGTCCTGGTTTCGTATCAAAGCTTTCTATATCAACAGCAGTGTCATTTCAGTAAAATAAAATCTTACACATATCAGCAAGAAGATTCCTCAGAGCTGCAGTGATCAGGAAAAAAAAAAAAAAAAAAGGTTTAAGACTTTGTATTGCACAAGAGTGAGCACTGAGGAAATCCATGTGTTAGCTTATGTGAAGGCATAAGCCTGCATTAGCCATAGCAGTCCTGTGGCAAGGCTTTGGCAGTATTAGAGATCATTCTAACAGTGGTTTTAGCGGCACTGTTACATGATTGTTGTATGTTAGAAAGTGTATACTAGTCCTTTCTGACGTGTCTATTCCTTTCTGTCTTTCCACAGACACAGTGGTCTTGTGACAGAAATGCAGATTTCAATATATGTTGGGTTTTCTCTATATATTATTAATCCTGACATAGCTTCAGTTTTCTCTAATCTCTGCTCTCCCTCTTCCTTTGTATTTTAATTTTTTTTCAGTTGGTCAAAGCCTCTGAGTTTAGTTCCAGTTAAGATTAAGTGAAGTGCTCATAGGAGAAAACCTGCCAGTAGTTTTGTTTGTCATAGAGGTGGTGTAATAAGACACACAACTCTGGCAAATAAGCAATTCCTGCCTTGAAGGTTTTAAGGATATAAAACAAACAAGGTTAGAGAAGAGAATGAAATGCCAGATCTTTAGTGAGCTGTTGCACTCAGCTTCATGCAGATCTGGTTGTCAGCAGATACCTGAAGTTGAGAATAACACAAGCAAACTCAAGAGAAGAAAAAAGACTATAGGGGGACAAATTAAACTAGGTTGAGAAATGTGGTTGTTCTTTCCTGGGTAAAGCGGGTCAAGAAACAGTCAAGGTCATCAATAACAGAGTTCTATAGAGCTGCAGTCACGTGCTGCTAATTGAGGTGGAAACACTTTAACAGTAACAGGGTCTGTAGTTACAGGTAATTAAATATACCCCTGAACTTCAGACCATGAGGGAAATCGCAATGACTCTTAGTGCAAAACTGCCTGTGAGTGAGCACATCAGATTTGATTTGGTTTGATTTGAATGTTTTAAATTTATTTGAATCAAATCAAATCATCCAAATGCCTGAGGAGTCAAATTAAGGTTTATGCTTCTGAACAAGTTGTACTTTGAAAGGTGTTCCAGGAAGAAATGGGAATGATGATTAGGATATGTGGAGTAGGAAATCATAAAGCTGTACAGTTATCACTGAAATTATATTTTACATGTGTCAGTTCTTAACTCAGTTTTATCCTTTAGCTAGAAGGACTGAGAATGATCACAGCATATTTTGAAACTGGTGGTCGAATGTCATAAGAATAGCTGTAGTATTCTTATTTTTTCCACTGACATTTGTTCAGAGTGATTTGCCTTCTGAAGTACATTTGCAACCAGAGTCTGAATCAAAATAGAAATGAAAAGACTCAGTTTGGACTTAAATATCATTTTTATGGGTCACAAGTGGTTTTTTTAATCTCCTTCTTATTATAAAATCAGTTATGAAGACATCTGCTTTAATTATTTGTCCTGCTGTTTTACACATTTATGCTTTCTGATAATTGCATCATATTTGCAATTGATTATTATAATAATTTATATTAATTTACACAGTAATAACTGAATGTTCTGTTCTGAAGCAAACAAAATAATCTTACAAGCCCATAGGCCACATGTCTTTTTGAAGACAGCTCTACTACACCAGTAACAGAAAATCAGCCAGTATGTGGTTGTAAAAGAATCTGACACAAGATAGATGGTAAAGAACCAGAAGAAATGGTAACAACTGGTGAAATGAATTCTTTCATTTTCCTTTGCAGTTTTGGGTACACTCATCTGTAGAAACTGTGTGGATCCCTCTCTCTTTCATTTTGTTGGAGATGTAACACTCAAGCTTTTAAGTTCTGAAATAGCAGAGTTTAGTTTGTGGAAGGCTGAAAATTTTTCATCTAATTAGAAATGTGAAATTCGATGGCTTGTGATGTATGTATGACACTAGATGAGATGTTGACTCCTATAAAGTATGTAGTTGGTAGTTAAGCATCTTTAAAGCGTTTCTTTGAAATATTGAGGGGGAAATAAATCAGAAGGCATCTGACTAAATAGATTGAGGAACTCATTTTGCATTATTTAAAAGAACACAGTCTCTATTTTAATGTGGAAAAAACCCGAGAAGATTCATGAGTTGGAAATGAATGATATAATGTGTTCCAGTAAATGATTTATTCTCCATTTCAGTAGAGGGTACTTTTTTTAATTAATTGAAAATGATCTTTATTTTTTTCACATCTTTAAAGCTATTCTAGTTCAGGGATGTCAGGTCAGAATTTCTGTACTGTAGTATCCAGATGTTGGTTTTATAGTAAAGGAAGAGTGTTGTTACTAAGTTTTTCCTCCAGAAAGGTGTGCCTCTAACTGTATGAGCAAAACTTGGTATGTTTGTACGTCACTAGATGCATAGATACCTATGTCATTTGGGTGATTCCATACTGACCTTTCAAAATCCCCATACTCAAGGTTTGTGTTCTCCTAGTTGACAAGTTTATTGTTGGAATAACAAAACCCTTTCTGAAATTAGCATTACCCCAATAAAGCACAAAAACTTCCCCACCCACACTCCCCGTTAGATCAGCTGCTTTATTCCAATTGACCCAGACTCTGTATTTTCCATTCTATAGTAAATGGCTGAAGTATATCCTGGGGGTTTAATGAAGGGCAGGGCAACTGAGCAGTAGTGCATTCTGGTGATTATGTCGAGCATACTCTTTATGCAGCTGATAATCTAGAAATCAAAGGTACATTTGCAATTTAAGCTGTTTTCCATACAAAACCCTTCCTTGAATAGATTATTTCTTACTTGAACTTACATAAAATGGGCCTTATTCAGAATTACTGCTAATTACCAGTGTATTCTTGTGCTAATAAATATTAGCAGTAACTTGCTTTTGAAAGGCATGGGAGAATTTCCTGGAGACTTGAGAAGAAGGTGTCTCTCTTCCAAATGGTCAATACTGAAGCAGAGGGGAAAGTTTATTTCATGTCTGTGTTCTTAGGTACTAGTATATACAGTTGCTAATGGAAGAATTTGAATTGAATCAACTGTGGGTTTTCTCATGTACAGCCTGCACTCTTAGGTAACTCCAAGAAATGAGGAGGTTGGAACTGGAAACAGTTTCGGGTAGGGAGTGAACTGTAGTGTCAGTTAAGAGTTGGATCGAGGGGATTCTGGAGTAAGTACCTCTTCATATTGCCCTTAGCAAGGGTCCACGCTGCATTAATAACATGCAACCCTGTTACTAGATCACTCTTAACTTACATGTGTAAGTATATATAATCATATATAATATTTAATAATATATATATGATATTGTTTTATATTACTAATTTGCTTAATCTTTTTAGTACTGCAGTAAATATCTGTTCACGATTAGAACTTCAAGCTTGATCTTACAGTTCTTGCTTTTCTATATCACCTCACTTTGCTTCTATCTGTTCTTTTTTCCTTTTCAACATTGGAATCCTTTAATTCTGTCCTTCCTATGTGTTTTTGTTTTGGTTGTTGTTGGGTTTTGGTGGTTGGTTTGTTTGGGTTTTTTTTTCTAAAGGTAGAAGTTCCTTCCTCACATTAAGGTATATTGGAATTTGTCTCTTGTTCTGTGTGTGTTGCTTTCTCTGTTGATTTTAATTATGCATGAATGTATGTAAGAAAACATATGAAGCAACAAAAGGGTATTTATCAATTTACGTTTGTAAATCGTAGTATAAGAAGGTGGAAAGAAGATTTGGCAAGGAAGTCGTGGGATAAAAAAAAGTTGTAATTATTTCAGCTGTCTATATTTTGTTTTAGATTGTGATTTGGAGTCGTGGACAATTCAGAGTCTTTCCACAATGGGAGAAAGGACTGATTGTACAAAGTCGCATAGTTCACCGGCTGAATACAGCCCCGTCAGTAAATCAGACAGGACAGACCCAAGCGACAGCTGCGATACGAAGGATGGAAACCAAAACACAATGCAACTGAAGAAAGAAATATCTTTGATAAATGGAATAAGCCTTATAGTAGGCAACATGATTGGTTCAGGTATCTTTGTCTCTCCCAAAGGAGTTCTCATCTACAGTAAATCTTATGGATTGTCTCTAATAGTTTGGGCAATCGGAGGGATTTTTTCAGTCTTCGGAGCTCTCTGCTACGCTGAACTTGGAACCACCATTACCAAGTCTGGAGCCAGCTACGCATATATCTTGGAGTCTTTTGGGAGCTTCATTGCTTTTATTCGTTTATGGACCTCACTCCTAATTGTTGAGCCAACTAGTCAGGCGATTATTGCTATCACCTTTGCTAACTACATAGTTCAACCCTTCTTCCCCTCTTGTGACCCTCCCTACGTGGCTTGCCGTCTCATAGCAGCTGCTTGTGAATGTAAGTATTTCCTGAAATTTACTATGGTAATGTTTGGGGGTTTTTTATTCAGGGTTAAGTTTTATTAAAACAAATCCTACCAGGTCCCAGAGTTGTTGCATATGGAATCTGTAGTGGTTTGAGTTACAGTGAGGAAAAGAACATTTTTCAGCACATGAATAACTTGAAGGTATTCAGTCAGTGAATTGCCATTTTCTCATTCAGAAGCAGTGCAAGGTGTTTGACTCCTCCACGTTTATTTACATGGCAAAAACAGGTAAAAATGTTTTCCCTTGGAGAGATAAATTAAATCAAACCTCGAGATACTCTTGGTGTGGTCAGTGCGTTGTTGTGGAATTGCTCTTACGCTATAAATTCCGGTGTCATTTATTTTACAATAGCATCTCAGCGTAGACATGTTTAAGTAATTACTCTCATAGGGCTTTGAAAGATTATTAATTCAAGATCATTCTTTATGCTTGTGATTAACTGTAACGTCAGTACGACAGTACCTGTTGTAAAGCTCTTTTGAAAGTGGAAATTCCGTGTGCGCATAAAGCGCTGAGATACTTGGAATCGGGTAGCCAGCTCTGTTACTCCATATAGAAGAACAGCCATCCACGTGCTTCAGATCAGGACTGTTCTGCTGCATCAAGAGAATGAAACTGTATGATTGTACCATGTGTGTCACGTTTAAGTTTAGTTATTTCCGATTAAAAGTGTTTATATACATATTTTACACATCCAGTAAATGGTGAAAAGTCTATTTCAGGAAATCTGTGTGGCAGCCCTTTGTCCTGTAGTGATCAGTCACCGTGTGCTGTGGAGCCTGCCATCCCTAGGGATGTGCAGCTTGCATCGTAAAGCTATTGCAGAACTTGGGCTTTTTCACTGCCAATGCTATGCTACAGGGAGGAGATGTGCTGCTCCTAGTTGTTTCCTTTTTGAGGCAACAGGGAGTCTGTTGAAATAGCTCTAAAGTTCCTTATGTTCCAGTTGTCTGTGCAGGGCTAGAAGAGGGGAAAGACGGAGAGAGCAGTACTGTGTGCTTCAAATAGTTGACCTCTCTAACTAGTTGTGAACATTACAGCTTCCCCTTCCATTTTTGTAAGTTAATTTGTTACTGTTGAGAAAGCAGAAATGTGCTGGTCCAGGTCCAGGTAGTGGGAAGAATAATGACAAACTTCCTCCAAAACATCTATCAGATTACTCAGATTTCTCTCCTCCGTCTCCTTCTTCCCTTCTAAATGTGTGTCCGCATTTTGTTGTGACAACTTCAGGAGAGAAATGAAGGGCCTGTAATGTCATGTTCACATTCCTTAAGCAGATACCATCCTGAGGTATCCTGGCAGAGATTCCCAAGTGGGGGGGAATCTGCTCTTCCATTTAAGGTGTCTCACATCTGAGGGGAGTTAGTCCTTATAAAAAGCGAGAAATTAAGATAAAATGATTCAATTCAAATTATTATATAGTAGATATAGAAAGGCAATGTGATGTCCTCTACACTGGCTGCTAAGAGTGGGCATCTAGCACGTTTTTCTTCAGTGGAGACACGTGACAGCCAGATCACTCTCATGTAGCAGTCCATTTTATGGTTTAAATTCTTGTGCACTGCTGTAGGTGTCCATGCTGAGGCTCTGCAGCTTCATTTAGCTGTTCCTGTGAAAGCCTACACTTTCCCCTGGCCTGGCAGGGCTGATGATGTGTGTCAAATTCTCAGCTCTGGATATGTTTAATACTTTATTAATGAAGCTGCTGAGAGTGGCAGTCTGACCATTGGTTAGGTACAGACTGTATGTGAGTGGCTGGGTTTGTTGTGGGGCTTCTCTTTGCTCTTTGGGTTTTTTTTAAACTGTAGTAATAACAATACTAGATCTAGTGTGAGGTCAGTCTTTGTGGTACACAGCATTATTTTGGCAATGAGGGTGGAACTAATCTTGACAGTTCTCAGGAACTTTAAGTACCTAAACAATTAAGTTGAAGAAAACATGAGATACTAATTTTAGTAAAAGAAAGAGGGAGGGCATATTCAGACTCTTGATTATCCTTTTTTTTTTTTTTTTAAGATACTGGAGACAGAGTAGCATTTTATCTGAAGTAGACACCGAGCCCAAACTCACTAAAAGGAGTTAGTAATAATTACTCCCAATGAAAGTTGCTTAAAAAAATTTAAATAAATACCTGAATGGCTGAAATAAACCCTGTGAGCAAATACTTGGTAGCTAATAGTGATCATTAATACTGAAGAGCAGAGCCCAAGCAGAGTTGTTTTTTTCCTGAGGGCTCTTTGGGAGCTGCAGCAGCACTGACTGTTGAAATTTGATACAACTGGTTTTTTCCTCTCCTCTTGCCAAGCTCAGTGGAATCTCGTTCAGCTATTCCACTTGGCCAGACGCATTATATGCTAGTGCCATGCTTTTGAGATCATTACCTTTCTGTTGTTATCTTTTTAAAAGGTACTACTTTTCTATTCAGTAACTGTGCTAAGTATATTTTTATCATAATAGTATCATGTTTTTCTTGGATTATGGGAAAGGAAAAAAATTATCTCATTTTTTCATTTAATTTAGATTTGCTACTACCTTACTTCTTAAACAATCAAATTTAGGTTTTATTTATATGTATGTTGAAAATACATAGTACAAGAAAATTGTTTGGAGATAAAAAGTACAGTAGAATTTAACTACTTTTTTACTAGCTAGAGCAAAAAGAGATTTGGGGGAATGTTTACATTTCTGGGTTGGAATCAATAGTGTAGTGATAATCTGGATAAGAAAAATATGCACTGGATTAGTGTTTTGTTCAATAAAGAATACTGAAGATACTGAATCCTATTAAATATTAAGCATTTGTGTTCAGGCAGAGGTTGTCTGGCTCTCCACTTGAGCAAAAGGTAATAATTGCAAAAGCAAAATGTTGAGAGCCATGAGAACAGTGTCTTTAAATCATAGCTTGAAAAGTGTTTGTTGGGGAAGTTGATCATATGAGTAAGTTTAGTCAGCCACTGTTACTAAAATATTTGTGAAACCTGAAAGTCTCATTTCAAGTTCCATCACAGTCTTGTGAAATAGGTCTGACACTGATTTATTTCGAGATAGAGGGAAAAATACACTCAGAATACTCATTAGTTACTACCAGTTCTTAAAAACCCAGATTGATACTGTACTAGCTGTAAAGCAGATGTTGTTTGGTCAGATCTGTTCTAACCTCCCTCAGTAATAAAGTTTAATACAACTGGAAAAGAGGATTGGATTCCCTGGGACTGTATTCACTATCGTAGGCACTACATGGATATTGAGCTCATCCTTAGCCTAACAAGGGAGGAGGAAAAAAAAAAGAGCAAAACACAATTTTAATATGTTTGCCTAAAGGAATTTTTATCTTACATTTCATTTATCAGAACAATATCGATACATTGAAATGAATTATTTAATGTAATGGTTTCTTTAGCTTCAGGATAGTGGCAGAGTGCAGAGGGGTAATGTTAGGACAACGAGCATAGAATCAGAGAAGGGAAGGTCTTTCCTTCCATCTTTTGAACCTGTGTTTAGAACATCTGTTTCCTACTGTTTTGTTTAAACCAGTTTATGTTCAGGACCAGTGTATTTTGCTTAGTTTAACCTAAGTATTTGTACAACAGGTAAGTGCATATTTAGATTATAGTTTAAAATATTTGAAAAATGAATGAATCTAATTATTGTTCAAATAGTACTTTATTTTTTTCTTTTTTTTTTCCCTTCCCCCTAGGTCTTCTAACATTTATTAATTGTGCCTACGTTAAATGGGGAACACGAGTGCAGGATATTTTTACTTACGCTAAAGTTATTGCTCTTATTGTCATCATTACAACTGGACTTGTTAAAATATGCCAGGGTAAGATTATAAAATTAAAGCAAAGGTTTGTATTTATCAGTTAAACTGAGTAACTGATGTAAAGACTGTAAAATACCTCTGTGTGTGCCTCAGTACAAGTGCAATGAAGATACTTTGAAAACACCAATAATACCAATGTTGAGCATTATCATATTATATATCATGAGAAGCTATCCTATCTCAGTTGACTTTGAACGGGGTAAAAGAAGGTAACTGATTGCTCAGCAATGTTGTGCAATTTACAGCCTGCAAGTATGGAATAATAAAGGAAATGAAAACAGCAAAATACAGAGCTAGAAAAATCTGATGAGAGCAGAGAAAGCTGTACATTTCTGTAAGGGACACACTACTTTACCATGAGATTGACTGAATATTTCTTTTACAAAATGGATTTTGTGTAACTTTGTAACTTAAAGCCAAAATAAATTTGTAAGAATAAATAAGTAAATTTGTGAAGCAGCAGCTCTTTCTTCACACCCCCCCCCCCCCTCCTCCCCCAAATCCTTCAAGTCAGAGAAATTCTGAACTTAGTTGTGTTCTCAGCCCTTCCTTTGGGGAGAATTTATTGGTATTTTAGATTAAGAAAAATTCCCCTGCTTTTAAAGCTGCCATAAAAGTCATTCCCTGGCAACCTGGCAATTTGTGTCCTTTGCTCTAACAAGGTGATTATTGTGAATGGAACAAGGATATGCAGTGTGAGCACCAAGGTGGAGTCTTTAATCCTTAGCACATCTGCCCATCCCTTGTTTTGCAGATAACGAGCTTCTCCTCTTCTAACTTCCTTCACCTTGTCTCCCTTCTGTTTCTTACTTGGCAGAGACATGGGCAGAGTAGCTGCTAAGGCAATGTCTGACTAGGATAAAAAATAGGGAGGAGAAATAAGTGAAGATAATTTTAGAGGCCTTATATATTTGCCTGGCCAGTTTTGATGAAGTCTAAACATTTCAGGATGCATAACACCAGGCACGTTTTGGAGTTACACAGTAACTCACCTTTCTGCACTGAGTGGTTTTGTGTGTGTGTGTGTCTATATATGTAAAAAAATCTGAATATATAAAACTGCCATTGGTGACCTTGTCTTGACTTGCTTGAAGTCAAAACATGGCACAAGTTCTCAGAAATACTGGTGTAAAAAACATACACTATTTTTCATGGCTTTGGCAAATTTTATCTCAAGTAACAATATTTTATGTTCTGTTAATTGTTTTCAGTTTTCTATTTTTAATAGCTAAAACTTAAATATCCATTTAAGTTGGAGGGGTTTTTGTCATAGTTATGTAACACCAGCTATAACCTGTGTTTTCTGCATAGGCTAAATGATTGAAAATGCAAAAGAATATAGAAGGATGGAGTGGATTCTTTATGTTATGAAAAATACCCTTAGCCTGAGTACTGTCCTTGCCAGTTGTTTGTAGAAAAGTCTGTAGTTTGTAGAATAGAAATGTTCCTGAATTTTTAGTAGCATTGTGGACAAAGGTGTTTAATTATAGAACGGTATCATCCACAGTGCATAATTTTTAGGAGTTTAAATGTTGTGCTTATTCTCACAGCTGAAGCACAGAGGTGAATTGAGAAGAGGGCTTAACAAGCAGCTTCAAAGGAATTAGGGCTTCTGAGTTGTTGGTTTTTTTGTAATTGTGTGCCAAATTAAAAAAAAAAAATTACTTGCTGTATTTTATTATCCTGGACTTCATTGCATCTCTTCCACACACAGGACATTCATCACACTTTGAGAACTCTTTCGAGGGATCCTCTTTTGATATCGGAGACATTTCCCTCGCACTCTATTCGGCCTTGTTCTCCTATTCTGGTTGGGATACCCTCAATTATGTAACGGAAGAGATCAAAAACCCAGAAAGGTAAACTATTTAAGCTTTCTAAACCTAGATAGTTCCCAGGTTGCTTGCTTTGGGGCTGTCTCATTAAAGAGTTCTGAACTTCTACAGAAATGAGCAGAGGTGCTCTATACTTGCATGGTAAGGCTGTGAACAGCCACTAGCAAAGATTTACGGGTTTTAAACTATCAAATTACTCCAAGAATGACACATTTTTCAATTCACTTGATTGATAGCACCCTTGTGCTTGTCCACTCAAAAGTTGCAATCCACAAGTTAAATCTGAAATGGTCTTTTGTCTTTAATCTTGGGTGATGCCAAGTCCTTAAAAGGCCGTTTCAGCTTTTTGTTACGTTACCTAACATTGCTGAATTAATTTCTAAGTGGTTCCCTAATTCCTGTTTCTTCTCTGCACTGATGATCACAGGTCTCTTAACTGTGAGCGTGGAACGAAGCAGAGTCAGAATTCCCAGTTACTAATTTACTGATTTATATGGGGGGGTTATGGTGTGTGTTTGTTTTTTTCTGCTTCCACGGCATCAGGCAGACCCAGCTGGAGTTCTGAGCCTCAGGAAATTTTTGAGGAAACTTCCAAAGTGCACTTCATTCTTCTGCTTTGTTGGGGTTTTGTTGTTGTTATTGAAAACTGTGTTCATGGCAAATGCTCATCTATGTCACCATGAGGTATTTGATTTAAAACTGGACAGTTGTGAAAGTAGCACTTTCAGTTCTGCTTTCCATTTGGGCCATTTAAATATTCTCACAAGCATTGGGGGAAGATTAAGGCCAAGAAAAGCCAAAGCCTAAAATTAAAAGTTTTCTGCTTCTCTGAAGTTTCTCTCTGAGGAGCTGCAGACTCAGGGCTGTGAGTTTCTCAGCTTTCAGTTAAATTTTATCTCATAGAATCATAGAATACCAAGTTGGAAGGGACCTCAAAGATCATCCAGTCCAACCTTTAAATATCTTTTTACATAGAATCATAGAATAGTTTCAGCTGGAAGAGACCTTCAAGATCACCAAGTCCAACCTTATTCCTAGCCGTACCAAAACCCACTAAACCACATCCCTAAGCACAAGATCTAACCAGCTCTTAAACACTACATCTAGGAGTTTGCAGTGTTTTCATGTAACTCCAGACTTTTTTTTGTCATTACTTTCTAGACATGTGTTAGCTAGCAAGATACACCACATCAGTTTGGGATCTGCCCTCTGCTTTCTGCAGTTATACAGCCAAGTTAGTTTGCTTTCTGCAGCGATGACTGTGATGAAATCAGGGGTTTGGTTTAGTGGATCTCCCTGCATCAGCTCTAGAAGCAGGTGCTAGAAGAACAGCAGCATCCCCCGGGGAGCATGAATGCAGTGATTCAGAGCTCTGCTCTTTTGGGTTCTAGTTGTGGCAATTAACATGGCCAGTAAGAAATAATGTAAAGCATGTACATTTGAAGGTTATGATTACAGATCCGAAACCCCTGAAGTTAAGGTACTTGAAGAACACTTGCATACAATCCATTTTTACTCATAATTTAGGTTAAGTTATTGGGGAATAAAAAAATTAATTTGTTTTCCAGTATTCTGTATTGCAGTTTCTAGTTTTAAAAGAAATCAAACTCTTCCAGAGATACCTAGTTTGAAATCTTTTTTTCTGTCTTCATACTTTTTATCTCAAAGTAAAAGATGAAAGTAAATAAGTTTATTCTGTTATTAATGATTATTTTTTTTCCCTGGGTTGTGGATTTGGGTATTTTTTTGTTTTACAGGAACTTGCCACTGGCTATTGCAGTTTCCATGCCAATTGTGACTGTTATCTATATTATGACCAATATAGCTTACTATACAGTGCTGGATGTCGAAGCCATTCTTTCTAGTGATGCTGTGGCAGTGGTAAGTTGACCGTGTGGTATTTTGCTATATATTATTCACACTTCACTTTTTAGGGATGCATTTCACTTTGAGGAACAAAAGAGGAAAAATCCTGTTTATAGTAAAATACTTTACTGAATACAGGAGGACAGAACAACTCATCATGAATAATTTAATCTTAAATAAAAAAGCAGTTAATGAAATCACATATAATATATTACTGAATTTATTAAAACAAGCACCAATGCATCTTGTTAGTGTATTTTGCAAAGACTCTAATTGGACTTATGCACTTTGAGCTGACTATAAATTAGACTCGTTAGTACATAATTGCTTTTTTTTGTTCCTTCATACTGCAGTATTTAGGCAGCTGGAGCGGTGCACAGAACAGTGTTCCATTGAGCTACGTTAACTGGTGCAAAGCATATCTGTAAATGGATGTGTTGCAATTGAGCTCTGACAGAGTTTAGCTTTGTATCTTCTTTTTAATAACTTACATCACTGTTTTCCCTACATTTCATTAGTTCCAACAACTTTTAATGTTTTGAAATTCAATACTTCTGTATGTGGGTGGAAGTTTGAATCCAATTAAAATATATAAGCTCCTTAAAGTAAAAGCTGGTTAAAACATGTTTTACACTTAAAGCTAATCATTAAACAAAAGTGGAGGGTTATTTTTTTCTCACCCTTTTTTTTTTCCCATGTAATTAGTGAATTAATTGGATAGTTCTGATAACTATATCCTTTAGAGTTGAGACTTGGAAATTAATCTTAATAGCTTTCCTCCCTTTTAGATTCCCAGCTGGCTTCTAAAATGTAAGTAGTTAAACAATGGGCAGAGACTTTTTAAATATATCCAAGTGAAGGAAGTATTCTCTCCGTTCCCACAGAGTATTACTGTGACTAAAAACTGGCTTAGCAAAGCAGCAAACTCCAGTTTCAGGTATTTAGGCAGATGGTTCTGCAAAAGCCTTTACTTGACTTTCTTTCAAGCTTGATGAATATTTACATTTAATATAAGCTTTCAAAATAGTTTATGGTAAATGTGGGCTGTAACTTATTATTTAAAATGTAGTTACACAGATGTTTATTTCAAAATGTGTTGAAAGTAAATAAACTTTAATTCTTTGCCTCTTCTTATCTGGAATATGGAAATACAAAGTTGTAATATTGTGAAAAACTTGTAATATTGTGAAAAACTTGGTAAAACACTTCAGAATGAAACAATAGAAGGACGGAAAATATTTAATTTTAAATGAACCTAAACCAAGGGGATAATAAAATCTTCAGGAACATTTCTTTGTTGTAGGCTAGAGCATCTTATATAAAGTACCTTCCAGTGACTGATAATGGAATTTTAAATTCTTGTCTAGAATTAATTAATCCAGACAAAAATAAAGTCAAGTCCACCGTCCATCCTGTCTTCTGTAAAGCAGCACAGCACTAGTTTTGTTTTCTATCAAAGGCTTGGAAAATACACTCATTGACAGCAATGAAATTCTCAACCCAGCCTGTCCCCTAAGAGTGTTCTGTGCCTACCCCACTGCTCCTGCCCTTTGTCAGCACAGAGGTTTATGCAGCTGTTTGGTGACTGGGATCAGGAAAACTGGTCTGCCCTAGGAGACTTGGGGAATGATTCAGGCCTAAATTTTAATGAATTTTAGATCACTTCATTTAGTTGTTCTTTGATGTTGTTTTTGATCAAAAGCGAGTATGTATGTTTCTATTTTTGTGTGTGTGTGTGTACATTTCTGTATATACACATGCTGTGTAATTTTACATGAAATTCTAATACTTAGAACTGGACAGATCAGGTCTTCCACTCTAGTATAGAATGCATCTGGACATGGTGGAGAAGACAGGAAGGCTTAAGAATGTTGTTATAAAGAACTTAGTCTTAATTGCATGCAGAGATATTGGGTAACCAGGATAAGAACAAAAAAAATATGCTTTTACTTATTGTGCTACTTTCAATGGAATTTAACTGAATGATTGGCTTTGGAAGTCTAGAACCATGCTTTACCACTAGATCTCAGGATTGCTAGATACGTGCACTTAAAAGCTTAACTGATGTTCTCTCTAAAGGCATTTTTGTTGAGGCATCTCACCAGCTGGCAAACAGTAGTCTTCTGATGGCCACTACTTAGATCCCTTTTAGAATGGTAAGGTGAAAGTGCAGCTGAAGTTTAATATTTAACACCTGACTTATTAAAGATTCCTTTTCATTGCTGATAGGAATTTGACTAGTTTTATGAAGCCAACTTTTAAGTTTGATCTGCTAATACATTAGCAAGTAGCGTGGACCTTTAGAAGGATGTTTGTAGAGTGGAACCATTGGCTCTGAGGATCCAATGTGCCCACTATACAAACTTCATGGGTATTTTACTTTGGACTGCCTCAATTGAGGTCCTATGGACTGAATTCTTCTGAGTGGTGGGATTGCAGTAGGGGAACACAGTAGGAAATTCAGCTTCCAATTTAGCCTGTTCTAAAAGGGAAGCTCCCTTCAGCTCCAGTGTTAAGCAATGTGAACCAAAAAAACCCAGTAAGTGGCAATAATGGGGAGAGTTGCTTCAAAAGTGCACTTGCAGTCCAAATTAAAACACTCATATTGCATCCATAGTTTTCTAGAGAATAGGGAATTAAAAAAAAAAAAAAGCTAATGATTGTAGTGGTCTGTATTTGAAAACCCTCCTATAATGCAGAAATGTAAACTTTATCCTCAGTGGAATGTTCAAGAAGATTTACAGCATTGCAGTCAAAGGATGAATGAAGAAAGGAAGTGAGAATTAAGCCAGTTAAAAAATTAATCGGATGAAAATGAGCCACTTTGATTCTGCTCACATATTCTGCATGTGGTACATGATACAGATTACTGTAGTTTCCTTACTGCCCTCCGTGTAGTTGTAGGGTGAAAACTATAATTGTGATTTTTATTTTTTTTTTAGGAAACATGTTAGGAACATTGCTGCATTTCCCGAGTCTTTTGTATAATAAAGCAGCAGTTAAATTTAGTCTTTCCTTGTTGCTATTTTGGAAAGGAATCAAGTAGCTTTCTCCTATTCATTTCAGTCAAGAGGCTTTGATCTGAAAAGGGGAGGGGAAAGCTATTTCTGGTTTCTAAATGATGGGAGTAAAAGTTATAAGTAAAAGAACTGCTATTAATAGTGTATTCTTTGCATATCACCTTGCATACTGTTTTTCTTAGTGGCTGGGAAGTGAAAGAAGTCTCACCAAGGGGTAATGCAGAGCAAAATGAGAAATGATGCTTCAGTATTAGCCTCATTGTGTTATAGTCCCAGTGTCAGGCTAAGAAACTAATTTAGTAAGCCTTTCTTTGGTTGAAGTTAAGTAATACAGCAACAGCTAGCTTACAAGTTCTGCAAATGCTCTTCAAACAGTTGTTGATCATGTAAAAATTGCTTCCTTTTTCAAAGATTCCTGTCAGAGTTTCACAGTTGACTTCTGTCAGAAATTATCTCCCCTTCCACTGTCACTGAACAACTATATTTTTCCATCTGAGAGAGCCATTGTATGTCTTGTTTGTGAAGAGGGCAGCTGGCTCCAGAGGCACTTTCTGGGCTGCTTCATCTTCTAACAGGAAAGAACATACCGTCTGCCAGTGCAGAGCTTGTTACCTGCTTCCTGTGTTTGGTGTGTCTGGGGTTTTTTTGGTAGAGTTGATAACAATAGGTGGTATTTGTCAGCTCACTTCTTTTACTTGGAAAAGTTAAAAATGATTCCTGGTTGATTCCTCTGCAGTTGGTTGTCCTGCATAGGCACCTGTCATCTTTCTTGGAGCTGTACAGCTTTGTCGGTGGATTGGGGATAAAAATTACAGCTTCATTTGCTTCTTTGAATACTATCTTGTGAGTCCAGCATTGATCAATTTACCCTGGTGTACTTGTGCTCTAGAGCAGACTTGTTTTGCTTTGACATGCCCTCTCCTGCAGTGAACCAGAAATGTGGGAGGCTGTGTGTTTTAGCTGTTTTATTCTTCTTCGGTGTATAGTTTAACAAATGATGAGTCTCTTTCTTCTAACTGAATTCAGCCAGAAATTCTTAAATTAATCTTAGACCTTTTGGGTATTACTCCCCTTCCTTCATTTGCTTCTTTTCTGAGGGGGAAAATCTTGTCTTGGCTGCCAGTGTCCTTTCTTCCCCTCCTCTTGGACTGAAATGCACATTATGTACCTTATAATGAAGAACTCTTCAGCAGGGACATGCAGTTGCTTTTTGAAGAGAGCTGTTTAGTAAGTCATTTGCCTTCTTTCTTGGAGCTAGCTATAATTGACTACTGGGGCAGTACTCCTGTTGCTGGTTACCTGGCACAAGTTCTCTGGCTTTGGAGGCCAAGCTGGAAAGCTGAACCAGAACTTGAAAGAGTGCTACATAATATTTTCCATCTGAGAAAGGTAATAGACCTTACATGCTAGGTCTTAAAAATGCTAAGAACAGGATAAACACCTGAGAAGATTTAGATCCGTATCTTCAGCACCTCTGTGAAGACATAAATGGAACTGGTTTAGTGTTGGAGCTGGCATCTTGTTGTGGGCCATGCAGAAGAGACACATTTCATGCAGTGTATTAATGTAGTAGAGTAGTGCTGGTTTCTCTTACCATAATATTGTACTGAGTGACCTAAAGATGAAGAGAGAGTTGCATGCTGGACCTTGCACTGCACTGTTACCTTTCTCTCCGAGTAAAGGCGTTGCAGAGAATGATGTCTGTTTGAATAGAATCAATCAGCAGAATGGTGGCTGAAATGAGAATTACAGGAAACCTGAACATTTAAATTGCTTTCTCTTTGCACCTTTATAGTTTTCTGACTCTGTTTTCAGTTGATGTGCACTCTCTTTCCTTTCTTTAATATATGTGATGTTAAATCTAATTTGGTCAAACTGAACAGGTTTCCTACAGTATCTTGACAAATGTAATCTGTGGCAGTGGAAGAAAACTTCATCTACTCAGCAGCTTCTTTGTATGTGTGGTTTCCCGACTGCCATAAATCAGAGTTTCTTTGTTTCCTTTAGGAAGTAGCTCCTTAAAGGCCTGAGTAGCTAAAAATTGAGAAAACAGACTGTAGTTCTGACTGCCAAATCTTCCTGTAACGTGGGAATGTATTTATACTCTGCCTCAAGAGAAAAGTCAAAGCAAAATTAATTGCACTTCCAAGATAAAATTCAGATTGGTCATATATATTAATGTCCTTACTTCTCTGTATGACTTTCAGGGAAAGAATGTTATAGCACTGAGCCTAGAAAATCTTGCATGTGTGGTGGGATCTTTAAATGAGCTACAAAAAGAGGCTCTGTAGATGCTTTTTAAACCTTCCCAGTAGAAATATCTTGTTATCTTTGCATATAGTCTGATAAAAGTTTCTTATGTTAGACCACGTTCTCTTTGCATTTATTCATCTGATCAATACTGGTGAGTGTTTTGCCAGCCTAGCATGTGCTCACAGCTCCATATGCTCTCAGTGTAGTCTGACATGTCTTGTGTGCCTCTAAGTGCACTTTTTGTGTGTGGCTAAGTGTGATGAATACAATTCTCATCTTACGATTCGTAACATAAGTGTTGGTCTTTTTAATCGTCTGTGTGCCTGAATTACTGGGTGTGAGGCAGTATCCTGTGTATTTTGTTGTGGCAGCTCTTCATGTGCAGCAATTCCTGCTGCTTTTAGTTCAAGCTGTTTGTATAGAACTGTTGTTTGGGCCTTTAAAAGAACCAAAAAAGTGTTCTTGCAAACCATTCACAAGTTACCAGCTGATGATCATAAGATCAAACTAACCCAAGATAAAAATAAAATGTAGTCAAATCAGTCATTCATG
This sequence comes from Actenoides hombroni, assembly GCA_024336885.1. Taxonomy (NCBI): domain Eukaryota; kingdom Metazoa; phylum Chordata; class Aves; order Coraciiformes; family Alcedinidae; genus Actenoides; species Actenoides hombroni. The sequence continues at coordinate 3,686,289 of WUAM01000237.1, read as the reverse complement.
TCTTGGAACAAAGCTGTAATTCAGTTTTTGACCATTCTTCTGGGAGTAATGTAACATTTGAGTCGTGACAGAATAAGGGCAGTTCAGCTGAGAAGTGCATGGCTGGAAGCTTCTTCCTTCGTTATTATTCCCTGTTAATGGTTTGGGGGAAAAAAAAAAAAAAGAATTAAGGGGAACAATCCCAGGTGCATGTCTTTCTACAGTGTGCGTGTATATATGTATATCTTAGGTGTCCAGTGGATGGGAGGGCATTAAAGGACTATCTGTAATTGCAAGTGCTGTATCAGCCACTGAATTCTCTTACTGTTTCCTAGCCATTAGAAACGGTTATGGTTCAAGTCTGGACTACAGGACTTGGCAGACCATAGCAGAGATGACAATTTAATCTCTTAATCCTTCTTGCTCTTTAGACTTTCTCAGAAGAAACCTGAGAAGAAGTCCATCCCCATAGTGGTGGCTTTCTCCTGTTATGGTGGACTAAATGCTTCTGCTATAGCTGCCTCCAGGTAGGCTCCTCTGTCATCCTCTGCATACCCTTGCAAATGCTCCATTCTTTCCCCTGTTGTCAGCTCCTTTGTTTTTATAAATGCACTTCACTGCTCCCAGAAGTAGTGGTAGTTAAACTGGAATTGGTCAGATGCTGGGTTCAGAGCCCAGGTCTAGTTCTTTTGTGGAGGATCCATGATTGTACAATTGTGGTTTTAGCAGAAAGCAGCCACTAACTCTTCTCTTTCCTCCCCCCCTTTTTTTTCCTCTTGGTACAGTGCACGTGGTGTATGTGCTTGATAACTTGATTGCTTTTTGTACTTTTCTCTGCCCTTTCTTATGCAAAATAACCCTCTGACACATGCACACAGTTGAATGCTTATTGTGGCCACTTTTACTTACACTCAAGTAGCGCTTTGCAAGAAACACTCTAGAGATCTTTGTGTTTGTCATTGTTCACAAGAGACTATAGCTTAGCTTTGGAGAAGGTGTTTCCTGGCATCTGTTAAAATGGGAGTGTTGAGGAGTGTGTACTCTGAACTATAAAAGTATGTTTATTCTTTGAGTAGTAATACACAAACTTGGCTGATTTTGATGTTAGCAATAAGGGTGCAACCCTGTCAGAAAACACCTGCATAAAGGCAGGTGGGTCTGTACTTGTCATGTTAAGCTGATTAGTATCACTATAAAGTTAAGCTAAACTTCAGGTACCTTTCAACTTTGTTTTACTGAGAGATCATTTTGCAGGCAGATCTACTTGGCAAACCAAGCTGAACTTTTCAGATCATTCTCAATTAAAATACTCTTTTGCATTACCTCACTCAGGAAAAAATTTAGCTCTGGAAGTTAGTGCTCCACCCTTTGCTCTCTCAGGAATCCCAACCACAACATTAGTGCGTTGGAGATGACAGTGTTTGGGAAAGGCTGTCACTACATTATTCTCTCTTCTTTTGAAGAGTTTGGCTTGTACAGATCTAGGGAAATTAATTAGTTAGACTTTGATCTGGGTTGGCCGTTGTTATACATCATAGGGCTTGCATTCAGAATACACTGAATCTATAATGTCTTGATCCGTGTATAATTTGTGGTAGTGATACCATAGCTTTGCCAGAACTCCGTGGTTTTTACTGCTTTTATGAGTGAGTGCTGTTTTCCAGGATATGTGGAACAACATTAGCATGTCTTAGAAAGATTGAATATACGTTGTAGGATGGAAATGGTCTTTGGGGTTAGTCCCACGTCTGACATTCCACACTGGCCTGTTACTAGATGTTTCAACGGGAAATGGGAAATGCTTGCAAAGAACAAATGCCAACTTGCCTTTTGAGGGAAAAAGTTTCCCCAAGTGACATATTAGCTAATTTGCATCCTGCAGCATAAGATTACATTCAGACATTTTCTCTTTTGTCTTTAACTTTAGCTGTTAATATTGCTTATATAAATGCTTATCCTTTAAGCAACCATACTAAACATCTTAATTCTCTAATATCTTGATAAGTGAGTTCTGTATTTTAGCTTTGTATATTCAAAACCAAACCAAAACCTCTAGCAGTTTAAGTTTGGTGTCTAGTAATTCCATTTGCCGTTTGGCTTTGGAAATCAGCAGTCCTGGTTTAAATCATCCTTTAAAATACTACAACAATTGCATATTAGAGTTTTCATCTTGTCCTCATTCTTACCTGTTTGGAGAAGTTGTCTTAATTCATTCGCTGAATCATTACAAATTATACTGTGCTTTGGGAGATCAGGTTTCTCAGAGCTGCATCTATATCCAGTAAGGGTCTGAGAGAAGCACTGTGGGTTCTAGTAATTATTGATTCTTGAGCAGTGGAAATCTTTTATGTACGATAATGTAAATTACTAGGTGCTTGTTCAGTTTCAGTTGCCTGAAAATCGGTAATCCGTGGTAAACAGAACACATTTCTTACACCACAGTCTTTTGGTAAACTGATGTTCTGATTTCAGCATGAACTAGAATTCATCCATGGATTAGTTCTTTTATACTTCTCTCGTGTCAGTTTTTATAATTTCAGTGGGAATCGGTGTGTGTGCATTTTTCCACCCCTGTGGTGAAGCTCCATTTTGAGGGAAGCTATGCTAACAGGTATAAACTAAAAGAGCTCAGGAAGAGAGGTGCTTTAGAAAGAATCAGGGTGACTGACACAGTTGATGCGTTGAGTTTGAACCTTTTGGCAAGGTTCCCACTGAAGTGATTATCTGCTCCCGCATTGTCCCTTAGCAGCAGGAAATCCTATCTGCCTTTGCCTGAAGCTCAACTAAATTACACAAAAGGATCGAATAGATTTTGCTTTTTAGTGTAGATGATGGTGTACAGCTAAGCAGAGTTGGGTTCTGAACCTTAACCTGGATAGCATGCTGAACAAAGCACTTTGTCAATACAGACAAAGAACAGGAAACTCTAGCTAGCCAAGCTTCAATTTATGTCAGTAAATTTTTCTGAATTTTATGGTTTAAATATTAATTTAAATATGCTGGTTTAAATATTAATGATATGCAGGGTTTTGCCTTATGAAAATCAATCACTCATTTCACAGAAAGAAAAAAAATATAAATAATCTATTAAGTAATATAGGCTTTTTTTGACCTACAAAACCATTCAGAAAACAGATGATAATGCACTGCTTTTGGTGATCTTGTTCCTGGAGTACTTAAATCAAAATTGGACCACTGTTAAATCCAGATAACTTTATGTGCTACAAACAAAGGCAAATTCTGAATGTTAATCCACTTGGACTGAATTCCTTAGCTCATAAAGGTTATGATGAAGACAAGTAGTTTAAAAAGAAGATGAAGAGTGTTCCAAAACACTAAAATATTAAAACCTGAAATTTTTGTAATAGAAAAGACAGACCTGCATAAGCTGAATTAGTATATATGCTTTTTATGTCCAAGGACCTTGAAATGGATAAAGCAAGAGAGAGCTAAGAAAGGTTCATAAAAATGTTTAAATTGCTGCTACCTGCTGAGGTGTAAAATGTTCTAACACCTACAAAATCTTTGATGGTTGTTTGAATACCACTTATGTATAAGTATGTACTTTTCTGTTTCTGTAACTAGTGATTTCATGCTGTCTAATGTAGCAGTCATGCTGCCTTGACTGTTTCTGTGAAAGAAATCGTGGAAGTGACTTAGCTGTCAGTGTAGGTAGAATTGGGATGGGAAGGCTTCCACCCACGTCCTCTGAACACAGCGTGAGCAGATTGCTGTTTAACTCCCAATATGCTTATGTTCAGACAGGTATAATGCTCAGACTGAGATGGGATTTACAATAGCTGTCCATCTTCATGTATTAAATGTCTTAATTTTTAAAAGATTTTGCCACGTATTCTAAGTCTCTCTCCCCTTTTTCTCCATCCAGGAGGCTGAACAGAGTTGACCAGAACACTATCTTGCAAATTATCACCCATTTTCATTATAGGTCCCAGGTCATTGGCAATTGATGATTCTCACCACTTGCTGTGAAACTTTGATGCTCCTGGCTTCTTGCTTTCAGAGCTCAATCATGGGAAGTCACCAGAGTTGGCCTGCAGTATTGTCTAGCAACTTTAATTAACAAATGGCAGATAATCTCTGTGATTTGGCACATTGTGAGATCAGAGCCCTGCTGGTGGAGCTAAAGCAAAAGATGATGTTGCTTAGGAAATTGAGAAAGAAGGAAAATAAAATAGACCCCTAGAATAGTGTCTATAAACAGTAGGTGTGAGGTTGGCTATGTTTATCATCTGCAATGTGGCACTTCCCATTTTGGATAGGTAACAAGATTTTTGTCTTTGATTCTCTGTAGTCACTGTGTTACACTTCAGTTCTGTAGTTCAGGTAGATAATAAAACATATTAGGATTGGTGAGAAAATTCTAAAACCATTTTGCTTTCCTTTGTGAGCAGAAAATTTGAGTTCAGGTGCTTGGCTAAAGAAGTTTGTGCTTATTTGGAATCCATAAATAAAAAAGCTATGTGCTTCTTTGTGCTGCATTATGGATTGTCTTTACTATATTACTATTTATCCATACAAACTTATTACTAAAGCTTTGATGCCAGTGTTTTACATTTGCTTTATTGCAGATATTTTCATGTTTCCTTTTTCTTTTCCCTTTCATCAGACATTTGCTGACCAGGTATTTGGTATCTTCAGCTGGACAATTCCCATTGCTGTAGCCTTTTCTTGTTTTGGTGGCCTTAATGCTTCAATTCTAGCATCATCAAGGTATTTGACAAATGTTCAGAAGTATTTTTACATGTTATTTGTTATTCTTCTTTATTATGAGAGTGACAAAAGTACTTTTGTAATTGAACCTATAATGAGTAGCCTACATAAATAAACACACGCCCTTAACACTGCCTTACTTCCCCAAAGTGTTCCCAGCCATATGCAGAGTACAGTGAAAGATCAAATGCATATTGTCTGTGTGGTGGGGTCCTCAGGCCTTCTGATTATTTAGATTCCGTTATCTTCCATTTTACTTGATACAATAATTCTAGCAAGTTCTTGTTTTTAAATTCATTCATTTAAAACTTAGTGACTTTTTTAAAGCAATCCTTTAAATATTTTTTTTTCCAAGTAAAAAATTTTAGAAGTTACTACAGCTATTACACTGAAGTCAAAAAGCTTAGGATACAGTATAGAAGCTTTGGATTATGGCTATGACTAGTGAAAGGTTTAAATACGTTTATTCGGGCATTTTGAGATCCTTCCTGTCCATTGAATGTACATGCAATGCCTCTGGACTGAGAACAAATAGGAACATGGTCTGGTGAAGCAGTCAATATAGAACAATCTGTGGTTGATAACACATGCTCAAAAAACAAACACATAATTTTATTGAGTCACCTCTTTTTAGAGACTTGGCGATCTCTTCTGGTTGGCATTGAAAACTATTCTGCTATAAGCTGGAATGTTTTCTGTGCTAGCTTTTAGTAATTTTAAACCAATAGAAATTTACTTCAGTCACTGTAGATGCTTTCTGTTTTCCCTCTAGGATTGTTGTGATTTTTTTTTTAATGGGTGCTAACAGCATGTTTCTAAAAGCATATGTATCTTTTAATGGTCGGTGTACAGTACATCTTTACAAGAAGGTTTGAATCCATGTTCCAGTTTAAAGGATGGGAATTCAGTGATGTAAATAATTATTTTGACTAGTATTTTGATTTTGATTTTCTTAACACATTCTCTCACCCCTGGCCTCAACATCTGTTTTCTGATGACTTTTTTTTTCTTCCCCCCCCCCCCCCCCCC
>WUAM01000237.1:3649564-3680505 GCA_024336885.1 Actenoides hombroni | reverse complement strand
ATCCACGTAGGGAGGTTCACACCTGTGCCAGCACTACTCTTCAATGTAAGTTAGTGCTTTGCTTTTCAGCTGTTCACAGGTGACTATATTAATTATTTATTTATTTTTAAAAATCATAGGAGAGAACTTCAGATTTATTGTCACTGAGGTGATTTCTGAGTGTGATTTTCTTTTTTCTTTTTTTTTTTCATAATTTTGTAAAATTATGCCAAACACCAAGGAGTATAAGGTGTTACTTTAAGGCAAAAAGCAGCATAAACAGTAAGTTTTAAACCTCTGTTTTTCATCTCACTCTTGTACTTTTCTGACAGTGTGCTATGACCCTTGTTTACCTGGCTGTGGAAGATGTCTTCAAGCTTATTAATTACTTCAGTTTCAGTTACTGGTTTTTTGTTGGTCTCTCTATTGCTGGGCAATTATACCTACGTTGGAAAGAACCAAATCGACCCAGGCCTCTTAAGGTAGTATTTACTGAATACAGAGTTGCTTCACATCCTTGTCTTCCACATAATGTGAAAGTACTGCCTAAAATCTGAGCAATACATGTTAAGTTCAAAAGTTACAAATTGATCAGGACATGAAACATCGCTTCCGTTTTATTTATATTTATATTTTTATTTTTATATATTTATATTTTTATATATTTATATGAGAGCTGGCTGGCCTGCTAGGTAAGAATAAGCAATTGTTGTAATAGTATACTCTGCTATTCTGTGTTACTTCAATCTTTAGCCCTTCCCTCTGTCAACTGGAGAAATGTCTTGATAGGCTAACATAGAAATTAGCCTTTTTTCTTGGATTAGAAACGTCTAATTAGCAAAGCTTACATTAATTCTGTCAATGTGGAGCACGTTCAGCTCTGATGGTGTTTCAGTTCATTAATTGATCCTCTTATCACCTTCTTGTACTTCGATACACTACATGAAAAACTCATTCTTGTTTCCTGAGTTCTACTGGATTTGTCTAAAACCACTTCCTGCTGCCATACACTTTCAACTGATTACATTTACAATACTTGATTACTTTTGCAATTTTTAGCAGCAGTTCTTTTCAAGAATAGTTCTGCAATTTGCTTACGGTTCCAAATAGCCAGATGTATAAGAAGAGCCGATAATTTCACAAAGTGGGGTTGAAGAGGGAAAAGTCTGTAACTGTCACCAAAATATTTGTAAATGTAGACAACAAATATTTCACTAACATTCTGTTCTGTTTTTCTGTCACCAGCTGAGTGTGGCTTTCCCAATAATATTCTGCATATGCACAGTATTTCTGGTGGTAGTGCCACTCTATAGCGACACTATAAATTCACTGATTGGAATTGCCATTGCTTTATCTGGAGTTCCAGTCTTTTTCTTGGGAGTCTATTTGCCTGCATCAAGGAGACCTCAGTTTATCAACAAGATGTTAAGTAAGTGTCTTTGTAGATGGAGATGTTATGAAAGAGGAGAATTAAATAAGTGAATCTCGGTTTGTTGATGAAAAGGGTTTTGTGGTTTAGCTGAACCCAGCCAGCAGCTAAGTACCCGGTCACTCACCTGCACCTCCCAGCAGGATGAGGGACAGAATAGAAGAACAAAGGTGAGAAGACTTGTTGGTCAAGATAAAGACAGTTCAGTAAGGGAAGGAAAGAGGGGGGAAAAACCCCTGCTGCTGCAAAGGCAATCACTTACCACCTCCCCCAAGCAGAGTGATGATGTGCAGCCAGTCTCCGAGCAGCAGCCACCTTGGAAGACACCCTCTCACATGCACATGCTTCTTCCTCTACCTGTTTTTACTGCTGAGCATGACATCGTAAGGCATGAAATATCCCTTTGCCTGGTTTGCATCAGCTCTTCTGGCCATCTCCCCTCCAGTCTACATGCCCATCCCCCTCCTGCCGGTTGCAGAGAGGGAAGACTGGGAGGGGAAAAAAAAAAAGCCTTGATACTGTGCAAACACTGTTCAGCAATAACCAAAACATCAGTGTTACCAACCCTGTTTGAGCCACAAATCCAAACCACAGCACCACGTGGGCTGCCATGAAGAACATTAACTAAACCCCAGCCAGACCTGGTAAAGGGTGCACTCTTGGGGTTTTTTATCCATGTCTTTACACACAGATTTTATTTCCTGTATATTTGAAATACCATCCTTTTTCTAAAGAGTTTGTCCTCAGTTTTTATACATTCCTCTTCAATCAAGCATGTGAAAAGTCTTTTTCATAAGCAAAGTTGATGACTGTAAAAGGGCTGGATGTTCTTGGTGATGCAAGCTAACTGTCCTGCTTTACTGAATCAGCTGTTTGAAGATGGATAGTGTCAGTCACAGAGAGAATTTTGCCTTCTCTGGAACTGATGCAGTTGAAAGGAAACTTTTCTCTAGCAGTGCAATGTTGTCATTGCCACTATGTGAGAAAACCATGATGAGGAATGTGAAAAGTTTATAGCATAATCTTAGAATGCAATAGATGTGATGCCGCAGCAGCTAGCAAATATGTAAATGCTTATTAGTCTTGTCATTTTCCTGTGAGCTGTTCTCTTTATGTTTAACCATTTTACACTTAATCATAGAGAAAAGAGATTTTTATCTCGTTTCCTTGGCAGGGTGCCTAAGAAATAAAACACCCTAGGATATTAACAGAACAGTTTTAAACATTACGTGTTTTAAAAAAAAATAAATAGTGGAATACACTTTTTGTATTAACTTTTATCATTTGTTTCCCTTAAGAGAAGTGAGGCAGCATTCCTGGCAATGAGCTTTCCTTAGTCAGGTGCCTGTTGTGTCATTAGAGTCGAGGTATGTGGCTGTTCTGACTGATCTCCGTTTCCCTTGCAGGTGCAGTCACACGAAACATGCAGCTGCTCTGTTACTGTGTTTTAACAGAGATGGACACAATTGAAGAAAAGAAGTTAGAAATCAAGTCCAACTAAAATTTCAAAGCAATTACAAGAAACAGGAGAGAGGACAAAACCATCATTTCAACAAAAGGGAAGAGATGGAACTGGAAAAAAAAACCCAGGAAAACTGTTTCCAGTGGTCTTTCAGAAACACTGAACATGTGCTGTCTTGCAGTTGGATTCCCACATAGATGATGACACATCACCCTCCTAAACTGTGGCATATTTTCAGGGCATGTTTTCATTGGATAATGATTACCTACTCATTTCAGGCACACATGCTATGTGTCAGTACTGTTCCTTCTTCAGAATTGGTATTAAAATGGTAAGAGCTAATGGATCAAATTAGGTTTCTGCAGAAGCAGGTGGTGAAGTAATGCATTTTTAAGTTAGGCTGAAAACCACTTTGACTCAAAAGACCAAAAGTCATTTCCAGCTTAATTCTGCTGGATGTTTGCATGAAATGATTTGCTCTGCTATCTCACTTCTTATCCCAGAAGACAACTTGTCACAACAAACTACCTAATTTGTCGTTATTAGCAGAAAAATGAATAAAGTTGTGCTACATTATTTAAAGACTGAACCAACCTTTCTTCAAGTATTTTATGCAATATCTGACTGTGGCAAGAATTTAATCAACAAAACACCTTAGCACTGAGATTTGATTAACGGTTGATGATTCTTTTCTGTTAGTGTGTTAAGTCAACTTCTGATGAGCTTTATGAAACTTTCAAAATTAAAATGTTCCATGTGAAGCTCTTAAGCATTTGTTTCTGAACTGTTTTAGTGAACACACTTCAGCAGTGTTACCTTAGCAGTCAGAAAATTCCCTTTCTAAATTTCAGTGCTATTCACTAGAAAATGACCATCTAAAAACTCACAGAAGAAACCACTTTTTATCTTCTATAGTGGAAGTTCAAGTATCAAGAAGACCAACAACTGTATCCTGAAAGCTAAGCAGCAGGGAGAGAAAATAGGAATAAAACCAGAAAGACTTGCTGAGTAACTGTGCACAGTTGGTACGTAAACCTGTAGTGTCTTTTCAGTATTTAATGAAACTTAGCATCGATCTTTAATCTTGTATATAATTAGATACTGAATTCATTGTAAGTTGAGACATCTGTCCAGTAAGCAGGTAACAGCCTGGGGTTGTGACATAGGTTAACAGCCCTATTAACCTGTTGGTGAAACCAAGGAAAAAAATACTGTGCCTCCACCACCTTGACATCACCAGCCAGAACTAATTGACCTAGTCATTGCTGCAACCTACAGCTCATGAATGACGTCAATTTGACATCCTATTAGCTATTTTTTTTTTTCACACACTCCAAGTAAGATATACTTTGTGTGTCCAAACAGGGAAGACTGTTTTAAAGACATATGAATGCAAATTAAAATGCTGACATGGCTTCAGTTATACGATCTTTAAAAGAGCCAGGAAAACTTAGTCAAAAACTATTTATTTACAGTTTCAATGCACATACATTGTTCTACTCCAGTAGTGACATCACTGGAGAGAGATACTCGGCACTAAAATGGACAGGTCACAGCCTTCCTTAGCTCAAACACTTGTAACGACAGTAACTTGAACCGCAGGAACAAATACAGTAGAACAGCAGGACAAGGTGCCTTTTCCCAGGCCTTCCACTTGCCCTCACAGCAGACACACTGATCTTCTTGTGAAACCCGACACATTAGTCGTGAGCAGAAGGGCTGCTGCCAACGGTACCTCCCTACATAACGTGGAGGTTCTGTCTGTACAGGTACAAATGCTTGGGCTTGTAGCTTCCACAAAAAAAAAATAAATAAACTCCTTCCAAACCTCAGCATCAGAGAACGGGCAGAAAAATCTATTTTAAAGATTCACACCCAGCTGTTTAATATCTACCAGCTGAAACTGGCTGCTCAGACAGTAACAGCTCAGAGTAGAAGTTCTGTATTTTGGTGGGGTTTTTTTAGTTCAACATTCTTGTGAATAGCTGTCAGCAGCTGTCGGGATTTTCAGTTCTACAGCAACAGCAGGATTTCATCTGCAGTATGCACTCCATCTTCAAAACCAGGCTGTTAGTCAGAATCCAAATCCTGGACCTCATCATATCCAAATTCCTGTAGAACCTCCTGGCGGTATTTGTTCCATGTTCTTCTCCTGTAACATTGATCCTCATCACTGGAGCTATCTTCGGACTCTAAAGAAACAGCATCAACACTTTTAGATAATTAAGGAAAAAGAAGGGATAAAGCTAATCAGACTATTTTAAGCTTCTTGAGTAATTATCAGATACAAAGTCTGAACAACTATATTAGGTGAGGCGTGAAGTGGGGAGTTAAAGCAGAAGCAGTGTTACACAAGCACATGGAACCAAGTCATCTGTTCCTTCTCAAAATAAGCAATCTTGCAATTTCAGGAGGCTGAAAGGGAGCTCTTAATTCTGTCTTTGCAAAATCCCTAAGATCCTTTGTAGTTCCAACAAAGACAATTGTTCTTTAGACAGATTTAACTCATTCTAAGAGCAGAACATTACCCCAGAAGTGCTTAGTGAAAGCAGACAGTATTTGTAACAGCCCTACCCTTTTCTCCATCACCATCTTCCTCAGGTAAGAATTCATCTTCATCGGGATAATCATTACGCCAGTTATTTTCATCATTTTCATCATCTTCATCTTCATATATTTCCCCTGGAACATGATCATCATCTACCTGCATGTCAACACAAAATGTAACATTCCCTATAAATACAGACACTTGGCGTGAAGCTTTTTTCTCTCCATCAGCCTATGCAATACTATCCAGATCACAAAAAGCCAAGAGATATTTGACTGCGTGCATAAGTAATTCTGCAGTTGCACAAAGTACGCTGCAGAAAAATTTGTGTTGTCAGTATATTTACTGTAACATAGCAATCTGCTTTAGGTGAAAAAACAGTTAAGTCATGTGTTTACACGTTCCACTTCAGCATTTAAATGTTAAGGTTAACGTCTACATTAATCCTACTCACTTCAGCAGTAGTGTAATAGATCAAGGAAAAGAAAAATTAGCTTCAGGCTCCCACTATGCAAGTCCATTGATCACAGTATCTCCACAATGAACAACTGCTTCCATTTGACTTCCTAACTCCACAGGCACTGAAGGACACTTCTATCACAAGAAAATATCTCCCATTAAGATTAAAGTCAAGTTCTCAAATACTGAAAAAGTTGTGTGAATTTCCTAAGTTCATATTCACGTGCCAAAATTTATTTGGCAATTTGAAGCCAGACAAATTCTTCTTGAGTACATGAACACTACCCCTTCAGTTTTCATTGTGTATCAGAATCTGTGTGAATCAACAGTAACCTGCAGAAACACAGGGCTGGCAGTTTCACAGAGCCTAACGCAGAAGTCACTGAGTGTACGTGTAGAATCTCCAAGGATCTTTCATGGCAACTTCTGATGATAGGCCTTGGAGCATGTTTATTTGTGACCTTTGTATTGAAGAAGGATCTGTTTCCCACACCCTTACCAGTTCATATTCTTCTCTATAGGGCTGTACAGAAAGGATATTTTGGATCCAACCAGGGACTGATGTTTCCATGTAGTAGATGTCATAAACATACTCATTGTCTTTCTCACGGTGTTCTTTTTTACCATCTTCAGAAACATTTAAGCGCTCACGGATCATCTCTACTGCATTGCAAAGAATCACATCTGGATCAGTCTTCTGCTGAGAAAAAAACCAAACAAACCATTATTTCCACTGAAGCCACATACACGAAGTTTTAGTTCCAGCCAACAGTTTTCTTTGTAGACAGTAGCCAACAGCTAGCTAAAGATGATGTTCTGAAATCTTAGACCAAAATATGCTACTATTTAGAACATTAGCAACCTAGAACAGAAAGACATCAAAGAATTTCCCAGTTACTGTGGTACTGTGCAGCCATGCCTTGTTTCAGATAAAGAGAAATCTTCGGGGACAAGCTCATTAGGAACTACTGAAGGGGGTATGACTAATCCCATAGAACTGTTCATCTGCTTTTGATGACATGTTGGGTTGAAAAGACAAGTTTTAAGACAGGTCGTGCTCCTTAGAGCACACTGCAGGAAAGCTGTGCACACAGCAGTGTGGATAATACGCAAGCAGATTTCAGTATACAAAGAATGCAGGAGAAACAGGGAAAATGGGACAAATTAACAGGAAAAGGTTGACAGCCTTACAGACAGGCTTTTCATTTCTTTTGTCTCCTCACTTCAGCGTTAACAAAGAAGAAATTTCTTCATGCATTCTCCTTCCTAATAAATTAGTTGCAATGTATTTGCTTTAGTGACCTGCACAGCCAGGTTTTTGCTGCCAATTTTTCTCTGCTAGAGCTTTTCAGAATATCTTGTCCAATCCACAGCAGCGTCTCCTGAACTACTTAAATAATTCTGAGAAACAGCTACAGGCAAGCCTTTCATTCACTTTTAAGTACTCAGAGAATGAAAAAGAAAGCTTACTTCTTGCTTTCAGCACTTACTGCTAGTTCTCAAAGAGTAAGAGGAAAATTCTGATGCTACCTACCTTTTTCATTTCTATTTTCCTGTTCAGCAAAGTGATAGGTAACAGTTAACCAACAGCTCCCAAATGCCTCTTTGAACTATTTGCTTAATAGAAAGTGAAATTCATTCTAAAGTTTGATGGCACCTCCTTTTCCATATGGTTATAAGTCTCTGATATAAAAATCTTAACACTCTGTATGCAGAAGGCCTACACAGAAGGCAGAGTTTCTTCATACTTAATATTATGCTAGATGTTGAGCAGATATTCTTCCAGCTGAAAAGATACTTAATGCACAATACCAATGAAAACAAGACATAGGGTCTTAAGCAGCCTGTCAAATACCTAGAGTTCTGCTAAAACTAAAATACACAATAAAAACCTTATATTGGAATTATGAGTTGGGAAGGTGCATCTGTCAGGGGGGTGAGAAAAAAAATGATTTAGATTTTTTTTCTTTTCTATGTAGAAGTTAATTAAAAACCCCAGACAGCTGAACACAAGCATTTATACATCAGAACAGGGTACAGAAAAAACAGGGTGATACAAGCCCTTCCTGTAGCAGCCAGCTCCACACTGATGGCTGTCTAAACATTAGTGCACTTAAAGATCCTCGTGAAGGTTACTCCCCATACAGTACTTGCAAATATCTAGTTAAAGCTCCTATTAAATAGGGGAACACTTACAATGCAAAAAATCCTCCCGCAGCAGTTTGCCCACACGTACCACTCAACACCGACACCAAAGTACCTCAAGTACACTAAATCTGTTTGCTGACCTGTGGGTTTGCAGCAGCTACCATGGAGTCTCCCACCATTTCCTCTTCTTGCTCAATATCAAACAGCTGGAATTCCCCACAGCAGTCCGAACGCTCATCGACAGCGCCGCTCTCCTTCCGTGAGGCATCAGCCGCTGCTTCCGAGTCCGAGCTGTCACCACCGGCCGATGCCTCGCCATTTGTGACAGGCAGAGCTGTTTCAGCACAGCTGGGTCGGTGGCTGGCTATCACGCGGTACCGGTTCTCCTTCCTCTGCACTTCCTTGGAAGAGCGGAGTTCCCGAACGATTTGCTGGGTGCTTCTGAGAGGGGGTCGCAGGCTCCGACCTGCTTTGTCTCGAGTGATCACTTCCTGAACGTATTTCTGAACTGGTTCGTTCTGGGTAGAATAAAAAGAAGGTGGAATATAATGACAGCATCAACAAAGTCAGTCATACATCGTCCCGAAAGTGATTAATAACTACTAGTACTGGGTCTTCGTGTTTGAGGACTGCAGCACCAACGTTCCTCGCAAACATTCCAGTAACTCCTACTATTGCTTTAAGCAACACAACTATCTGAACATTTATACGGGAGGGGAAAAGAAAAGTATTGAGATACTCGTGATCCTCCTAAACTTGAGGTATAATATCCTTTACAGTCTCCTGTGAAGATCAGTTCCCAAGAAAGACCAGTTTTATTCAATTTAAAAGGCTGTACAGTGCAGGGAAGTTAGGCTTCACTTGTTGGCTACTCTCTAGCGAACTGTCTGTTCAGTTTAGAACAGCGAGTGTTGAAGAGCTCTTGACGGTGCTCATTCCCTGCTGAGGGACCGGCCGGTCAGACCGCATGGAAGCGAAGGCCGCGGACCAGGGTTTGTCAGGCGAGAGCGGCACCTCGCCCCGAGACGCTGCTCTCCAGGCCGCCCGCAAGAACTTCGCATCCACGAGGGACGCGGAGAGAGCCGCGCGGAGCGGCGCCGCACACCTGCAGGCAGCCGGCTGCTTACAAAAGCCCCTTCGGGAGCACAGCGAAGCGCCCCGGCCTCGACCCGCTCCGGCCTACGCCGGCCTCCGGAACGGCGGCAAGGCCGCGGTACCTTGGAGGACACGGTCGCCACCAGCTTGAAGAGGCTCCTCTCCACCGGCTGCCCGCCGCCGCCGCTGCCGCCGCCGCTGCCGCCCTCTTCCGTGCGCAGCCGCTTGCAGGCGAGGAGCAGCGCCTCGGCCGGCTCCGGCCCGCCGCGCTTCCGCTTGACGCGCAGCACCGCGCCCGACGCCCGCTCCATGGCGGCCGCGGCGGGAAGGGGCGGCCGCTCCCGCAGCCCCGCCCCGCGGCCCCGCGCGGTGCACGCCGGTCGGGTGGCGTTGCGCGCGGGTGGAGGGCTCTGAGGGGTAGGTGATGGCGGCGGGGGAGCGCCGGGGGGTGCGGGGGTGCTGCCGCTGGGATCTGTGCAGGAGGTGAGGCCGCCGGTTCTCGGGGCCCTGTCGTAGCTCCTTCCCGAGGTGGGGGAAGGCCCGGGCCGAGGCTGCTGTGCTCGCGGCCTGGCCGGTGACCGGGTTACGCCGGCCCTCGGCAGAGATGCCGGTGGCCGGGTGCGGGGAGCTTCGAGAGGGTGGTTTGTTCCGGCCTGGACCTCCCCACAGCGGCCCGGGGAGCGCAAGGGAAGGTGAGGACCGGCAAGAGCTCTCAGCGGTGGCACCTTTCCTGGGGGAGCAGTCCCTGGGTATTTTCAGGTTTGGAGCAGGGCCTTGGCGGGGGCCGATCCAATGCCCTGTGAGCGTCGTTGGCCATAGAGGCTACAGCAAAGGTGGGAGCCTCAGGCTTGGTGGGGTTTGAAAGGGCTGCCAGTCCGTTCGGCCCCGCCACTGCCCAGAGTTTGCTGGTCCCATCTCAGACAGGATGTGGGGCCCTCTTAGAGAGGGTGGTTGGCTTCCCTTGGTCCGACCTGCATCACTTTGGGGACAGGTGTTTTCCCTTGAGAACTTACTGCTGTTTTGTGTTGGTTTTTTTTCTGGATGGTATGACAGGTTTGAGCTTAAAATGTTCTTCTTGAAAGATTGCAAGGCAGTTTCCAGGCGTTCTGGTCAAGACAGGTGTAAAAGAGTCATAGAATACCGGATTGGAAGGGACCTCAAAGATGATCTGGTCCAACCTTTCTTGGCAAAAGCACAATCTAGACAAGATGGCCCCACATTGTCCAGCTAAATCCTAAAAGTGTCCAGTGTTGGGGATTCCACTACTTCCCCAGGGAGATTATTCCAATGGCTGATTGTTCTAATTATGAAAAATTTTCCTCTTGTGTTCAGTTGGAACCTTCTAGGAGTGACTTGCATCATTACCCCTTGTCTTTTCCATGTGACTTCTTGTAAAAAGAGTGTCTCTATAGCTATAAGTGATGCCTGTTGTTCACTTGAAGTTTTGTGTTTGTTTGGTTTGGTTTTTTTTCACACAGCCCATATCTTAGGTATTACACTGAAGCCAAATCAGCAAAACTGCACATAATACAAAAATAACACAAGTTGAGATTTATTATGAAGACCTTCTGTGGAAGAGCTAATCCAACCACTGGTGTAATGGAGTGGATAGAAGAGGATGAGGACTATGACTACCATCAGGAAATAGCAAGGTAAGATGGAAAAACATTTGCTTGTTCTACTAAAGCTACAAAAAAAGAGCATAGCCTATTTGTTTTTATGACAATGTTTGGGTTTATCTCTGTGGAAGTTCCAAGGGCATGAGGTGAACAGACTGTAGAATGGTCTAAATGTTACAGCACAATTTTCTAAAGTGTTCTTCAAGTACTTTCCTTCTCAATTTTTTTGAACATTATCTGAGGTGCTTGTCTTAATACTTGGAGTGACTGAGTTGTGGCAAAATGCATCAACTAAATGTCTTCTAAATCCCCAGTGCAACAAATAATTGCCAATTGTCTGTTCCCGTAGTAAGTTTTTAAGACTTTAGTGTACCAGCCAGAGAAATTGGGCAGATTAGATTCGGGGATATTTTTAAGTAGTGCAACCCATGAAGAAATGGGGACCAAAGAAATTGGCCAAAACCTCTTCGTAACAAATGAATAGACCATTATTAGGCAGCTTTTCATTGCTATGGATTATTCTGTGTGAACCTCTATATTTCACAGCTGTTTGTCCATAGTTTCATGCACTGGGTCCACTGCTGAAGAGAGGCTCTATGCCAGCAGTTAATTAGTGTGTTTTATGCTGATGACCAGATCATCGAAATAACATTATTCTTCAGATTTGGTAAACAGTTCAGATCTTCAAAGAACGCATCAGTTGTCTCTGCATTTATGGTCTGTGGGCACCAGCTGCTTTAGTAAAACAAAGGAGGCTCTATAACATCCAGCAGTTTTGTTGTGCTTTGCAGTGTGTAGTGTTTTGACTGGAGTTTTTGTTGTTGTAGGTCACGCTATGCAGATATGCTTCATGATAAAGACAGAGTAAGTAGCACAGAAGCAAAAAGCTTTTGAATGCTGAGAAAATGCCCATTTCCTTTCTCTTGAATAGCCATCACTGCATGACTATACAGGTTTCTCTGAAAGATGGAATGATCAAATTTGTACCCTTTAAGATACCAAACTTGCTTTTAGATCCACAGATGCCTTCTCACATCTGACTCTAGTGTTCTGTTCTTTACTGCAGAACATGATATTTACATTCAGTAGCTGATTTTACTGTTCTATGTTTGACATTTTTGACAGAGAGAACCCATTAACTGAGATTTCAAAAGCTTAAAATGTGAATCTAGGCTTCTTAGTTTTTATAGGAATGTAAGTAAGGTCTGTCATTATATTTGTATGGTATTTTCACTGATCCCTCCAAAAACACTTGCTTTTGCTGAAAATGGCTTTGATCTGACTGTAGCATAAAGAGTGTCCGTAGGCTTTTTACTAATTATAAACTCATAGTCTGAGAATGCAAGATTTCTCCACAGAAGTTAAAAGAATAAATAGATAAAAGGTTACTGATGTCCTTTTTTTTTTTTTTTTCCCCTCCTTTTGTTTTTCCCCTCTCCACAGAACACAAAGTATTACCAAGGTATTCGTGCTGCAGTGAGCAGAGTAAAAGAAAGAGGTGAGAAAGCAATTGTTCTAGATATAGGGACCGGCACAGGACTCCTGTCCATGATGGCAGCTTCAGCAGGTGCAGATTTCTGCTATGCAGTTGAGGTAAGCCTTTGTTACAGGTTGCATGCACATTCAGAGCTTCTCTTTCAAGTTTTAGTGAAGTTGTTCTGTCTGAATGATCAGTGCTGTGCATGCATTGACTGTTTAGTGTTGTGGTTTCTGAAGTGCAGGTTTGATGCTTTTATGTGTGTGAAAAAGACTTAGATCTTAAAAGAATATGGTTGAGAAGACATAATACATTTTCCATTCTTGGGACAGCTTCTGTAAACATCCAGATTTATGGCACTAAGTCAAGTTTTCTAGTATTCTGTCTTCTCTATTTATCAAAACTCAAGAGTAATGTAGAAAATTTGATTAATGCTTTTAGAAAAAAGTGAGTTTTCGCAAACTCTATTGCTGATCTTTATAAGCTTCAGCTCTTGGAGATCAGTTCTCAGACCCACTGAATCATAACACGGACCCCATCTTAATAAAGAGACTGTCTTGGAAACTTGTTTTTCCATCTCTTTGTGATTAGATAGAGCATCTCCTGTTTTATTGGCAGTTAAGAAACATCCTGATGGTCATTAGTTATATGAAGGATAACATTTTGTCCAGTTCAATTTTTTTACACATTTGAAGAAACAAAGAGAAGCTTCGCTTGTCTGTAGGTCTTGATTTGAAAGGCTGTATTGTGATTTTTATCCAAGTAAAAAAATCTATAATTTTAAACTAGGATTTTATCCTACGATAATTTTTCAGGGACAGTCATCTTTCCTATAAACCCAGGAAGCAACAAGCTCCAGAAAATAGTTGTTCACAGCCAGTTGTAGGAAAGAGATAGTATCAAAAGTCATGTGGTAGGAGTGGTCTTTGTCTTCTGCTTAGTAGTTTATTTACCACTATGGCAGCAGAGGATCACTAGCTTGATAGAGGAAAGGGGGCCCTTGGTGGAAAATAAAAGTACAGTATGAAAAGTCTGAGGGCTACTGGTATAGGTGTTCTAATAGCAATAAATTCTTCTAGTTCTGGAACTTGGGCTAGGTTCCAAAGTCACCACAAATTTCTTTCCTCAAGTAGTCAGGTTGAGTGGCTAAGTATGTAAAATTTTTGAGCTTAAAACTGGGTATGGATGTTGAGCCCTTTGAACAGATTCTTCACCATTTTGCTATTTTCAAGCTACATGCTTTCTTTATTCTTCTCTTTATTCTAAATGAAATAAAAATTCTCTTCACAATTATGCTGTTAATAAAAGAAGATTTTTGGCATACTTGACAATTTCAGTTCTGGTTGTTTTGGATTTTTTTATGTATTTGTTTCATAGCTTGAGCACATATAAGCTCTTGATATATATATATCTATTTATAAACATAGCAAGTTTGTTTAATTTAAATGTGTGTTCTTGTCTTTCAAAAGCTAAATTGGAGTAGCTTTTAGAGACAGTTGATAGTCTGTAACAGTTTGAGCTCTTTGAAGTTTTGAAGTGAGGCTTGCTATCTTGTTTCATGGTAATAAACTTCAAACATAGGAAAAGATAATGAAGATGTTAACATTTTTGTAGGACTAATTATGCTGCATTTTGTGTTGGTGGCCTTTCATATTTGAAAGCTAATGTTAGCTTACTAGTTTGTTACACTTCTGCTATTTACAGGTTTTCAAGCCCATGGCTAATGCTGCTGTGAAGATAGTGGAGAAGAATGGTTTTCATGACAAGATCAAGGTAATCAACAAGCACTCCACTGAAGTCACAGTTGGCCCAGGTGAGAAGAGTAGGCTAGGGTTACAAAAATTGGCAAATACCTCAAAACTGTGATGGAATGTCTTTTTCTTACTTTCCAAATATTTTTAATTAAACCAAGCAAATCCTTTACTCTCTAGAAAGTAACACTGGAAATTTACTTCAAAAGGAAGTGTTGTAATAGTATTTCAATAGTCATTTGTATTTCATAATAAACTTCTGATGGAAAATAATTTGCTGGCTTCAGTAGGTTCTCTAACAGGAGTAAGTTCTTGAATGATATGTGTTCAGTGTAGCATCTTGAAAGACTTTGCTGAAGTCTTGATTTTACGATATTAAATTGTGTCTTTTAGATGGAGATATGCAATGTTGTGCAAACATCCTGGTGACGGAATTATTTGATACAGAGCTGATAGGAGAAGGAGCTTTACCAACCTATGAGCATGCACACAAATACCTTGTACAGGTGAGAAAACACAAATTGAGAGGGTGTCAGATTTATCCCTAGGGAAACTTTGTCGTCTTTGGAGTAAGATTAAATCTGATAACTTGCTGGTTAACAAATTTCTTTCAGAAAGGCATCTAGTTGTGATGTGGAAGTTTCCTTAGTAGTTTATTCCAATGGCAAATAGGTCCCAAAGTGTTTTAAAAAAATAATTTCTTATTTCCTCCTAAATTTGATGGACTTCACCTCCCAGGCATTGATTGTTTTGGGTTTTTTTCCTAATGAGCTCTTGGTACTTCACATGGTTTTTGCCTTTGGAAATACTTTAAACACTGAAATAAAATTCAGTATTCAATAGTTTTTTTAACACATAATCTATGGGTATAATTTTAGGGCTTTCTCTTTTACCCTTTCTATTTTTTTCTCTTTAATTAAAATGTGGATGGCAAAACTTTATTTAGCATCTGAGTTTCATTTCACCAGTTTTATGTATAAACACAACAGCACTCCATACATTTTACTTCCCTTCATATATAACTCTAAATTGTAATTGGTCTTTTGTGAAAGTTCCTGGACTCCACAGTTAGCTCTTATTTCACAGTGTGTTTTTAGAACAACTTGTATGTTTTTTCCTCTTAAACATCGATACAGAGTTGTTCTGCATAAATATTTGAGCAATTATTTTTTTATTTATTTACTCATTGCACTCAAACTGTTTCAGTGATGATAGTTTAGTAGTTACCTGCCTTGAGATGCTCAGGATAGATCTCTAATCTCACAATGAGAATGGACGTACATGTTTAACTGATGCTAGTAAAATGATACTGTTGCATGGTTATAAAGTGACCTGGCCTTGCTGAACCACACTGAACAGGGTAGATACCTCTTATATTTCACAGATAGAGATAAAGTGAAAGTGCTCTGATGTTACAGAAGTCTCTGAAACAATTTGTGTTTAAGATTTCAAAGCTCTCAGTCCAGCTTTTCTTTAAGTTGATTCACATTTCAATTTATTTAATTCTCATGCATGTTAATATGTTTTACCCTTTGTTTTGCACATGCAGGAAGGATGTGAGGCAGTGCCTCACAGGGCAACAGTTTATGCCCAGTTAGTGGAATCCAAAAGAATGTGGTCCTGGAACAAACTGTTTCCTGTTCGTGTCGAAGCAGAGGATGGTGAAAAAATTATTGTCTCCCCTTCAGAAATGGAGAAGTGTCCAGGTGTGCCTTCTGTTTGTGATATCCAGCTGAACCAGATGCCTTCAAGTGACATCACCATCCTTAGTGATGTGGTGACAATGTTCAGGTAAGGTTCAAACCAAAATTTTCCTGTTATGCCTTTTATATGAGTTGTGTATTCAGCTTGAGAAGCTAGTGAGAAGTTCTGAAGAATGCAGAACTATTTCTTTTTATAATTTTGATGCTTTTCTGCAGTGTGGACTTCAGTAAACCAGTAAGGAGTGCTTCTACCTACTACAGAGTGCAGTTGGAGCCTGTCAAGTCTGGCAAGGCACAAATTGTACTTTCTTGGTGGGATATTGACATGGACCCTTCTGGGACAATAAATTGCACAATGGCTCCATACTGGGTAAACTCCACTTCTGCTTTCCAGGTAAAATACTGAGTCTTCAGGTACTATCATCAGATTGTATCATCACTAATTGAGTAAAGGCCCTACTTGGTCTTTTAACTGGCTGTCCCTTAAACTGTATAGGAACTTTGCTAATGTTCTGTGGATTGGAAGATGATGAACAAGCAAATCATAGCAATGTTAACTTTAGTATGTGCCCAGTTTAGGTTTTCTTTAATGTAAAACTTAAATGTACACTTTAATATAAAACAAACTGAAGCTGTCTTCCATAGATTTTAATTTTATTTATTTTATTTTCAAGAAATAAAACAAAGAATTCCACATATTTTTCCTTAACTAGTCTCTGTCCCTGTTCTGTGCTTTGCTTCCAGGTAGTTCTTTCCTAATAAGTGTTAAGTTTCTGGTAATATTTGTATATTCCTATAAAAAATGCAGATACAGGGAAAATGCTGGGCTGATCCCGGATATTTGGAGGAACAGGAGATTACTATTAAATCAGACTCATGTGTTTTTGTATGAATGTATGAGTAGGATCAGCTTAGTCAAAAGGAAGTTACTAAATTATTGTTTGCGCTTAACCATGTTTGAGAATAAAATCTGAAACTATCGCTCTTCAGGGCATTTGGTCAGCTTTCTTACTAACTGCTTTCCTGCGATTTGTTTACTTTCTGTTTACTATTTGTGAGTTAATTCCTAAGGTTTTGTTCATTGACCCTTTTCAGTGGCGAGATCACTGGATGCAGTGTGTGTATTTTCTTCCAAATGAGGAGCCCGTTCTCCAGGGTGAGCCGGTCTATCTGACTGCCTGTCGGGACGAGTACTCTCTGTGGTATAAGCTGCAGAAAGCCAGGTGACAATACTTGTGTGTGGTATTTTATTCCAAGCTTGAGTATTTGATGCTCTTACAGCAGCTATTCTGTAGAAGAGCAAGGTAAAAACCTAAGGACTAGAAAATTATTAAAAACCACTTCATGGGCAATGCACAAGTGAAAAAGCCACGTGATGGATAGAAACACACTAGAGGTTTGGACTGGAGGGTCTTGCCTTTTACCTGGTGGTATTTTGTGACAGGAACAAAAACCACTCATGGTGGCTTCCTGGAAATCCTAAAATATAGCACAGCTGAGCTGGCACATAGATAAAGGAGTGAAATAGTTGCCATGCTGTCTCTTTTGTCATTTTCTATTTTTGTAGCGCTGTCTTTTTGAGATTCATGCCTTTTGCTCAAATTAAAAGGAGCTTAATCATGTCGGTTGTGATAACAATAGCAACCAACATCTTTTAAAAATCAATACCAGCTTTAAATGTTAATGCCTGAATTTTATGTGCCTTTTTGATTTAGGCATCTAAACAAGTACCTTTTTTTTCTAAAAGGTCAAAGCCTAAACCACCATCACAGTCAGTGGGCAAGTTTGAGGGGTTCTTGGGCTTGTTTTTTAAAAAAGGTGATAAATGGGTCTTCTTTTCATTTGGAAATGCAAAGCTATAGAAAGGTCCCTGCAGAAGTAGGAAATCTGAGCAAGAACAGTGGAGTCCATAGGCATTCATGTGCATTATGCTAAAATGCATAAATGTACCTGCTTGCAAAAACATGGTCCTGTAATTAATACATGATTGATTTTTTTTTTTTCAGTGGAGAAGAAGAGAATAAGGAAAATGTTCGTGTTGAGAGTCCTGTTTGTAGATGTCAAGCCCATCTTCTTTGGAATAGACCACGCTTTGGGCAGTTAAACGATCAGAGCCGAACGTGCCAGTATGTCAGGGCTTTGACAAAAGTGAGTGCATGTTGCCTGTAGGGTTTTTAGCTTCTGTGATAGATGTGTGTATTATTTTATTTGCAGTAATTACTTACAAAATTTGTTTCTCGCGTGCTAAAGGACTTTGCTCGCAAAGTATATTTTATTTACATCAGCAGATACAAGTTTTATTTTCTCATGAAAACTTCAGTATTACTTTTTTAACTTGGAAGCAGCCATTTTTGCATAGGAATTTGGGGCAGCTCTGTGTGTTTGTTAGAAGGAGTGTTGGTAGTTGAATAAAAATACCTAGTGCATTTTTGTGCATACTTTTTCTGACCTAAACCGAAGGGATTGATTATATGAACATTTCTTATGCTATTCTGTTCTGCTTGAAGTGATTGTATTAAACACTGTAACTCCCAGTCCTTATTTGATATGGAAGAGTATAAAGTGGCAAAAAACGCCACCAAAATGTTTGGAATTTGAAACCTTTCATCTGGAATAGGAATAACAATGGCTATTTAATTTTTGTAGGTTCTGAAAACAGAGAGTGTTTGCCTCTGTATCAGTGATGGCAGTCTGCTACCTGTGGTGGCTCACTATCTGGGAGCAAAGCAGGTACTGTTCTTCTTCCTGTTATTGTGATCTTTGTGGCTTAGCTTGGTATTTTCAGTTCTCTCACATAGTTCTGCATTTCCAGCCCATTATTTAATTATTTCCGGTGCCTCTTTAGTGATGAGTGAGAAGGAGGCTCCCATTTTGTTGAAGTGGAAGTTAAGTTCATCTCTGACCAAGCTGTAGTCTAGAGAGGTGATAATTGCCAGTTTTGATGTTTACCAATGTGTAGCCTTGAATGAAAGTGGTGTTCCTTATTCCTCTCTGGTTCCTCTTTGCCATTTTGTATCTTGGTGCTTTTGGAAATACTTTTTTCTACCAAACTAAATGTCTGACAACTTTTCTTTTTTCATTTCTTTTATGTTTCCAATTCAGTAATTACATTTATTGTCTAGTCTGAAATGGAAGGTCTCTAACAGCAAGACAGGAAGCATTAAGAATAATGAGTCTGTGTAAATGAAAGCTGAGAGCTGACTGTCTGTCTCTCTTACGTATACACAGTACTTGGTGTTTTCTCCTGCGGGGCTCTGCAAACTAAAATTTATTATAGTTGAACTGAATATCAAGGAATGTGTAATGTAATATAATACCAAGGAAGATGCTAGGCAATTTGTAGAAATAAATAAATAAATGTGCCAAGTTAAATCAGTGATCCATGACCCCTCTATTTTTGCCCTCAGTAGCAAAGGAGTAGGACAGAAACGAATAGGGCTGACAGATTTTGATAATATTTTCCTGGCTCTGTAGCAGCATATTGCCTAGCTATTCACCAGTCTTGAATAAAACCTAATTTTTTTCTTACTTTAGAAGGCTGGTGTCTGTATTGCACATCTGAGCTTTTTCCAGCTGATACAGTCAGATGATGTTAAACACCACTTAGGAGTGGGCACTAATGGAGGCTGATTCAGCACACTGGCAATATGCTTGCATTTCTTAGGAGTATAGATATGCCTAGAGCATGTATTAATATACTATGTGCATCTTAAACCTGGAAAATAAATATTTATAAACTGTTGGGTGTTGTCTTGTATGGCTGTGAAAACAGCATTTTTTAGCCTGTATTTATTGGGGATGGTTTTGTTGTTGTTAAAAGGTACATGACAGTGGGCTGTGGAATAGATGCATAGTTCTTAGGAACAATGTGCACTAGGGCATCAAAAGAGTTCTTTCATTGTTTGTTTACATATTCTTGTAATGAAAAAAAAAAATACAAAGCTTGTTGACCAGCTGTTGTGTATTTTCTTTAGGTGTTTACAGTAGAAAACTCTGCTGTGTCCTGTTCTGTCATGGAAAAAGTGAGTATTCAGTTTTCTGCTAAAGCAGTAAATGAACTCATGGCATTTCTAAGGCTGGAGCTGATGGCTTTGATTGTCCTTGCATCAATTGCTTGGAGGTTAAATCTGTTTAGTGAATGTGTTTGATCCTACAGTGTGACAAGACTGTGGGAGGTGGGATGTGTTGCAGGGATAAGTTCTGATTTTTTTCCAAGCAGTTGTACAGAGCTGCAGATACTTGGAGAAATACATCCCGTTGGAGATAGATCCCTTCTGCTAGCTTTAGACATGAGCCAAATAGGCCACAGGGGAAATTGGTCAGAACAAAGGGAATTATGGTTGCCAGTGCTTGATCTCTCCTTGCAGGTGCCTGTTGGCTTGTCTGCTTGAGCTGCTACTCTGCAGCCCTCAGTGCACTGATGATAAAAGCCAAGATGTTTGTTTCTGAGGATTAGTGGAATGCGTGAGCATCCTGTAGCTTACACCAGTCTTATCTGGAAAGTGGCATCTACCATTTCTGTCTTCAGCTGAGACAAGTTGGGGCTGCCCACTCTGCTGTTTTGCTCTTTGGAGACAGGCAGTGGGTCTTAACTGCAAGCAATGTTTCAGCCACCTCCTTGGGGTAGAGCACAGAAGGTTCTTCCACTGAAGTGGAGGCTGTTGAGGAGAGGCAGATGAGGTTTAGGAAGTGACTGGAACCACTTCCTGAAGTCATCACTGGGCTGTGTCTATTTTAGTTGGCACTCTGTGTCGGAAAGAGTTCTCACACAGAAGCCAAATAGGCAGTGTGTTCATAGTTGAAGTAATTTTTATCTTTGACTGGCCTTCCCATATGCTTCAAAGTGCAAATAGACGAAGGAAGTTGAGGTAACTTCTGTTGTACCTGCCTTTTTATGCACTTAATTGAAGGACTATGTAGGGTGTGTGCTTTATTTAGTTCCCTAGGTGTGACATGTTGTCTCTAAGTGCATGCACCCTTCACAAATAGACTTGTATCATCCTGATGAGTTGTGGTAGGCAGTCTTGTAAAATTTCATTTTGGCTACTGGGAGGGGGTTTTTATTTATTTCTAACAAAATTATTATGTTGGTATGGGTTTGAGTCTCAGCTGTAGCTTTTGATAAAGACAGTTTGCTACTTTTTTTTTTTCTTTTGAAGTTTTTAAAAGCAAATCATCTTGAAGATAAAATTAAAATAATAGAAGCACGTCCTGAATTGATTACAACTTCTCATTTGGAAGATAAAAAGGTATGTTACAATTGTCTGATACTGAATTTATGTGGGGTGATGGGGAGCAGAAGGTGAAAAGTAATCTTGCTTTCTTGCTGTGCTACTGTAACCACAATGAATCCCATTATATCCCAGTTCATGTTAAGTGTAATGAGTAGATGGTTCAGACCTTGTCCCACTGAAACTAAACAAGGCTTAATCTAAAGACTGTAGGAGGGTTTTCTCTTTGGTTTTGAAAGAGTATGGCTTTCTCTTCCTGCATAGCCTACACCAGTTATAAAGGCAGTTAAAGTGGTTTAGTTGCATGTGTTCTACTAGGCTGTAGCTCTTCTTTCTGAAGCCACTCAGATCACAGTCTATTGGGAAATACTAACATTCTTAAATTAAAAATGTCAAAATTCTGTGGTTCCTACCACAAAGTCTTCCAGACTAAAACTGCAGTATTTCTTCTCAGACTTTGTTGTGGGAAAGTTCATTTTAAACTTTGCCAACTAAACCCACAAAAAGATGCCTGTCATGCAGTATGTAGTAATTCACTCCTTACGGAGCAGTAGAAGATTTTATCTAGATGACTTCACTTACTCTATTCCATTGTCAGCTCTTGAAGATACAAGCAGCCTGTGTAACTGAGTTGTTCTTTTTTTATAATTAATAATATCTCTCTTCTTTGCCAAGATTTCTGTTCTTGTGGGAGAGCCGTTTTTTACTACAAGTTTGTTGCCATGGCATAACCTGTATTTCTGGTATGCTAGGACAGCTGTGACCAGTCACCTTACCAGCAATGTCACTGTCCTGCCTCAGTCTGCATCTTTGCACATGATGATTGTGGAATTTCAGGTAAGATTGTTTAGAACTATCCATTTGATATTTACACAAATTCACTTAAAATTAAGTACTCTTCCAGGACTTTGTAACAACAAACTTATTAAGAACTTGGTCAGTAAAAATTGTGCAGTTTACCTACAATGACAGTGGAAATTAAATAAGTATTTTCATAATTAATATACAAAGTTTTTGTCCTGTAGCTTGAGAGAACTCTTTAGTCTGAAATGTATAACTAAAATTTACGTATCTGTAAATAAACAAAAAAATGCCTATAATCTAGTGAATTTTTACATAAACATAACCTTCAGTTTATCTGTTAAAAATGCCAGGTCTTTTTTTCTCTCTCTTCCCTCTGTCTGGTTCACCAGCTGTGTGATTTTGCGTCCGAGCCTTCTCTCCCTTAACAGTTTCCTTATCAAACGCTCTTTAACCTTGTTCTCTTAGTTCTGCCTTTGATTTGTGCATGTGACACATAGGTATGTCCTCTGGGACTAATCAACTGCACTGCTTGTTTTTACATACCTTTCTGTTTTCTGCAAAAATATAGAGAATCTAAATATATACTGAGTAAATAATGTAAATCTGAATGTTATCATAGGAAGCAGATATTTAAGACTAATCAACAGTAGTCATATTGAAATAAGCAGTTAATTTTAATTCCATGCTCTCTTACCTATCTGATTTACTTCCCTAGAACTCCAAGCATTTTGTAAGTATGCAAGCATTATTCCCTTCATGGTCTGGATGGGGAAACTGAAGCATGCAGAGTGATGGCTTAAGATTATTCATCAATCTAGTAGCAGAATGTAGAATAACATTCATGTCACCTGAACCTAAGTTTTACACTTTCATGTACAGGATTGTGTTCAGAGATGGTTCCACATAGCCGTTTTGGTAGAACCTTTAACTTGTGTTTCATTCCATTAAGCTATTCCAAAAGTTATTGCTTTAATTTTACATTTTTCTCTTTGTTCAGTGGTGAATCTAGACTCAATGACTAGAATCTGTGGTGGTTTTTTTAATAACCTCTGCCTTTGCCAGTTCTTGTTTAGACAGAAGGAACAGAGATAGTGTTGTAAGGTATTCTGCAGAACCGGTTCTGTAGGCTGTTCTGTTTTGTCAGAATACAGATATGTCATTAGAGTTAATCAATTAGCAAACCCTGGATCCAGCAGAAAGTATTTAATGAAGTTACTTCAGTTATAAACTTGTTTAGTCCATAATTGTATTTAGGGAACAGGATGCTCCCTATCTGATTGTATAGTTCTGTCAGTGATACCATTCAGAGATTCTTTATAGTCACTCTAGTTCATGCTGTATTCATAAATTATAACAGCGTTGATTTGCATTTATAATAGTCCTAGAATCATAGAACAATTAGGGTTGGAAGATCATCTAGTTCTTGTAAAGCAGGGCCATTTGAGGTTGCTAAGTGCAACAAGGAACAGGTAATAAAATGTGTATATGCACAGCTAGTGAATGTTCTTGTTCTATTAAAAGACCATCAACATAGTCTAAGAACAGGCTAAAGTTGAACCGCATCCTTGTCAGTCCAGTCAATTGCTAAAGTAAATGAGAGACATAGTATCAAGTACCTAAAATGATTCTACTTATCTACTGGTAGTCCCATAGGCTGTAAGAAGTTTGATGCAACTGGGAGCACTTACCTGTGCTGGTTAGTGGGAAGAGGGGGGCTGTAAGGGTTTAATTTTGGCAAATCCATACCTACTCTAAAGTAAACCATGCATACGGATGGTAGGAAATATGGCAGGTTCTTTAAAGGAGTTGGAAACAGTGGCTAAAGAATTAATTGACTGGCAAAATATTTTCTGAGTTATGCTGTCTTCTGATTCCTGCAGTAGTTCTAATGGTTTAGGAATATATCTGGCTTGTTACCAAATGTCTCACCTACAGGTAAAATTGATTTCAAGATGTCCTATTTCCTTTCATAAAGCCAAATTAATTTTTTTATAAAATCCTATTTATTTTTCAGGACTTATGGAGAATCCGGAGTCCATGTGGGACCTGTGAAGGTTTTGATGTCCAAACTATGGATGATATGATTAAAGTAAGAAAACTGAAAACAGTTTCAGCACAATTCCTAGCAAAGCAGAGCAACACTCACTTGACTTAAAAAAATACTTATAGTGACTCTTGAAAAACTTGTATGTTAGTCAGAACATCATTGTTTCATAAAAAAGG
Source organism: Actenoides hombroni (assembly GCA_024336885.1). Lineage (NCBI taxonomy): Eukaryota > Metazoa > Chordata > Aves > Coraciiformes > Alcedinidae > Actenoides > Actenoides hombroni. The sequence goes on along the minus strand of WUAM01000237.1, from coordinate 3,656,577 downwards.
TGGCTATTTAGTTCTTGCAAAACAGTAACTTCTGTGGCACGGGTTTGGAGGTTTGATGTTTCTTCTCATTTGTCAAGCTCAAACAGTACTTCTCACTGTTTTGAAAATACTTCTGGTCATTCAGAAAGAAAAAGAATTATCAACATTTTTTTCTGAGCTTGAAATCAAATCATCTTGGAGTTGCTCATAGGTGAATCCTGCTGCCCTTAATTGCCCTTGCAGGTACTTTTGAAAGAGAAAAAGGCTTTTTGACTTGGGAGAAGCAGATATGAAGTGAGATATTTATTTGTATCAATGTCTAGACCTGCAGTGTTGATACCCATATTTGAGTTAGCCATTTTGATTGCCTTTGTAATCATGGTGTACAGGCAGTTCTAGAGTCTTATCTCCAGGGTGAAAGAAAAAGTTAAATGCATTGTATTTGCAAAGAGCCTGTTTCTGTTTCATTGCTGAGGACCACAGTCATAGCAATTAGTGCATGCATGTAGTATAGATTTTCCTTTGTGCCTAAAAAGTGTAGTCCTGTCCTCTTGCAGCTTTGTTGCCTGAATACTCTGGGTTCAGGATGCATAATTAACTTGAAAACAAACACTGTTTGCCTTTGGATTATTTTCAGATAGTTTTATTACTTTCTTTCTTCAGAATTCTCTGAATTTTAGGGAATCCAAGGAAGCAGAACCTCACCCTCTGTGGGAATATCCTTGCAAGTCACTCTCTGACCCCCAGGAAGTTTTGACATTTGACTTCAGAAAGACTGTACCTCACCACTGTCTCAGCACTGAGGGTTCCATAAATCTTCTGCGGTGAGTTTTCTCACTGCAATAAATAATCTTGTCATCATCCATTTCTTTACCTCATATTCAAGCTCCTTGTGTCTTACAGTTAACTAGTGGCAACATACTTGGCAATTTTTAATAATGTGACCTAATGTTGTGGAAGTTACTCTGACAGAAATTTCTGGTGACTGTTCACAGTAGGCTATAACAATAAGAGTAATTTCTTAGATAAAATGCTTGTGTTTCAAAAATAACACTTTTTTTTTAGATGTTGCTGTGATTTAAAACCTAAATAGCTTAAGCTATAGTTTAGAGAAAGTAAACTATTGTCTGGATGTTTTTCTCTTTGTTCCCTGGTGCTGAGTTCTTGCAGAAAAAGCTTCTACTTAGTTTTCCAAATGTTTCTGTTTAACAGTTTAAAGTGTACGCTATTCTTCCTTTGAATGATAATTCTGACAGTCTAGATATTTTTCATTAATTCTGTTCAAGCATAAAATGCTGGTAAGAATTAAAACCCAGGAGAAAGTGATTTTTAACTATCTAGAGCTTATGTGAGTTGAACACTGCTGTAATCACCTGTTTCTATTTGTGAAACAAACTTCGAACTTTTGCACATAATCTGTGTGAGGAATGGGTGTAGCATTTAAACCAGGTTTTGATCCTTCACCTTCTCTCCAGCAAAGGAACAAGCCATGGAGCGGTTCTGTGGATGGAATATCATCTTGCTGCTGGTATCTCCGTTAGTACAGGACTGATGCAAATTTCAAATGAAAAGGTATTTCTTCTGTCTAATTTATTATGTCAAAGTCTATAGGATTACACTGCTGAAAAATGTTTTTGTTGTCCATGCTTGGTTTGTATAGTGCTTTCTTCCACTGTTTGAATACTATGTAGACAGAACTAGTAGAGCTATCTGTCCATATTTTGGGGAGGAGCAGGAGATGTACCTTAAAATGGGAGAATTTGAATTGCATCCGGATGCCCCCATAGCTTGGAACCACATTCAGAACTTAAATATGATGCTAGCTCAAAGTAGAATTCATTCATACAAATCCCTTTTCTCACTTAACAAAAGCAAAAATGTTGAGGGGAAGGAGTAAGTATTTTCAGTATTCTATCTATTCTGCGACCAAGTCACTTTTTTCCTCTACGACTCCACTGTGCAGTTATTTCAAGTTATGTATTCCTGTAACAGAATGGATACAAGTGATAATTATCTGATCACTGCATACTGAACTGGGAACAAGAACTCTTACTGCATTATTGCTGCCTTGTGGTAATATCGTAGAGTCTTGCCCAGATAATAGCATAGTTTTGACCGCTTTCACTTTTAACTCTCTCCTGTAGGGAAACTGTGAATGGAATCCCCACTGCAAGCAAGCTGTCTATTTCTTCAGTTCTGTCATCGAATCAGCATCTCTGTCAGACCTTCCTAGTGCCATCACATATGCTATAAATTTTGACACAAAGACAGGAGAGATTGCCATGGATTTTAAGCTATTGTGAAATACTTTCCTATTACTCATGTTCCTAAATTGTAATAAATACAGTATTTTTTTGTACAGCAGAGGGTTGTTTTCTATTGTGCTCAGACAGCTGTTCTGAAATATACTTTTAAATCTTTCTGGTTTTGTTTTCAAAATATATAGCTGAGGAGGTAGAGAGGAACCTTTTCTTAAGGACAGGTATTCCTGACAGGGTTTACATACATACACACATGCTTGTTATCATCGGTTTCAGTATGAAAGTCTGGTATTTTGGGGGTTTGAATAATGTTACGAAGTTACAGAACAATTGACTTGCTGGTTATTGCATGATACACCAGTGGAGGAAAACGCTAAACCTTACACTAACTTAAATAAAAGTGAGTTAAATACATCTATTTCTGGGCTTTGCTCTTGTCACTGTAAAATGGGAAATAATCTTCAGAGTGCATGAAAAGAAATCCCAAGTTAAGCTATGTATGTGTATTAGTACACTTAATAGGGAGAAGGAAAGTTTAGCAGCCTTGTGGAAATTGTGGCTAGTATTAAACTGAAATGGTCAGTGAATTAAAGCATGATGCAACGATGTTATGCTGCAGTCTGAGATGCTGCATATCTGAAGAGACATTTGCCAGACAGTGACCAAAGTCTGGAAAGGTGTAACTGCAAACTAGAAAATTTACAAATTTTGGTTAATTGGAATTGACAAACTGATGGTAGCCTGACCAGAAACAAAAGAAAAAGCCATAGTTGGCAAAAAACTTGCAAATCTTTAGGAGATCTGTGGTATGCATTATATGATCAAAAATGTGGCCTTACCCGCGTTCCATCAGAGGTCTAAACAGTATCTGCCAGTTTAGTTGAGTTGTATGTTGTCCTGCAACAGCACATGTACGTGACTGAGGTTTTCTTAGTTGCATTCCAAATCGTGTTAGCAGAAATTGTAGTGTGTGGCCTTGTGTATGCAATTAATTCTGCTTTAGATGAACAATCAATTGGTGTATCTGTTTTGTATGTGCGACCTATTAAGGGAAATAGAAAATCAATGTACAGCCTGTCCTAAATTATGTCAGCCAGCCACAGGGATAACTCTGCTTACCAAAACTACTCCTATTTCCTTCGAGCAGCAACTTCAGCAAAATGAGGGGAATGCCATAAAGAAGCCATGAGGGAGCAGGAGCCTACTATGCTTTGCTTTCCTGGTCAGCATGATAGATAAATCTGGTGAGTAGGAATTTTTCTTCTTTTCTTAAGAGTGTGATCATAGTTGGAGATCTGAAATATTCCTACTATTTTCCTGACAAAAGTCTTTACACTAAACAGATGTAAGGAAGCAATAAAATACATGACTGATGTTTTTCACTAGAATAGAAACCACAGCTCCTGCTGCGATCTGTGGATTTCACTTTTCAAAACTGTACTTATGATGCTTAACTTCAGACTCTTTCTTTCTTACAAACTTTGCTGGAATATATAGGCTATTAAACACTTGTTTCTAATTTTGATAACACTGTGCCTATCCCACAGGAAGTATGGTGGCACAAATCTGTTCACTGTATGTTGGGAACATAAGCTGTACAATTGTAAAGGGAACACTACCATGACCAAGCCTTTTAAATGGCAACGGCTTGGCCTTTTTTAAGAAAAACCACAGAGACAGTTGTGCAAGTCTGAACACGTAAGGCTTGTGTTGTGTAGCTTCTCCTCTCCTGGAGGATGTAACATTGCAGACAGAACTCAGATGCTGCTTCCTGTGCGTGCTCCTGGGAAGCATGAGCTGCTGTTCTTGTTCCGCAATTGGAATAGCTTCTGAAGGTGCTTTGCATTTAACTGCACAAATGATTCTGGATCTAACAGATGCATACGGTGTTCTGAAGGGAACACAGAACTAATAGACAGGGATATGTTAGGATTTATATGTTTGGAAAATAAGACGGGACAAAACCACAAGCGAATTTACAGTATTTTCATGTCTAGCATTAACTTTCTCAAAGGTAACTGTATGTATGTGTCTGAATTGTACTTCCTAAGAAAAGAAAAAACAAAATAAATTTGCTAAAATGCCAAAGGGAAGAAAGCCACATTGATGGGAATCTGTATTTTGTTATCAGTGTTCTGTGTTGAATATACATGGGCACTGCAGTAGATAGGAGGCATGGTGACTGAGGGGTGTCCTTTTTAAACCCTTTTCGTATTGTGAGACTTGGGACTACTGAGATTCTCAGAGGTGGGTGCAATGAAAGTGGAGGGCATAGGCTGGCTGTAGGAGCTAGAATACCTGCAGAGCTGTCCTTCCAGAACTGAACTGTGGCTATTAGTATGAATCATAATAGCTGCATGTGAAGAAAAACATCTTAAATTTCAGTACAGCTGGAGTGGTAATTCTGTTGCTGCTATCAAAAAAAGCCCATGAAAAGGCTGGAACACTGAGCATATTTTAGCACCTGTGAGTTCTTTAGATCTGATGGATGTGCTCAAGAAACCTTGTCCATGCTTTAATTCACTGTGAGTGTAATGAACATTACTAATGCTTGCTGGTTATGCTTGTGCATTTAGACAGGCACTGAAAATGCTTTGAGGATTTGGTTAGAACATGCTGGAAGCTGTTGTCTTAAAGCAAAACCTTACATGTATGCTTTGAATGTTTTCATGTAAATCACACCACTCATGAAATTCTGGTATATACAAAACATAGATGTGTTGTTATCGATCTGGCTGACTTGGGGAAGGATTTGTTTATGTGTAATTAGGAGTATATAGTGTATGATCAGTCTTCCTTGGCTTCTGTGACTTCTTCATGTTGGACTTAAAAACCTAGTGTGATTTGTAAATCATGTGGAAAACAGCTGCTTATAGGGGGATACTGGCCATTCCTTAAGAGATGCATGCAAAAACAAAACCAAAAAGTACTTCTACCTCTGTCTTCTTCCACAGGGCATTTTCCTGCAAACACACACAGTGGGGAGGAAAGCCACTTATTTGAAAAACTCCTGTACCCAGTAGCAGCTTTCAGACTCCCATTTGTTCCCAGACCTGACAGAAGCATTGTGAAGAAGAGCTTCTGGCTACTGGCATCTTAATGAGCAGAGCAAAAATCCTATTTTCTCTTGGAAGGAACTTATTCTGTGTGGCCACCACAGGCAGTTTTTTTTCTAAATGACAACAGCTTGACTAGGCCTGCAGGCATAGGTGAATGTTTTAATAGAAACAGGGTCCCCTGCCACCAATGAACTAATAGTGTTATGGTTCAGGTATTACATGAGAGACAATGTGTAACTGGCAGATTTTTTAGTGTGGCACAGGAGATGCTTGCACTAACGACACAGGTTTTATTCGGGAATTAGAAATAATCATAAACCACAAAATTTTTCTATTCACATTTAACTTCCCAATTGCAGTTTTGCTGCAAATTCTCTGTAGCTCTGAATTGTAATGAAAGGTTTACTAATACTTGGTGGTTATAGAATCGTCTTGGTTGTCAGAGACCTTTAACATCAAGCCCAACCATTCTGTTATCACACCACAGATCCACGAGAGGGTGCTGAGAATCCACTTCTCGATTTCTAGCCTGGTTTCCGATCATGTTTACTTCTAATAAGGAAAAGTGCACAGACTTGCAGCTCTCATCTGATGCGCAAATAAAGCGCTTGTGATGTTATGAGATACACTGTACGTACAGGCACGGAAATGGAATAGCAGTGCAAGTGACAACTGCTAGTAAGACTAGTAAGGAGTTGCACCTACCATAAAAAGCAGGCAGGCAACACAGTGTCTCATGCTGAATACACAGAATGAATAATACTCTTAGGACAGTGAAATTGTCATAGTCCAAATGAAGGACAAGTCTTGCATTTTAAAGGGTGTTTTCTAAGTCTCTGCAGCTGCAAGATTTGTTCCTTTATTTGCAGAACTGGTACCTTTTGTCAGAAGGCTGAGCAATTCAAGGACTGAGATCCCGGAGCTTGCTTTTCTCCTTCATTAGTCCCTTTGAAACTGCTCTGTGTCGGCTTCCTGCGTTTAGCAAGATAGAGGATGCTGTTCAGGACTAATCCATGTAGTCACTCATCTTTTGTATTCTATTTGTAGTTACAGCTGCTTGTTAGGAAGGGAAGATACTATTACAGCTTCCTAGTGTTAGATTTTTCCAGTGACTATTGTGAGCTGAATACAATGAGTGCTTGTGTTGTCGTTCCACCTTATTGACTCTGATGGCATTGCAAAATGTTAATTTGGTTTGCTACTTAATCATTTTAAAACTTTGCATTTCCAAGCATTTAATACAAATTTATGATTAAGATGTTTCTCAGAGAGAGAGGTGTGTGGTGTTACACCCATTTTTCAGATGAGAAAAAACTAAGTGTGCTTTGTGTGGGTGTTCAAGTGTTTCATCTGCCCCTGGTTCACTATAAGAGTAGGGTCTCAGAGCTAAAAATGACTTGCTCAAGGCCATGCAGAATAAACTAATCCCCTGACTCCCTTGCTCTGCTTTAATCATTCGTTTTCTTAGTGCAGTGTGATTTCAAACACAGCCTTAGGAGGTTTGACCGAGATACAACAGATAAAGGCTCAGAGGCAGCAAATCCTTGGATCCCTCAGTAATTAAACACATGGATTTTTTAACGTGTGTGTGTGTATATATATGAATATGTATCTTCATATATTATATATAAATTGTATTTTTAATATATAGATTATATATATTTCGAAGGCGGTAGGGCTGTGTTTTGGTTTTGAAAGGCTGTCGTGAAGCTTA
>WUAM01000237.1:3565856-3649543 GCA_024336885.1 Actenoides hombroni | reverse complement strand
TTTTTTTCCTCTCCCCAGCAGGACTCTGTCTAGGATTTGAGAGCCCTAAAGATGCCTCTCGTGGACAAGGGCACTAATGAAAGAAGGAGAACTGATTATCTTCCTGTACACAAAGGGAGAAGCCCCGCTGCTGCCAGTCAGACGGTGCTCTGTGCAGTGCCGTGGGCACGCACCCAGGGTTTCTTAGCGCTTAAGTTACACGCAAGAGCCTGGCCACGTAACGTCCTGTTCCTCCTCGGGCCTTCGCTCAAGTGCAGCTGCACAACGCACCGCGGCCACCAGCCCGTTTACTGCGGGTTTGTCTCTCACTCCCGTTATTTTCCGTGGCCTCTGCTCTTTCTCTCCTTGCACATTGCTCCCAGGTGGAGCGTTGCCCTCCTGCTCTGGAGGGAAGAGTGGGTGCCGCGGTTTGCCGGGTGGACTCCTGCTGCTCCAGGCTGAGGGCTCCTGCTGTGTCTGTACCCCCACCCGGGGCCTGCTCGCTTCCCCTGAGTGTCGCACAGACCCGTTATTCCCCACCCTGAGAATGCAGGCTGTGGATGGGCTGGGGGAGAGGCAAATAGCCCGCACTGCAGCACTGGAAAATGTCCCCTTTCCTCCCAGCTGCAGCATGAAGTGACCGTACCCTCGGTCTCCCTGCAACAATCTCATGCCTGCCTCAGTTTACAGCGGAGGGCAGATCACAGCCCTCGCTTTGGGTGGAAAGGGCCGTGGGTGCATCTAGAATTAGTCAGCAATAAACCGACACCTCGGAGCCTTCTAACGCAGCCGGTGAGGCAGAGGCAGGGATGAGGCGGCGGCGGGGCCAGGGATGCCACAGGGATGTCCCCCCCGGGCCGTGCCCCGGCCCTGCACCCCGGGACCGTCCCGCCTGTGCCGTTGCGACCGCGCGCCTCGGTGAGGTCCGCGAGACCCCCTCGCTCGGCAGCGCGTGGGTCTCCAGCTGCCCGGGGCGCGAGGCGCTACTCCCCCTCAGGCTGGCCGGGCGCCATTTTAGGCTCCCGCCGCCTCCCGGAGGGGTTCGAATATGTTCCTTTGGGCCCGCCCCCCACCGCGGCAGAGGAGGAGGAGGAGGCGGTGGCAGCGGCGAGAGAGCAACGGCCGGTGTCTGCACCGCGGGAACGGCGCCGTAAGATGCGGAGATGGCCGAGCCGTTCGAGCCGGGGCGGGTGGGCGGCTCCGCACCTCAAGCTGACGGGCGGTTCCCTGTGAGGGCTGCTGCCGTGGGGCGAGGCGGGCCGGCCCCTCCAGCCGGTCTGTAAGCCTCAGTGAGCCCGCTTGTTCCCTACATAAAATGAGTTGTGTCGGCACCTGTTTCCAGCCCACAGGTTTGTACGAGGGAACAAACTCTGACTGGCTTTGGTTTAGAATAATAACGGGACTTCAGAAACAAAAGTCCATGTGTTGAGTGTGTGTGACTTTCAGACTGAGGAAACTGAGCATGCACCTGGTAATGAACTGGTATGGAAAGAATATTCATACCATATAATTTTGCTTGCAGTTTTGCCACGTGGCATGCTGGGACGCTGTACTAAGCAGCAAGTAAGCTGAAGACCGAGACAGTGGCTTTAGTATGGAATGTTCACGCCCCTGGTGTTTTAAAACAGTAGGAGTGTTCAGGGTCTCTTACCTCCTCAGCCGATGTTTCTTAGGAGTACTTCTTATAGCCTGCTCCCTGTGAGTGGGACCTCTGTCCTGTATCCTTTTAGTGGAAAACTAACAGAAAAGCAAGCCAGGAAGGCTCCCAGAATTAGGCAGGGGCTCACACTTCTTTTCAGAAGGTGTTTCTGCCTACAAAAATGTTACGTTTTGCAGAATACTGATCAGTGCTCAACAAAAACTAGCAGTTGGCTCAACGTTGTATATAGCAGAGTAAATGAACCATAAGGTCAGTTTCCATGTTAAATGTTGCATTTTCACTTTTTCTTGCATTATCCTGGCATGTACCCTGCAATATACATTAAAAAAAGTCTCCAAAAAGGGAAGAAAGCAGAAAAAAAAAATTCAGCAAGACTATGCCTTCATCTTTCAATACAAAATAGGCTTTATACCTGTTGTAGAAGGGCACTCTGCCCCACAGGTTTCATGGGTATATACTGACAAAACATTTAATTTCTGTGTGTTTTCTTTTGTGCTTGTCATGGGCAGGTAGCTCTTTAAGGCCAGTCTCTTAGTGTATTCATGTGCAATGCCTGCACTGCCAGGCGATGGGATCTGTGTGATGTTTATAGAGGATAGAAATGGAACAGCAGGTTAGAGGTATAAGTAGCATTTCCCTTCTAGAAGGGGCACTAGCAGCTCCCATCATTGAAGCAGCTCTTCCTAAACAAGGTTAGTGTCAGGGTTGCGTTACGGGGAGTTGAACTGCTCTAGTTACCCATTGTAGATGTGCTATTGTGCAGATGTGGTTGGCAGCATGTTCTTTGTTCCACGCTGGCAGTCATCAGGTATCAACAGGAGTTCCATGGTAAGGATGTGACATAGCCCTTTTCGGTGCTGTTTAGCCCATTCTGTCTCTTTGAAGCCTCCCTCGATGGCAGAACATGTCCCCATTTAGAGTGCTGCCATTTTTGTACTTGTCACAGTGCCAGTCAGCTAGGCTGTGGAGTCTGCCTGAATAAATAAAGGTATTTTCTCACAGGAGATCATCTGTTCAGATCGATGCAATGCCTTATATCCACTGCCAGGTTCCTGCTGCTTTCTTGGATGCTGCTGCCCAGATCCCCTTAGTTAGGGGGAGAATATTCCACTTGTGTCTCTGCCTCTAGCTGGGAGCTAGATACACTGCTCCATTGTTTATCTCCCCTTAAAAGCTGAGAGCTATGACTCTCTTCTTGAGACAGTCTGTATTTGTGTTCCCTGGGTTGGCTGGGCAACAGCTAATCAAATAATTATATTTAAAATAAGATTTAATAAAAGCTTCTCTAAAGGGAAGGTGTAGTTATGCTTCATGCCAACAAAACTAGTCAGCAATGTACTGTGGAATGCTTCCCAAATAACTAAGGGCCATTTAATCTTTCTTAATGTTCTTAACTTATTTTTGTTGCTGCGTTTTTTCCTTTTTAAATGCTCTCATCTCCTTATAGTGTGTCTGCAAATCAAGTATCTTCTCCTTCCACTCCTTTTTTTTTTTTTCCATTGTCCCCTGGTCCCCCTTCCTTGAAGTACAATCTTCATACATAGAGCCTTGACAGGGAGCTATTCATAATTGCAGAGTTTCTGCTAGTAAGCTCTGGGTTTGTCTGTGTTTAAAATGTGAGTAAAAATATCAAATATTTTTTTAAAAGAACAAACTGAAGGTCCCAAACAGATAATTATACCTGCACTTGTAAATAATCATTACTGAGAAGCAGAAGAAATTCTGTACTTTTCCCCTGCACTCAAACTAAATGCAGGACTGAGTGGAACCTTCTGGGTTGCCCTGTATAGCCCTTTCCTGTAGCAGGGCTCATGTGTATAGCCTCTCTTTAAAAATACATCAAACTCTGTTGTAAAAGCAGTGGGGTTTTGGAGAGGAATTTTTGTTTGTTTGTTATGCATTCCATTGTGGTCCTTTGGAAGCTGGTTTTCAACTTGTCTGGTCTCGTGGTCAGAAACCTTCAAATTGTCAGCTCCTGGGAGTCCAGGTCTGGACAAGGACCTCTTACACTGTGTACAGAGCCACTGCCCAGCATTTAGCCAGACTCAGCGTTTCTTTCTGTCAGTGCATAATAAATGCTACATTTACAGCTTCTAATTTGCTGTAACATTGGAACACACAGCTGTGGAACGGTGGGGCTGAGGTTTTTGCAGCGAGGTGGAAGCACACCCAAAGTTAGCTGTGGGCAGGAGGGATCTCACCAGCACCGTTAGCTCAGAAATGCCACAGAGTTTCAAGAGCACCAATCTAATAATTAATGAAGTAGCTACCATATGAAGTCCTTCTTGTGTGCTTATTGTGGGATACAAAACACGTTTTGTTTGCTGTAGCTATGAATAGCTTTCTCATCAAATGTTGAAGAGAAAAATTAGATGTAACCAAGGAGTAAGAGAAAATAAAATTTAAATACCTGTTTCATAACAGTTTTATTTTAGAGCTGAGATGATGGTCCAGACTGCATACTGTGAATTAATTTGTCTTGTGTGATACACCTTTCATTAGCAATATATTTACCATGGTGCTTGGCACCATTCTAGGCCTATGATTTTTTTTTTTCGGTGTCTTGCAGACCTTGCAACTGCCTTTTGTCCCTTGATGTCCTGAAGATCCTTACTAGACAATATGAAACATTCAGTTTTGGCTTTGCTGAAGCTCGCAACAGTGTGACAGTTTGCTTCAGGAGAAGTTTATAACTGTAGAGAAGGATCCGGCTGGTTTTCGCTGGATATTCAAAATTCTGGATTGGCATTTGAAATGCATCTAAGAACCTGTTGCATCCAAACACAAAGAAGGTGACTTAGATCTGAAAAGGTAGTGAGGACATTACCCAAACTGTAACAGGGGCAGGGTGTTCAAGCTGACAGTCTTCTGCTAATTTGTAAGCTTACAAACCTCTTTAATGAGAACAAAGTTACCTAATTGCATATGATGTGGAAAGGCATCATCTTGCCTTTGTCATGCTCATCTCTTCCCATTCATTGCAGTGGGATCCATACAGAATATATTGCCACTGTGTGATTTCAGGTTCTGAGCTCCCACATTGCTTCTTTCAAATACCAAATTGTTCATAGGCTGCCTGTGCAGGCGCTGGAGCCTGTGCTGCTGTGGCAGAAACCCCTTCAGCTAGTTTTACTACATCATCCAGAATCTTAAAATTACTGAAATATTGTGGAATAGAGCAGTTCTTACTGTAGTTGCATCCTGAACTCTGCGAGTCATTCTACTGTGCATTTGTGGAACCACAGCTCACAGGTTAAATGTGTAGGTGGTGCATCCTCTGGCTTTACAAACATATTACGGTCCTTTCTACAGGCAGCTCTCTTTCTCTGCTCTGACTACAATGGCTTAGCTGTCATCGTCCATTTTGTGTCATTAAAGCAGAAGGACTTATCTTAGTTATAAGCTAATACAGTGTTTAGTGTGTGTATCTGAGGCAAATTCCATTTTAGCAGGGCGGAGTCCGTTCAGAGATATCAATACTCAGTATAGTAATGGCAGTATGGCATTCAGGATACATTAAGGTCTCTTGAGCTAGTCAGACTGACGTATCTTGTTGCTGGGGTTTGGAAGAGTCAAAACACTTGCAAATAGAAATAAGACTTCTAAGGCTTCTTATTTCTTTGGACACACTGCCATGACTTAAGGAGCTTCAGCAGAGCTTTGCAAAAAAACTGTTGTAACAGATGTAGTATAACAGTGATACCTCCTGTGAAGCCTTAGGCTTTTCCTACAGTGTTTGTACAAATAAAGGATATTCTGAGACATCTGTCTTACCAACTGTACCCTGGCACCTGAAGCAGTTTGGAGTTGTTCTGCCAGGTTTGGCTTTGAAGACTTCAAAGGTTTACTCCCAGAAGGGAAAGGGAGGGCTTGGCAGTGGTGGGAACTGTGCAAGCATGAGCTGGTGAGTATGAGGCGCTCATAATGTGGAGTGAGGGAAGGTGAAGCATCAGTTTAGGGGCATTTCCAGAGGAACAGGGTGAGCAGGTGCTGTTTTCTAGGAATTATTCAATTTACAGACAGGATAGCCAGATGAAAGCTAGTAGGAACTGGGGGAAAATGTCCATTTATTTTATTTGATTATATTCAATTATCTCATCCTTTTAAAGCACACAGGATGGCTGTAACATTTTTCTACCAGTTAGTCTCCTCTTTTGATTAGTTTACTGTTTAGTTCTTGGTGCCTTGGAACCATTTTCCTTGGCAGCACGGTGCTGGGTGCTGTATAAAAGACAGGACAGTGGAATGGATTTGCAATAGTACAAAGCGTTCATCAGACCTATAAAGGAGTTTTGGGGAGGAAGGGAAGGGAATGAATATAGGGCCTAGATTAAATGTTGAGAGAGGTTCCATCATTTTTGGGTACACAGATCCAATGTGTAACTATCACACACATTTTTTCTTCTCCTCCCATTTTCTTCTATTCTTACCTGCTATTAATGCATATTCCTTCTGGTCCATATTTAATGGCTATGAGGAGCATTTGTTAAATCTGCCATTATGTAAAACATGAGAAAGAGGATTGTTCTTTTCCTGCCAGTCTTCCAAGAAAGCCCCGCTCACTGATATCACTAATGGCTGCTTGGAGCCTTCCCTAAGTGGCAGGGAAAGTGTGGAAGAAAAAGGGCTTACAGATGTAGGAGTGGTGGATGGGAAATTTGGAGTAGTCAAAACCAGCAGTAGAGGGTAAGAGCATGTCTTCTGAAAGGCCGTGGAAGTGCAGGCAAACTTTTATTTGCTGCAACGAGGAGAACTGGTACATCAAAATATTAAATAGTCAAAGAAAAGGGCTGGAAGGATAATGGTTTCAGCATCATTCTGAGCAGGAATTTCATTGGCATAGGGAGGTTTGCTTTAATAATAATTGCCAAGTGGATCTGTACAGTAGCCAGAGAGGCAGATGGTATTGTGGTTACAGTGCTGACTGACAGGCAGATGTGGGCACAGAGTCATAACAAACTCCACTACAACTCCTAGGGCAGAGAGAAGGAATTAAAATTGTCTTTATTCTCCATAGTTAAATGTCTGGAAGATGCAAACTGTCCAAGAAATGTGTGTTTTACCTTGTGGTCCTCTAGCACTTCACAGAGGGGAACGCACTCGTGGGTTGCTTGTGTAGTAATTCAAACTGCGACCATGGAACCATAGATCAGGTATTGCAGGGGAGGCACATCCTAGGAATGCACCACTGGAAAATGAAGAGTGTCACAGTAAATGCCATGGTAGCATCAGAATGCAGATACAAGTACCTGCACAGCAGTGGAGAAAGCTGCGGAGATCCATCTGTGATGTCCTGTCTCACAAGACGGAGTGGTTCCTTCCTGAGCCAATTACATGAAACTTGGGCACTGTGTGCTCTTCTTTCATCAGTTGCTTTTCACTGATCTCTTCCTTTCTGCTTGTGGAAAAAGTAAATTCTTCAAGGTGGGATTCCGTACTGGCTTTTATAAAGGACTCTGAGGGTTGTTCAGAAAGACTGAACCAGTAAAATGCAATCTCTTCCCTTGACACGGTTTGGTTAAATCACGGGATTTCTTACGGGTATATGTATGGGTGGTGTGTGGAGTGTGTGTTTGGTTTTTAATTATCTTTGACTGGACAGGGTGAAGATAAAAAGCTGTTCTCCATTACTTCAGGGACTGGATAACTGTTAAGATGTCAAGGTGTGCAATGGCATAGTAAGAAGTTGTTCTTGTGAAGTAAGAAATTGGTCTTGCATTGCTAGCAGAGTACACTGTGGAGCAGATACCCTTGTCCTTGGCCTAAGGTGCGGGGTCCGGGTTTGCAGCCTGCAGCTGGCACTATGAACACTTGGCTGAAGGGGGCACATCTTGAAAACAGAGCGGGGTGGGTCTGTCTGTGTGGAGCACGTTGAGCAGGGGAAACCAAGAACAAGGGTGAGTTAAAAGCACTTGTCTTTCACCCTTTATTTTCTGCAGATTCACTAGAACAGGTGTAGCACAGTGAGACTGTGCTCGACCCCCCCACCAGAATGCATGTTAGAGTCACATTTTGTTAGTGATGTCAGACTCCACATCACAAAATTGGAAAAAGTGAACTGCACAGAATCATTTGAACCTTGAAATTTTATTACCTTGTTTGCATCAACCAGTTATTCCTTTCAGCACCAATAAAAGACAAAACCCCCTCCCTATTGTTCAAAATACCTTGGTTTTTTTTCAGGTCTGAGATTGTGGTTTTCTTGCAGGCAAAGAAACCAATGAAAATATTTAAATTTTTATTTTTTTAATACATTTATAACAAAATGTTGGAAGGTGTGTGCTTACCATATAAAAACATTAGGTTCCAGAAGGCTACAATACCGAAAAAATCATTGAAATAAAAAAAGGTTATTCTTATTATAGGATTCCTAAACTTCAGCAATAATACAAGTCTGTAAAAGCATCAAGATTATATCTAAAACAAGGTGGCAAGGAAACATGAGACCTTCAGTAACAATCTGACCCTTATTGTAATAGATGATAAAATTGGGCATTTTTCAAAGTGCTTGAATTGTATTTCTGTTCTCGTCCTGTAGTGCCAGGAGGAGGTAAGAATGCTTCCTTTCTGAGCTGCTGCTATGTACTGACACTGGTGTGCTGCTGTGTGATCCCAGGGTAGCACAGAGACCAAACTGGGGACAGTCAGATCAGCTTAATCTAGACCACCAAACAAAGGCCATTTAAAAAAAAATTTTAAAAAATCTTTATTGGAATTCTAAGTTCCTTAAATCTTACTGTCTTACCCAACAAGTAGGACTGAGGGTCTAGCCAGACTAGGTAAGAATGCTCCTGGGAAGAAACCTGATCATAACACCAGCACAAGCCAGGTAAACTGGTGACACCAGACAGCTTTCTCAAGGGTTTCTTTACAGCAGGCTGCACCTCAGCGGACTGCAGGCTTCTCTTGAGGTCAGTCTGTGGTGCAGTTTATTTGGTTACTTTAGACAGCTTCTACTAAGCATCCAGTTTGTGATGGAATAAAACTAGCTAGCCAACACCTGAATTGGCTACAGTGAAGGCTTTTTTTCACAAAGTACAAAGCTGTACACTAGGTGCTGCTACCCTGGTCCTCGGTGGCTGAGCTGTGATGCAAAGCAGGTGATCACAGGTCCCTCAAACAGACAGCACACAGATTAACTGGATCTGAATGTGCCCGAGACGCTGCGTTCAGTAGGTTGTGGTTTTGAAGTGACCTAAAAGTACCAACTTTGTGAGGACCTGACATCCTTGAAACTTACAGAAGCTCTTAGTTTTTGGCTGTCCTCACTTGTGCCTTTTGTTCACTTGTTCCAGAAGTGCTGTTGTAAAATGCAGATTGAACATAAGAAACAGAAGATGTTACCTAGCTTTTCTAAAAACAGGTGACACTTCATCTGCAGTATCCCTGTGGAGTGGCAGTTATTTATGAATAGCGTTATCACCCCTCTCTTGAAGATACCTGAAATTCCTGTACAAAGTGGGGTAAGCACAGTAGAGCAAGCTTAATGCCAATTTCTTATAAATAACATCCTATTAATACATTGGGTCATGCTATCCTTAAGCAAAGTGAAAAAGCTATCCAGGGTTTGATTTCCTGGGCATGTTCTCCCTGCCCCTACTCCCCCCCACCCCTCCTTTTTTTTTTAAAAGCGCAAATATTCTATTCCCTAGTACCTGTCTAAGGCTTGTAATGATTGATACCCTGCCAGTACAGCTGCTGTCTGACTGATTCTTGGTGAGATAGTATATGGAACTGTGGTAGCAGTGGTGTAGACAAAGCTCGCTTTATCCAGGATGCTACTCTCCTGGAAAGGAAAGTCTGTTGGTTAGGGTTTTCCGGTACACGTGCTGTCTGACTCGTGCAAGCACACCAAGGCATCAGAAGGCACAGGATCAATGTGGAAAAGCAAGGAGCATCTGTACAGTGGTGCCACAGTGCTGTACCTCCCAGCATTGCTCTCTGGCAAAGGTAGATCCTTAAGACAGTAAATTAGTAAGAACTACCTGGACTGATTAAATGTATGTGTATTGTTTAGAGAGAACATTTGACAACCATCTGTTTCTTGATCACTGAGACACTAAGAACATCAAAATCTAAAACAGTTTACTTCAAATATGAAAAAGTATTTCTCAGTGTATCTCAAAAAGTTGGCAAAAGTGCCTGGTTTTAGTCAGCACAAAGCCACAGAACTAATTTAAAGTAATTTAGACCATGTTAGTTTTGCTGTAAATAAGGTAACATTGTTTGGCAGTAGTTTTATGATTATATCCCACACAGTGTCAAATTCAGCTCCTGCAACTGACACTCAGTGAAGCTGATATCAAATTGTAATTTACATTGTTAGGAAAGCTATTAAAAATACTGTATGTTATGTTTAATTTTACTACTGAGAAATAGCTGCTGGACAGCACACAAACTACTGATACTGTTTGGTTTTTTTTAAAAAAGGTTAATAAAATACAAGCAAGGTAGAAAATAGGCTTAAAAGCATTGTTTCAGGTAAAAGTTTTTTTCTGAATTGGGTGGAGAGATAAGAAACCAGAAAAACACATTGCACATAAGTGCACCCTCTGTATAAAGAGAAACATACAAAGTGGGAAATGGGGTGCACTGGGATAGTACACTGAAGTCTCTGATGCTGTAAACTTGAATTCCTAATTTTATCAAAAAGGGGAATTGAGTCTGGTTCTGGTTTTGAGTCCCCACGGGTGACACTTGCAGACTACCCCATGGTTTGGCACAGTACACTTTTAAGAGGCAGTCTCTGCTGAAGGGATGCCAGGACTGGAAAATGAGGCATTAAATGTGTGAGGGCCAGGTGCAGGGGGGAAGCATGACCAGTGGCCTATGACCTGCTTGGAATTAGCCAGTACTGTTAAGAGTTTCTCTATTTGCAAAATCAAGCTGATCTGTTGTTTACTGTATCTAATTAAGCCAGTACCAGAGACTGTGCAGGCTGGAATTTCTACTTTAAATCTATTCTGATTTAGCTCAAGCTGATTCCCAGCAGGTGTAAACTAAAGTAAAACAAGAGCATCCTCAGGAGTTTGAGGCCAGCATAACTAAAACAGTTTATTTAATGGAGGAAGTATAAGTATGAGATTAATTCTCTTTTTAACACAGGGAATTTGTAATGTAAGAGAAAATAACGCTAAAATTGAACAGGAAGGAGGCAGAAGAAACTAAGTATCTGTTAAAATGCAAGGGGTCTTGTTCTCCCAGCAACACAAACCCTTCTGAATTTAAATCCCTAAAAACCTGCCAGGTCTTGTTATGGACCTGATTCTCAGTTTTCCATTATTTTTGCTAAGGGTACAGAGGCTGGTTAAGGTCAGGTCATAGGGCTAAGATGTCAGAGGGGAGCCCCACATTTAAAGAGCTGTGGGGGTAAGAACATATGAATTAGATGGCAGGACCCCTATTAAAGCCTGTGAGTGCGTAACAAACACAGAATTGCGTCTCACAGACAAACAAACCCTCTGCACCCAGGAATTAGCTACCTAAGGCCAAGAGTCCCAGTTCTAATCTCTACTCTCTAGCTAGCCATGCTACACTTTCCCCTTTAAGTGTACCAGTTCCTGGTACACTTAAATTGTGAACTTATCCTGCCTTATCAGTCATACACTGTTCTACACTTTTCCCCCAATGTTTATTTTAACTCTATATCTAGCATGCATTTTACAAGCTATTTCCCACTTACTCTTTCTAGCTAAGGCAGAAAGTAGGCTTGGGTGTTACCAGAGGTACTACAGGAATCTATTCACTCTACTGTAACATACATATTGTCCCATACCATAATTCAGAACTGCCCCATGTATGGGAAAGAAAGGAAAGACATTACAGGGGAATTATTTCTTTTTAAGGGACTAAGTTGCACTTAGAAAGCTAAAGGCCTGATTCTGGAGTCATTATGTAGACAAAACGCTTCATAATTTCAGGGAACACAGCTGGAATAAGGGTAGAACTGTGTTCCTAAAGTCTTAATTCCAAATCTTTGAAGTATCCTTAAACTGGACAGGAGATACTGGTCTGCAAATTGAATAGAGTTTTTGTTGGTTTGTTTTCAGGTATATCTGTAATGACAGAAGGGTTTGCCAGTCCCAGAATGCCTTGCTTTGGCTGGTATCTGATTTTTGAGCTCAATTCCATTCTGATACTCCCCATGGTACCTTACTATTTTATCTCAGAGTGGCATGCAGTGCGGGCGCATGCTACTGATGCAAGCACGCTACTACAACTTTAACAGGCTAAAAAAAAGAAAAAAGCTTTAGCTTCTTAGTTATACAAAGAAATGATGCAAAAAACCATTGAGCAGCACTAACTCACAGACTAATTACAAACTAAATTGTGCTATATATTAGTATAAAAACATGTTTTAGTAAGAATGGCACTGGTTCAGAAGGAATTAGGACTTCCATCTTGGTTCCGTTCAGTCCACAGTGAAAGCATTGTAGTACAGGCCTGCCCTGTTGCCTGAGCAACTAGTGACCATGGCTTTTGGCCACAACCGCTTCCATTTCTTCCCTTTTTACATCCACCATTGTTGGTACATTCTGGGAGTAGCCCAGGTCAGGTCTGGTCATCTTTCCTAACATGGCACCAGAATAGTTCGTTCTTATCCTTTGATATTTTATTAATATCATTAACATTTCCCTCTTCTGAGCTCTCAAAGCTGGTCAGTTTTAAGAGTCATCTTCTCCTGTAGACACCATGAGACGCATTGCTACTGGTAGGTGGTCTGTCAAGCCTGCTAACTGGGTAATAAAGCTGAACTCCTCCACCTCCTGCAGAAGGAAAACAAAAGTAAGAAAGAAGGAGTTGGAAAACTCATTTGTTAGACCACACACCAGGGTTCAGCTTTTATGCCTCTTTTTGGTTTATTTGAACTATCTTACTGTATTAGATGTATGGGACCAGCCTAGCCTGGCTAGCCTAATGGTGACCTGTCTGCCAGACTGGGCACATCAGGGTGGTGTTGTTGGTGAGATGAATCATTTATATCATACCCAGTTGAACTAGTTTGGGTGAAATCTGCTGTACCTATCCTGTCCACTTTACTGTAACAGCTGTGTTGTTCCCAACAGACTTATCTGTAGAGCTACCGTAGAATCCATGGGTGCAAGGAGGCCATTGCCAGCCTGGCAGGAGGAGGTATGGCATGCAGCAAAAAAGGAGGCCTGGCCTCATTACATGGAGGTGTTAAACTTTGTGGGAAATAAAGGCAATCGTGGACCCTGCTTTTCACATCTCTGAATTCCAGCCTTTGTTCTGGCAACATTTCATGGGACCAAATTAATTTTCTGTAGGAAACACTGTGTGCTTCCTAGCTTCTGAAAGCAGGATGAAGCAGCCTTAACACTCATATGATACAATGTAGTTGTCCCCTCCTTACTGGCCAGGGACTTACTTCGCCAGTACTTTGGGAATTGCTCACAGGAAGCACAGATGTTTTAGGTATCATTATGCTGCCAGCATGAGCCTTCTCAAAGACCTAATCTGGGTCAAAACTATTCCAATATTGGTATTGTTGCTGTCTTTGTGAAATAGGAGATGGGTGGGATGCACCATGGGCATTTGTGCATCTGAAACAGGAGCCTTAACGGAACGTAACTGCTAAACTGCTGTGCCCACAGACTGCAGATTGACTGAGGTGTCATGCACTAAGCTATGGTGAACTGCTTTCCTCCCTGCTCCTCTGCAGCAACTGCACTGGGGTATGGTAAAAAAGTGTGAATTCCTTTCTCATTTTCATCATGGAGTTCTGTCTAACGTGGGGTCATACACCAGGAAGCAGACAGTGCACTGCAAGTTCCCATTCTGATTAGCCCATGTCAACTTCTACCTGCATGTAACAGCCTTGTAACTTTGGTAGGTTTTCACAGGCATAATAAAATAACAACCAGACATTTTAAATGATTCAGAAATATTCAGGCTGCTGGCATGGAAAGCATGAGCTAAAGTCTGGTAAAAGTGCAAGGAATGGAAACAAGGTTTTCTGTTTGTTTTTGAAAAGCAGCGTATCTACCAGTGTTGTTACCAGAATCCCTAAACTCATCTTAAATTTATTTATGTAATAGATTTACAAATTGAGTACTTGCACACAGAAGTAGAAAATAGCAAAGCAGGATGTTCTCCTTGGAGTATGAATTTGAACCCAAGAGAAACATTCTGCAGTACCATCCAGACAAGTTTGTTGTGTGTGTTATGGCTCTTTTTGTCACCTCTGAAACTCACCACTTTCCATTCCAGGTAGAGACCTTCTTCTGTGTAGAGCATATAGTCAATCCTCCTCCCATTTCCTTTCAATGATGCCTTCCTCCCCTTCTGACTGGAACTGTGGTTCTTGCTGGTGGGATAGACTAAATATCCTTTCCTCCCTTCTTCACTTTCCAGCACCCTATTTCATTAAGAAACCAAAACAAGTGCTTTAAATATTTGCTCATTCCATCTCTTTGAATGTTATCTAGATTCCCTCCAAATCCCCCGTAAGGGTAATGCCTGTCCAAAAGGACTGTTAACCTTGTAAAGTGCATCTGCTTCCCAATGTGTTTTCCAATATGAGGCTGTACTAACTGCTGATAGCACTCTTCAAGCCTCACAGCACATTTGGCATCACTGGTACTGTGCTGGTGGACCTATCCTTGTACAGGAGAAAAAACCAGAGAAGGGTCTTGCCTGCCTACTATATGTAGTACCTTGCAGCCCACACCCCCTCTGTTGAGTTCCTCAATCTAGCAGAGGAGGAAACTTCCATGGATAAATCCCAGGTACTTTGATACCAGCCTCTCCGTTCTGATCAAAGCAACTCCTTCTGAAACCAAGACAACCAGCTTTACAGACAGGGCATGGATGAGGAATGGTTTTCAGGAGCCCATCTTTGGGCACATGCTAGTTGGCTTTGAGCAAGTCTCACTCTTACACTACTGTGTCTTGGACCCCTGGCTCTTACTGCACTAGTAATGACAGCCCAATTGATTGGATTGCTGTACGTGGCATTGTTCAAACACCTCTACAGAGACGGACTGCCTCAGCGGGTCTGCTAGTACTGCCCCTATCCTGCAGGGAGATTACCCAGCCCAAGACCATATACAGCAGCAGTCAAAATGAAGAATCAGTTTTCTAGGTACCAGTCTTGTGTTCAGGCCAACAAGCTGTAGCTCTCCCATTAAAATTTTTAGTTTGGGTACTTAAACCTTAACAATAGGTTTTATACTTTATATAGAAAACTATTAAGGCCCTGAGCAACTTGATCTAAAACTCTTAAGTTAGCCCTGCTCTGAACATGACTATGGACCAGATAAACCACAAAGATCCGTGTCATTCTATTTTTACAACAATTCTATGTTGCTGTGCTGTTCTTTGTGGTTGTGCCTGTGGTATTGGATGTGAAAGGAAAGTTGTTTGACCTTCTTGTATTCTATTTAAAAGCTCTGCCAAAGGAGCACTAAGAGCAACCAAGACAAATGCAAAAGGAGGAGCTGCAGATGGTAACTGCATGTGTGGGACAGTATGCAGAGAGTATGAGCTCCCTGCATGCAGAGCAGGACAGATTAAGTTGTGGTTTTGCTATCCGGCTCAAAACACAAACAAACTACTCTCAAAACCTCCTCCTGGAAAATCATTTTCCTTTACTTACCTGCCAAAACCTGAGCTCAAGGTTCTGTGGTTTCCCTTGTAAGAGTTGATTACGCCATTAAGCTACATCATCAACTGTCGCAGGAGAAACACTGAGCCATGAACTTGGGTCCTAGCAGGTACAAAGTCTTTAATTTCACCTTGGAAAAAAATAAGATATTTTTGATCACCCGGTTTTTAAGACTTGACTCTGGATGGGTTTTATGGGATTGGGTTTAGGAATTTTTTAATGCATGCATGTGAGAGTACAGAATGAAGGAAAAATAAGAGACAAACACCATATTCTCGTGATGTGTTTTAATGTTTGAGATTCAAATGGTTTCTTTGTCAAATTTTGTCTCTTTGGAAGGATCTGAATGGTGGCAGAGGGGACACAGCACTTGCTACAGCTGATTAGGTCTCAGTAGTGTTATAGTTTGTAAGTTTGGGTCAGTCGCTATGTACACAAAGTACTTTATGTGTCTTCAAAACCACGAAGTGACACTAATTGGAATTTTTCTTAAGCCCCTTTGGACTTAAAGAGGCGTTTAAGGTTTTTAGTTTACTGTAACCAGTTTATGAAAGTAAGCTTCCTTTTATGTATTATTCAGTTTTAGACTGTCATCTATTTAGTAACTCATGTTAAATTAGCTTACTGTTTGCACCCCATTTGCAAGCTGATTCTACAAAGAGCTACTTCAAATGATTCCAAAATTCTTTTCCTAGGTTCAAAAAAGCAAACTCTTTGATAGGACTGACCTCTTTCAAAAATTGTATTTATATTTGGCAAAGTTAATTAAGTAACAAAGTAGAAGAAACTGCTGATTATTTTATTTATAAACTAGAGAAGAGTGCTGATGAAGAAATAACTTTTTGGATAGCTTACATTGCCAATTTAAATGTCTAAAGCTTGATCAAGGTTTATTACTGAAAAATTTGAGAACGGATCAATTTAAGGCTGTACCCTGTTTTGCTGTGTATTAATGATACTTGTTTAGCTACTCCCAGTGTCTGTGCTACTGAGCATTTAAATGTCTCTAAAGCCCAGATTCCATTAATAGCTGTAAGCTTTCCTGAGCTTACTGGCAGTTTTTGTGTTTACTAGTCCCTTGCAGAGATGGGAGGACAGGCTCTCTTGGCCTATCCTGAAAGTGATACTTTCTCTAATATGTAAGCACATCTATGTAAGTACAGATGCAGACCCCTGTTTCCCTGCAGATCTGTGTAAAAAACAAGTGGAAATTCTGGTGGGTTTTTTTACCAGTTTAAGAGAATTATAACTTGTTACAGAAAACTGAAAGTCACAGTTAGTAGGCAAAAAGTCTTAACACATATTCTGTTAGGAACACTCAAGAGTATTTTCCATTTATCTTATACTGAGGTATTCAATAAATTTATCTTAAGACTTCCTCATAAGTCCACTAGCTCGAACCAAAGATACCTGTTTCTCAATATCAAACACTCCTTCAAAGTAATGCTTGCACTAGTGTCACTGATAGATTTTAAGCCATATTCCTATTTATGTCTTTTGTGCTAGTTAATTCCTCTCTGTTTGTGAACTTGTTTTTTGAAGTGTATTGAATTCTGCAAGCATTCTAGAATGGGTAATTAGTTGTTGGGCTGGGGGTGGTGTTTTAAACTTTATGGGGTTTTTATTTGAGGAAAAGTACATTTCCTGTTGTTGCTGTCCTTTACAGTGTGGTGACCACAGAACTGGCTGCCTGCAGAAAGAATTTCAGACAAGCTGTCCACGTACCCTTTTGGTGTGCTGGGAGTTTCTTGACCTGTGAGCCTGTCCAGGTAGGACCAACTCTGGAGACAAAAACACTGACTGTGTTTGCTCTCATCTTTTCATCCACTGAAGCCAATTCTATTAGACTTCAAGAAGCAGCTACTAGCCATTTTTTCTTCCCTGATTTTCCTCTTCCCCAAGTGCCCCTGAGTAAAAAATTATGTTTGCCTTGGGGTTTTTTTTGTTTTGTTTTTAACAATCCATAAAACAGCTCTCAGGTTGTGAAATGTTAAATCACAAGCAATGAACTGGCTTTTTAAGGAATTGTCTAAAGCATGTAGAAGGATTAGGAATTGCATACTTCTGTAGGTTATCTGGAGAGCACACTTCTTCATCATATAATCCTTCAGGATCCAACAAGGTACCTGTGAACAGAAAGGGAGACGTGACTGTCTCAGCATACCTCCTGCAGCTTGCCTCTGGGGAAGCTTTCAGAGGCCAAGAGCACTTTGTGTTCACTTCTCACTCCAGACCTCCCTACTGCCTGCCACCATTCAAAAACATTGTCTCCACCCTTCTACTTTCTCAGCCCTAGTGTCACTGATTTTTAGGGTTTTCTGCTACAACAGAGTAAAGCCATGTTTTTAAACAGTTCCACATTCTTACCTTTGGTATTTTCACAGTTATAATTGCTCCCTTAGAGAAAGTCTAATTCCTGATCTAAAAGTTCACCGGGTTCAACTGTGTTTCACCAAGTATTAGTATATTGGAGTTCCATGAAACCTTTTATAAGATGAACCCTACAAATTTATAGTGCTGTTGAATTGCTTTGTTACATCCTCACTTGCAGTATTTACAGAACACCAAATGGAACATTCTGATCAAAACCTGCAGGCTTTCACTGCATGCAGAAAGTACAGAAATAATTGGGTTTTACCCCCCTGCCCCAAAGTAATCTGGAGATTATTTTCAAAGTAGAATAGGTGTGGGAAGGTATTCATGTAGCTTGATGCGTAAGTTCTAGAGTGTGAACTGAAGTTTGAGATCTCTGTTTGGTCACAGTTAAGGTTTATAAAATACACATTCCAGAAATACCCCTTGTAACTATTTGGTCTCCACCAATTTTTACTGCCAGTTAGCTGAACTACCTGCTGCGTATAGATGTGAGTGGCAGAGAAGTAAATGTTCATACACTGACAGGTAGAGAAGGTCTTACCGATCGCCCATGGTTTATCCTCCCCAGGACCGATTCGACACGGGTCTTTGTAGTGCGTAAACAGAGAATGCTGTTGCTCCAGCTTGTCCTCTGCAAGGAAAGAAAAATCCCAAGAGAAGGCGCATCAGCTGCATGTTGCCAACCTGCAGATAACTGCGTGTTCTGCACAACAGAAAAGGCAAGTCCTCCTTCCTGCTTGTATACATATAAAGGGTTGATCTGAACCAGTTCAGTAGTAGCCTTACTGCACAGCTATATCTTATCTTGATCAGAACTGTCGACAAATGCTTGCTAATAACAATACTTTCCTACAAAGTCTATGAAAGATATTTTTTGGGTAGCTTCTAGCTGTAACCAGTGTTTTCCGGAACATTTCCTTACCCTGCCATTGCCATTGCATTGCTTACACCAGTACCAAACTTTAGCTGAGATAGATCACACAATGGAGATTTTGACTGACTTCACAATGGCAATGTAAGTGGTTGTTTGGAGGTGTACAGACACATCCCAGTAGGTCTGAAGATAAAAGCTTGTGCTTTACTTGCATCAGAAGAATTCACTGACTTTTTTTCCAAGCTATAATAGGTAAGAGAAATGACATGCCATTGATAATTTTTGTGGGATATTGTCTACATTATTAAAGCCATTCTAAACATAATCATCATGACCCATCAAGTTTAGTTAATTTCTTCCTAATTGCTACTGTGCTCCTTACATTTAAAGCATACATTGCATCAAGCACCTAGGATCATTTAGTAAGGTAAGATATCCTACAAAATTGTATACATCAGAATTTCAAACACTGAACAAATAAGCAAGTTTTAGTTCTGTGCATGCTCTTTAATGTAGCAAGGAAACAAGCACAACCAGAACCTGAACATACCAGCTGCTACAATTCGGGTTTTATTTGATGGCAAAGAAACTGTCAACAGCTCCTGATAACTTTCTTTCTTGCAGCACTTACACCTTTTACAAGGTTAAAACTTCTTAGCAGCACCTGAAGGCTCTGTCTTGGGACCAACAGAATATTTGCCTGTGAGCTGCTGCTGTAACGCGTTTGTCACTATTGCCAAAACAACAGAAAATTTAAGTACGCGTGAAAATTGTTTCCTTTGAAGTCAGAAACAAAACTTTGAACTGTGAGCTGTGTATCCTAGACAGAATGCAGCTCACATGCTGTAGGAATCACAAGATCTCCTTGTATAAAATGCTGTTCTTGCCAAGTGAGGAAGCAGTTGCCCTCTGCCTGTTAAGAAGGAAGCAGAACACAAACGCGGAGTGCTGTAGTACTGCGTTCATAACTGTAGGTGCTTCTGCCATTTAGTTATTAATAGTCACGAACAGAGCTGACTGTCCTTCAGTCTCTGCATCCATACCAGCTGATCATTCTTATTACAGCTTTCGAGCTTCCCCTCCCTGCCCTGCCCTAGCTAGCTCTTGATCTTGAGAATATCCTTGTAATTGCAGGGAGATTGAAAAATGAATTTGCCTGGATATCCTGGAACTGTGACAGAGGATCAGAAGACTGACCCTCCCTAAGATTTGCCCAGTATGCAATGCAGGGAACTGATCTTTCTGTCTGAATAGCCAATTGGTTTGTTTCATGTTTATGGAAGAGAAGCAGATGAAATCTGTGTAATTGTTCATTTCTCCAAGTTTTCACTTTTCATATCATATGTCTACAAAATTTCCCTCATATCCAAGATAGAGTAAAATTTTGTTGTTATTACTTTGCAACTGTGGCACTAACAGTGACAAGTCACAGGTGAGAAGACAAACTCCTCATCTGACTGGAAGGCTTTTTATTTTATTCTAAAAGGTTTAAAAACATAACAGACTTTCACACAAGTCAGTCCAAAGCAACCTGACAGTAAGTAACTTTCTAATAATGCTCCCACTAAGTGTGTATTCACTGTATGAATGTTGTCATAACGTTCTGTAAAGCTGGAGGGGAAAACTGATTTGCAGAAAAGTTGTTATAAGCATAAGGTCACTCACAGATCTGGAGATCTTTGAAAATTATACTGTCAATACACCTAAGAATAGAAGCTTGATATTCACTGAAACATTAATTACTTGCCATATCAGTCTGTGGAGTGGGAAAGAATACAGAAAATCTTATACAGAATTACAGGAAGCTGATTATTGCTTAGAAAAAAAATTAATCTCAAGATGTTCAATTCCTTGTAATGCTAATAAATGTCCCTAAAACAGTGAGTAATGTAAAAATGGAGGAGAAAATTTTAAAACATTGCATTAATCTTGCTTAGTGCATAAGAAATGAAAGCCATATTAAAAAAACCCCAACATTAAATAGCCAGCTTCATTTCAGTTTCCAGCTGAGTGAATTTTTAAGGGGAGGGGGTTGTAAATAAGCAGCAGGGATAGCAAAAATAAAATGCATTTTTATAACCTACTTTCCAATCCTCTTTGGTGGTAGTTGCAGCATTTACAACTATTATTGGCAAAAGCAAATAGCTATTTTTACTTTTGCTTTAAAAAGACAGGTCATAACAGCATTGATTATAATTATACTGTGTGCTTCTTGTGCAAGATTCTTGGTTAGAGTGCCAGAACTTGTTGGGTAGAGAATACTGACCATATGTTCTGCCTCCCAGCTTCACTACTGTTTCTCTCTCCTTGTGGTGCACAGTTGAATTAGGTAGACACCTATTGTCCTAGAATTTTAGTTACTAATGAAAGACATGTATGTTGTGGGAATTTTGTAAACAAATATCCAAATCTCTTGACTTGGATCTGACTGGGCAGTCTCTCCTTTGGTATGCAGCAGATTGTTTCTTGGATGGACACCTTTGCCTCCAGGCCATTCCATTCATCCAACAATATTGCAAGTGCAACAGTGAAATCACAGCAGATATGTCCATTTGTATCCCCTGGCTTCTGCCTCCCTTCCTAGGGACTGTTGGAGTTGCCTCCTCAGCCTGTGTGTGTGTGTGTAGCAGCTTGGCTAGCTGACAACCTGCTATGGACCACGTTTCTTTCTTTCTTTCTTCCTTTTCTAAAAAACTCACTACCACTGCTATCATTATATTTTGTCCTAATATGTGTTTAACTACAGTATTCTGTAGCCATTCCCACTTACTCTTCACCCCCACGGTGCATAATGAATTCTTCTACCAGTCAGAACACTTGCCAGCACCTTCTCAGACATTCAGAGTTTACTTTGGATCATATAGTTGTCACTGATTTAATTTCTGTACATATGAGCTAGAAACGAACAGAAGGGCTGTGTTTTGAGTTGATGCTCCTTTCTACCCAGTTAAATGTTTCTACAACTTTGCTAAAATCTCCAAGTGTCTGATACAAGTCATGAGATTACAGAATATTGTTTATTCCTGACATCAGACAATGCTTGCTTTATTTCTTAAAACAATTTTGGGTACAGTGGTTGCTTTCAGCCTCAGTTACCTAGGCTGCTCATGAAGACTACAGAATTCACACTAGACATTCACAAGTTCACCTGTTAATACACAAATCTGGTCTGAATTGCTGAATCTCACTTGGAATGCTGCGGCCTGAGCTCACCTGTGCACTGCACACCTCCTTGGTAACACAGCACAGACCAAATGCCTCGGGTGCACCCCACCTCGCTGTACCTGCCTGTGCCCTGTGTATTTGTTGGCCGTTCTCCAGAGTCAACTGCCATTGTACAAAGCCAGCAAGGAGCTCTGCTGGATGCCTGAGCTGGACTGAGCAGGAAGGCAGAGAGGACACACAAACACAGTGCTCTGCGCTCTGTCTTGGCAATTTAACTGTTAACAGAGCAGAATATTTATGTTTGGAATAGGCTACCAGCTCTGTGAACTCACCGCACATTAATTATGGTTTTGTGGAGTTCTTCTTTTAGTACCCTCAGCATCCAAATATGGAAAAAAAATATTAAAAATGTATTAAAATAAAAACCCCAGGAGTACGCAGCATCAGTTAATTTTCCCCAAGACTGATTCATCAACGTTTAGTTCTCTCTGCAGCATTAATCTCCTAGGTCTGTGTAAATGCACTATGAAATTGTTTTTAACTGCAAGAATTTACTACTTTTTTTTCCACAAAAATCTCATAACACGTCTTTTGTTAGTAACTAAAATTCTAGGACAATAGGTGTCTACCTAATTCAAGTAAAGCTAAACCACTGTATCTGTGCACATTATTGCTACTCCAAGTCACAAATTACTGCCCTTTGTGCCTTAAAAATCATCACACCTAGTAACTCAGCAGAGCTCCTAAATGTGAGCTGCTATCCTTGACTCACCTCAAGGGTAGTTCCTATTTTAGAATGATCTGTGACAATTAAGTCTTTCCTTGCAAAAGCCAGTCACAGTCTTTATATACTGTTATAACCCACAGGAACTGAGAGCTAGAGAGTAGACACAAGGAAAAGGATAACCTTTTCTTACCAGAGGAGCAGTTATCGAAGTTGAGATCTCCACAGATGACATCAAAAGCCACCAGCTCCTCTGGATTGGCTGTACTGGAGGAGGAGGTAGATTTTCTGAATTCAGACAGCCAATCTTGAAGCATATCCAGTTGCTCACATCGAACAGTAGTATCTCCTGTAACAAGCAAACCAACAAATAGCCAAACCAAGAAATAGGACTTTCCTTTAGCATGTTACTCAGCTATGTATCAGTTGCTAAGCTATTTCTAGACATCTTGAGAAAAAAGGTACAAGACAAAAAAATGGCGTGGCTAAGAGTATACTCGGTACATAATGCTTAGCCCGTTATGAAGTTCATTAGGAACCACACTTTTTGATGATGTAAGTACCTCCTCCTGGAATCAATCATAGTAGGCATGTCTGAAAAAATAAGAAGAGAGGGCATCTGTGCTGCAGCCAGACAGCCAAAATGGTGATGGTTCCAGCCATGTGAGGAGGATGACCTGACATGATGTCTTGACATTTATAATCAGGAGTTCAGAGTTAAAATCCTACTTCGGACAACACTGGACAGCATGTTCTGGGATAAATCACCTGATCTTTCTTGGCTTTGCTTTCTAATTTTTTTAATGAAAAATTGAACTTTCAATTGTTATTAGTAAATACACATCAATGGTAAATTCAACTTACTCATACTGTAGTAGTCCATTGAGGAAGAGTTCTATTTGTGTTCAGTTAAGAATGCCTAAACTGGAAATATTTTTAATATTTTTAAAGGTATGTGTAGACACAGGTTTAGGTGGGCAGTACTTCAGAAATAAAGACCCAGAGCCTTTTCACCAGTTGCAGGGGAGTTACAGGAGGCTACATGTGCTGAGGATGTGCTCCTGTTTTACAGCAGTAATAGGAAAAGCTTGAGATTGATCGGTTGCCAAATGTTTTTTGTTTGTAAAACCATCTGACACACAAAACAGCTCTTTAATTATAGCAAGTAACCACACTTAATTTCAGGCGCATTAGGCAAGATGAAGTCTACGGAAAAATTTATTACTGTCTCTCTTAAAATGATTACAGCAAAAGCTTGCTATGGAGAAAGGAGCAGGAAGAAACACATTCTAGAAATAATTGTTTACCGTATTGTCTTGCCTTTCCTTTTGTTTTCAAAAGTTGTAATTTTGCTTGTTTCAGCTTTGAAATATGTCAAGTCCAAACATTACTTTTCTTCAAGATAAAAATTTTGTTTTCAAATGCCACAATCAGAAGGAAAAGCAGCAAACCTAAAATTACTTACTCCAACTACTATTTTATTTTAATCTCATTTACTACTTTGTGCTAGCTATTAAAAAGGTGTACAATTAAAAACATCAGTTATGCGTGTCCAAAGCTGCTTTCAGCAGCCACTATGGAGATGGCAAATACTTAAGTCTACAACCTCACAGATTGTTAATCACACCACTCAACTGCAGCTGTCCCCAGCACTCTTTATAGACTTGTAAAATGTGAACTCCACAGCATACTGTAACTGTGTTAGCTTACAGACAAACTTTAGGCCTTAGGATGTCACATCTCTACCACTATTAACCTGTGAAGGGTAGGATTTTCAAGAACATCTTGGGGCAGTGGGTGTTAAACAACGGTTAAATACAAATGGAATCAGAAATGTTCAACCAAGCACAATCTAATACAATCCTAAATAGTCAAAAGAAATACTGACAAGAATGTGACCAGGGAAAGAAAGGTTCTGACACTGAATCACCTCTTCAGACTGGTAATTCCAACAGCAAATGATTTGTTTTTTTCTTCCAGCTCATTCCCAACAAATTCCTACCAGTTGGGCTGTAATATAAAGCCAGGTACAAGTGCTTCTTGGATCAATTTGCTAGCCTATGCTTTCTAGTTTCTTGTAGCTCCAGTTCACATAGTACCTTAATCACACAGCTTGACACAAACCCAGACCAACATATTCTTGGGGAAACCCCTTGCTACAACAGCACAAGAAAGCCCTGCACTGAAGACGTAGCTAGACAAAAGCACAAGAAATAGGTCATGTGGAATAAATGAAGCCTGGAGCAGGTGACACTAACCACAAAAGGTGTGCGTGACTAACATATACGTTCTGCTTAACTAAAAGATACAGATGAAATTACAGATTCACAGAAAGCATGAATTTGAAAGGGACCTCTGGAGATCATCTAGTCAAAGCCCTCTGCTCTGGCAAGGTCACCTAGAGCACGTTGCTCTGGACCATGTCCCGTCAGGCTTTGAATATCTCCTTGGTTGGAGATTCCATGACCTCTGGGTAACCTGTTACAGTGCTTAGTCACCCTTGCAATTAAAAAAAAAAAAAACCAAAACAAAACAAAAAACAAACCCAAACATTCCTTTGTTTAAATGGCATTTCTTGCATTGCAGTTGTGCCCATTGCCTCTCTTTCTGTCCCTGGGCACCACACCCTCTTGTCTGGTATTTATGGACTGTGATCAAAGAGCCTTCCTGAGCCTTCTCCTCCTGAAGCTGAACAGTTTCAGCTTTCTCATTCCTGGTGAAGCTTATTCAAATTCATGGACTGTCCTCCTTCTGCAGCATCTGAATCTATCTCTCCTATCTCACCTCCTTCAGCCAGTACTTTCTTCTGCCCTGCCTTTTTTTTCCTTGTAACTTTTAAGCATGGTGCTTGTTGACAAGAATGCAGTAATGTCCTGCTCCTCACAAAGTTCCAATTGTATAGAATGCTTAACTCAGACTGGCTTTTACATCTCTGGGCTGTCAATGGTTTTTTGCATTTCTGTGAATTATCCATCTAGCATGGCTTCACCAGGATGAGTGACAAAACAATGCAGACATTGCTATAGGGGCATAAAACTCAGGCAGCAATCTGTCACAGACCACCACGAAGAATGTAGCAAACCCACACAAACGTAAAATTCTCCAAACCAGAAAACTCTTAGCAAAACCAAAAGACAAACAGGCAAAAACATTTTAGGAGGATATTGTGAAAGTTGTCTGGTAACATGCATTGCAATTATTAAAAAAGCACTAACTATCTAGTGACATATCTCTCCCTCAGTAAGAATGCTGAGCCTTTGTAGCAACACTGTACACCAGAGGACATCAGGGCTCTACAGGAAAATCAAAACCTTGGAACTCTAGAAACAGATGACTTTCATTTCTTTATAGAAAAAAGCATAGAACTTGTGATAGTCTGGCATCTCTGATTATCCCCACTAGAGGTCATAGAAGTAACTGCACTTCAGTACACTACACAGAGCGTGTGCAGTGAAGTGAACTACATTTCCATGACAAAGACAGGATCCTCTAATGCGACTTGAATATAGCTGTTCTGAGATTAACATTAAACTAATGGTGTCCAGCTTACTGCAGCTACACAGCATGTACTGCATACATCTGTATGTGAATGTTACCAGTGAGACTCAGTCTTACCAGCTCCCAATGATCAATAGCTTTGGAGATAAAGATACCTGAAGTAATCAGACATCTAAGTAGAAGAGGAGCCAAACCTGAACCCAGAACAGTCAGGGGAGAAGACATTTCAGAAACAGCTTCTGAAATGGCATCAGTATGTGTTAGCAGAAGAGAACTGGGTAGTAACTCCCAACACTAACATTCAACTTCTCCTTCCAGCCTTCAGCTTTAATTTAACATTCAGATAGAATCACTGATCTGATTGACTGCCACCAGTGATTAACCAGAGAATACAGGTTTCTGCTAATTGCTCTACACTCTTTTCCTCAGTAACTGGCCTGGAAAAATGCAAATAATTGTGTTGTGACTGGTTCCCACAGTCAGCATTTCCTATTTCTTTGCAAGTTCCCTTCAGCTTCAAATGTTGTGGAAAGATGAAAGGGTAGTGTGGGAAACCACAGCCAGCATAAATAAATCCTTCACCTTTGTTCATTACAGAATAATCATACTTGCCCTTTCCATTCACACTGGAAATGCTTCAGTGAAATCCTGTCTTTAGTTAGAACTGCAGGTAGGTACTATACGCTGAGGAAGACTGTTTTGTCCTACTCTGAAGGATGTTAGGAGCACTATGGTGATTGAACAAAACAGCTGACAGGCCTAGTCAGAGGATATTAAAAGATCCAGTGGAGGTTTTTAAAACTAGAGTTCTCAGCAGTGGTAAGTGCCATGGGATACATTGTCATGGAACCTTGGGAAGATGAGCAAAAGAGTTTGTAAAGTGTAGGATGTAAAGCCTAGTCAAAAGGAAAAACTGTTTGCAAGCCACAACCACAGACTTCAGTTTAGCCATGGGACAGGCTGTGTCACACCTGACTGTGACAGATTAAGCAGATCTCTACACTTGTAACATACTTAATCCAGGATAGGCTGGGAAACAAAAATAGAAGATAACCAAACTACCTAAAAAAACAAGAACCACAAAAAAACCCCTTTTATTCTGCTGGGCTACTTTTCAGTTAGGCCAGGTCCCCAGACAAGTGCAGCATGGCCTGCAACAGCTGTGTGAGCCCAGTCAGGAGGAGGGGGCAAGGGGGCAGCTGGTACCCTGTGCATACGCCGGGGGTGCCAGTCCAGAAACACAGGGAATCGCCGCCTAAGGAAGCTTAGCGCTGAAGTTACTCCTGATGCACGGTCACAACTGCAGACATTGTGGGATCTCTCTCAGTCCTGAGATTGTCCTGAGTTCTGCTTAAGCTGTGTGTAGGCTTGTGGAACCTGAAGCTGGTGCTTGAGAAGCATGAGTTGCTAGTACCTGTACTGCTAAGACCAGATGCACACTAAATACAAAACAGGGATATGAACGAGGTTAGAAGGTAGCACCCAGCATGCTACATCATCTGGAGCTGGGCTGGAATCGCTCTGTTTTGATGGCTTGGTGGGGTGTCTGAAAGGCATGACTCAAAGGGACTTGGGAGGTGGCTGGATTCTAGACAGCAAAACCTGTCCAGAACATTCATCACTGACTAATTCTAAGACATGAAAGAACCATGTAAACTTAACAGCCCCTTGGAAAATAATTACATTCAGGTCTCATTAAGGAATCCCATTCATCTGCCTCTGAAATGCAGCTATTGCCACAGTGGAAATGAAGAGCTGCTTCATAGCACCATTCAGTTAATAGGAAGAGAATTGAGAGGATAAGCTACATCTAATTCTAAACTTTTATTGAAAAAGGTGAATGTCAGGTCTGAAAAAATAGTAATTGCTCAGAACAGACTTGAGCCAGCACATCTCTTGAAAAAAAGCATTAGTAGTTCATCCCTGACCAGAAGCAGTTGGATCCCTTCATTTTATACTCATGTAAGTACCAGAACTGTCAAGTGTAAGTTTATGTATCCTAGAAGAGAAGCCAAATTGCACTCAGCCATGTATGACAGGATGATTTAAATGGCTAACCTTTTAAACAGTGCTTGTTTTTATAGATACCACAGCTTTACAGCATTGAACTGGGTTTTGGATAATTTTTTAAGTGTGTGAAGTGTTATGAATCAGATGATACAAATCAGAAAGCATAGCTCTGCCAAACTTATGAACTTTAGTTTTCCATTTCGTTACATAAACTAATATGATATATCAAAGGACAGTTAGACTCTTAAATCACTGTCTGCTCTATTTGAATGTAGTTTGAACCAGATAAGCCTAAAAATATGAAGCAAGAACATAAGCAGGAAAATGAAAGGTTGTGTTTTACCCTTTAAGAAGCTTTAGGCTGACTTTGAAAATAGAACATTACTTCCCCATTCTTCTTCCCTCCCCTCTCTTCCTTATTAATATTTTAGGGATTTCAGAGTGTGGTTATCAAAGACTAACTGAGAATACATGACTAGGTGGTGAAAAGGAACAGGACTAAAAATGGAGGTTTATAACCTAAACTAGAACAGCAATGAATCTGAACTCCACAGCAGCAATCTCACAGTACATTACCATAATTCCAGAGTTAAAAATAGAAAACCAGAGAAGGCTGTTACATTGTTAAAATGTAGCTGAAAAATTAATGAATCTTCTTTAGAACTATCCAGTCTCTAATGTACTTAAGGGACTGGCGGTTTTGTTCCCAAGTCTGTCTCAGCAACTGAAGCACTGACAAAGTGGAATGAGCGCGAGCTGCCTGCCTGGGTTAACCTACACATGCTGCAGCACATCGGTTCAAAGTTCTCCCATTTATAATACATCACTGGCTTCCTCAGCCTGCAGCACACACACTGTCTTTAAGCAGTTCAGGAGTGCTGTGGCCACTCTCCAGCTCTCAGGAGCACAACAATTGCAATTGCATCAATTAAAACTAAGGATATCTACCCCTCTGGCTAAACTGAATTCTTACGCAAAGTAAAGGCTTGTAGATTTGACTTTTACTTTATTGCTACACCTACTCTAAGTATAGAACTGATAGTTTTGATGCAACAGAACACTAAAAATGGAATAAACGGAAAAACTTTTTAGTTTGGATACAGGTTGTAAAATGGAGATAAGGCAATCCATCTACCTCAGTCTTGTTCTGAATGTTAATATTAAAAGGAGACCTGAGTGTTGAGATACTATCAGGAAAAAAAAAAAAAAAAAAAAAAAGTCATAAAAGGTCCTAGGATGGTTGAAGAGCAACAAGCTCTACCACAGCTTGGTAGAGAGGTTGCTGCACTTTGTCAGAAATTCTGGAGGAGTGATGCTTGCTAATGCTGCACAAGAACCCCACCACCACAGGCCTAGAAACAGTGAAAAACTAAGATATGCAAATTAGGACAGTACCTGCAATAGCTTGCAAGTGAGTGCAGGAAATGTATCCCACAATTCTTTGGTCCTGAGGTGTACTTCCCACTTGCACCTGGAAGGGAAGAAAGAAGTAAAAAGGTGATTAATGGAAGAGCTCACACAACTCCACTTCCAGCCCTGGCTGTTCAGCCTTAGTACACGGCATTGATCTTTTTCACCACTCTTTCCATCTAGCTCCAGTTTGAAAACACACCTAAAAAACACACACACATACACAAAACCACCTGGGAGACACTGGGGCTTACTGGGGTCCCACTGGCTGCTAGCTCACTGACTCCTCCCGGATCACCACTACTTACACAATTTCATTTTGACCTGCAACACATGCAAAAATTTGACTTTCACTTGCTTTTCGCAGTCCCACTAGTTCTTTGTCCCCGTTGCACTGCCAACGGTTTTGCATCCCAGCTCTTGTTCATATGCACGATTCAGGCCCACCATCAAAGTGTCATATAATGCTAGTATCAGCAGTCTAATTGTTGATATCTGTGTTAAGGGTAGAATGAGGAAGGACAAAATGCTAAGGGAGTCTGGGGAAAAGGATGAAAAATTAAGTAAAATACTGGTTTTGCCCATGTTTTCTCCCGTCCACAGCAAGTTTTGGATTTTGATGGATTTTTTTACATTCTTCTGCAAGGTGTTGGGGATGTTAGCAATGTCTCAGGAAAGTGTTTCCATTATTTGGCTCATAGCAGCAGCCCCCATGTCTATCAACCAGATGAAAACACAACATGCGCCCCTGTTCTCAGACACAAAAGAGGCAGGCTCCCAGGGAAGCTGGGATGCAGTAGTAACTCCTCATCTAGATCATATGCTATGATCTTTTAAAAATCCATTTGTTGATGGACACACAAGCAAATTAGAATCAAGTTCTCGTTTATGTTTTCAACTCTGCTGAATGTTTTGACAGTTCAGGACTTACACAGCTGCAAATCCAAATTCCTGGTGATTTGAGGATCAAGATTTGGATTGAGGCAAGAAACTAGTTGGAGCACACGATTTTCCTGTTGGCAGTTAACATGGCACCACTGCATGGACTGCTGAACAAGTAGCTCACAGAAGGAAGTTGTACCCAGGGCTCAGAAACCAAAACCACAGGTGACTCTCTTTCACAAGGCTACGCTCAAATTTCATCTGACACCTCCAAATAACAAGCAGATCTCCATTTCACACAGATGCAATTTTGTCAGCTAGCTTGGTTTTCTTGTTTTTCAGCTATCCAAGAACCATCTGATTCATTTTATATCTGGAAAGTCAGCTTTGCAGTAAGTGAATTTAGAAGTCCTTTGTACTCAACAATGCCTTGTTAGTTTTTGCTTTTTCTTCCGTCTAGAAGAGTATGTAATAAACAACTTGCATTATTCTGTCCTCAGTCCCCTTTTAGCCAGTTTTCCAAATGGTTATCAGTGACATTCTTATTGCTGACCCCATGCAGTTAACCTGCTTCAGGGAGGGTGAAGGCAAAGGAAGACAAGGGAAATGCACACAATCACTGGTGGATCTACAGCTAAGCCAGAGGATTCTCCTCAACTCTCAAGAGTGCAGCAGTCTCAAAAGAGATGCCCATCTGATTAGTGACTGCTGCAGAAGCTTCACTATGCAGACCTCTTTCTCCCTCCCTCAGGCTGCCTTGGTCTGAATATGTCACAATTGAATATTGTCATGTGAATTAAAAGGAGCATTCTCCCCAGTTTTTTATACAACTTCTGCCAGTCCAATGGAAAAGTGGGAAACCATTAGTTTATATCCTCTACTATCTAGGACAGGCAGGTGTATCAATTGTATTTTCCAAACTTAATAACTCAATCAGATTTTCTCTTCAGCACAGAAAACTACATATTGTAAAGTCTCTCCTAGTTTACAGATTTGCAGTGTCTCCTGGTGCAGAGAAAATGCATGCATGTCGTCTGTCTTTCAGTGCCATCGACTGCAGTCACACTGCACAGAAAATACTGCCCAGCAAGTTTTCTGCCTTATAGCAAGAACATGCTGCATATAATCCTCTTATTGACTAAAGCAGATGGAATCATTTTCAGTGTCTCTATCCAGAAAGTATAAAAGATTCAAGTCTAAAAGTTAAACATCCAGAGAACTTATAGTCGGCTGAGAAAAAGAAGTCAACTCAGATTGGCTTTAGAATTTTCTGTGCGGCCTTAATAGAGTGCCTGACAAGGCCTCGTGCTCATCAGCCAATTTATGTGTCAGCTCACACTCATTTCCAGTAATCATAAATAAATATGTATCGTAGGGTGTCCCTGTGTGCACAGATCTCTACTGAAATGAACTGGGGATCTTTCGCTCTCACAGAATGATGAGAAATGGCCCAGAAGAGAGACTGCTGCTGCTCTACACAGGCGGGGGAGCGCAACAAATACCCCTTGGGGTTGCCACCACAGGGGAACAGTGCCCCATGGCTCTGTACTGACTGGGAACAAGGGCTGCTTTATACACAGCCCTGA
The DNA here is from genome assembly GCA_024336885.1 of Actenoides hombroni. Taxonomy (NCBI): domain Eukaryota; kingdom Metazoa; phylum Chordata; class Aves; order Coraciiformes; family Alcedinidae; genus Actenoides; species Actenoides hombroni. The sequence goes on along the minus strand of WUAM01000237.1, from coordinate 3,617,752 downwards.
GGGGAAAAGGAAAAGGGCTTTCATAAACCCTCTGCTAATTAAAAAAAAAAAAAAAACAAACAAAAAAACCAAACCCAAAACAAAAACAGCACCACAACTCCAAAGCAAGAACTGAAGCCATTAGAAGAATTGCCTTGGAAAGTGCCAGCATGAAAGTACACCCAAAGCAGCTTGCCTTCCAGAGTACATATTTCCTCCAACTTTTTTTTTTCATTTGGTTAGGGTCTTTTTGATTGGCAGTATTGATGTAAACCATCAAGCAGAGTAATTTTGAGTGCAATGGATACAAATGTTTTTGACAACTACTAGGAAATAAATATCCTTGCAGCCTCCTAGTCAATTCCCAGTGACAGTAGAAGCACTAGTATATTCAATACCACAGAATCCTATGATGGTTTGGGTTGGAAGGGACCTTTAAAGGTCACCTAGTCCAACCCCCCTGCAGTGAGCAGTGACATCTGCAACTAGAGCAGGTTGCTCAGGGCCCTGGCCAACCTCACCTGCAATGGTGCCAGGGATGGGGCAGCCACCGCCTCTCTGGGCAACCTGGGCCAGGGTCTTACCACACTCAGTGTAAAAAACTTCCTTCTCTCTCGTCTAGATCTACCTCCTTTAGTTTAAAACCATCACCCTGTTGCAACAGGCCCTGCTGTAAAGACTGGTCAGAAATAAAAGCGTAAAATCTGATTATTTGGCCTAATTTGGTGTTTCGTAGATGTACAAGGACTATGGGATGTGCAGACAGGAAAACTACTTGACCTCTGGAATATTACAAGCCCTATAATTCTGCATAAAAACATCACTTTGTGTAGCCAAACACCATAGCTACTTTTAGACTGTTCCATTTTCAAGGGTATATTATACTGTGGTGACTCGGCTGAAGCAGCTCTACGTGGCAGTCCTGCAGGAAGACAGCACTGAGCAGTCATTTCAGCCTGCAACGTGGATCTTGGCAGGAAGGTTCCACTTCCACAGAACTAAGTCAGCACTTCCAAAATATAACATAATTTTTGTTGCTTAATACAGAAGAAACTTCTAAATTCACATTTACAAAGAAAATATATGTAAGCAAATAAGCCACAGTGGCTCCTTCACCGTAAACCTGACTTAAGTGCACCTCAACTGTTCTACATTAGTAGCTCTGTATCAATAATACATCAAATTGCCCTTCTGTAGGTAACTACTTCAGATACCGCTTTCTAAAAATCATTGTGTCATGATCTTAATTGTGTCATGGACCACTCTTCTATGTCTATGGAAATGTATAGAAAGGTAATACATAAATATATTACTAAGTTCCCCATGTTTTAAAATAGGAAGATTACTACAAGAGGAAGAAGTTGTACGTGATATCCTGTTAAACTCTGACGTTACCTAGAGATAACTAGAGGTAGATGAGAGAACATATTTGTGTTTTAATAAAGTCTCCAAATGATAAAATTTTAACAGAAAGAAAACAGTATGATTCAATATTGCTGAAACATGCAAAATATATTGCAATTCTCAGTATACTTGCAAAGGTTAAGTAATCAAATTAGTCAAACATTTGGAAGCTAGGAGTGGATTCTGATCCCTGTTACACCTCTGAACATCACATTTTAGCTGTTGGGGTGTTTCTAAAAAGCTCATTACTGATGAGAAAGAGGCTCTTTTACCATAAAGGGGAAAGCCTACTAAGGTGCTTGGAATTCAAAATGATGGTTTCTACTGCTACATATTTATATTTGTCCCTAGCCTGTAAATTAAGCAAGTGCAAAACTGACAGCTCTGAATTTTTATTTTCCGAGTACTGACTGTGTCGAGTACATAACAGTACTTGACATCAAGTACTTTTTATTAAGGGATTTCATCTCTATGCCACAGCACATTAGTACAATCTGTTGGAGTAACCATGCTGATACTGTGCTGTACTATGCAAAATCGTGTGTGTTCCTATAACTGTGTACCAAAACCTTGTCCTGTGTGGACTAAGGAGTGGTGTGTCCTCCAGTTAGACTGGTATCAGCTAAGAAACTGCTCATGAAAGAAATCAAGGCAACAAGGCTGCATCAGAAAGATTCTTGTGGGCAAGAAAAAAAATGTAATGAGTAACAACAGTTGAAATGTTAAGAGGTGAAGTGAAGGGAAGAACTTTAAATTCAATCATGTTACTTGCTATCGTGGGAATTTTCTGAGCTAACTGGAAAATCTTGCACATCTCATGTTTACCATACTCCAGTATAGTAAGGATACAAAGCTGTGAACATGACAAATATCACACCTCTAATGGTTTATATTTACACACATCTGTCCCAGTGGTGCAAAACAGTTCTATTACATCTGGATGACAAGAAAAGCACCAACAGATACTCAAACAAAAAACAGGGGAATTCTACCTAAATACCAGGAGTATTTCAGTACCATCTCCAACCATGTAATCACTGTGTTAATAAATCATCGACTACTTGGAAGAAAATGTTCTTTAATGCTTAAAAATTTGGGTTGTGCCACACATGAGAAATCTCACTTGATTAAAGAATCAAACTAGATTCTCAAAGAGTGACCTATAAAGCATAGACAAAAACAAAAGCTTTGTTATTGAGGGGAACTTAACCTTTAGTGGCATTTGCTAGAAGCTCCATATTGCCAGGAGGTAGCCATTCAAAAGAATCCTAAATAAAGTAGACAGTTTCTTAAATGTGATCCTCCAATATCAACTGTTTGCATACAAGTCCAAGCGCATGCCATTGCTTCTTCCTTCATGAGAAATAAAACCAGGTGTGCAACCCAGAAGAGAGCTAAAATTTTGGCATACTCCCAGAAAAAGAGCTCTACAATCTCCCCACAATCTACATGCAGCCAATAAACCCCAAGCTGGAAAAGGTAAATAATCTGAATGCACCATTAAGAATCAATCCGGGAGCTGGGATGCTACACAGCATAGCTCTAGATTCAGCCATTTTCATGTAATCACATCTTGGGCTGTAAATGAGCAAAAATGTTAATTTCATCAACTTAGCTGACCAGAAAGGTGTCAATTATTGGTATAAATGTGAAGTCTAGTACTAACTCCTGCATTAGTCTTTTCAAGTGGCTATGGCTCCGAAGTATATAGCTCTGCAGCAAACGAATTCACGGTCATGACAAGAACCAAGCTAATGATATTCATATTAGGAAGAAAAAACAGCCAGGCTGAAAAGTACACCGGCACACTCTGTGGGAAAGAACCTCTCTCCTTAAAATCAAAAGCATGAACAAAAGTATTTGTAAAGAACATCATCTAAGCAGGGGCCTCAGGTTACTGTTTGTCTTAGAAATAAAACACACCAGACAGAGAAGAAGAGCAGGACACAGAAACAGACTTTACAGTAGATGTGACAGTGACTTACTCCCACAGAAATAGTCATCTTACCATATGTAGTCAATATTGTTTAAGTTCAAGGGAAGCTCCATGAAAAATACAGGAGCATGAGATTCAACTGAATTACTGCAGACAAAGCAGCTGTACATAGAATGGTAAGGGTTGGAAGGGACTGGAGATCATCAAGTGCCAGTGCAGGAACACCCAGGCCATGGCACACAGAAACAGGTCCAGGCGGGCCTTAAGAGTTTCTGGAGAAGGAGACTCCACAACCTCTCTGGGCAGCCTGGGCCAGCCTCTGGCACTCTCACTGTGAAGAAGTTTTTCCTCACGTTGGGGTGGAACTTCCTGTGTTTGAGCTTGCTTACCATTAGCTGTCATCCTATCACAGGGCACAACTGAAAAGGGACTGGCCCCTTCTACTTGACACCCACCCTTCAGCTATTAGTGAACATTGATAAGCTCCCCAGTGTCCATGTAGCAGTATCTCCACACGCTTGTGGTTCAGGCCTCCCCAGTCTGAAGCTCTGAGACGTGCGGGTAACAGCACGCTGTTTGTACCTCCCTAGTTCAGCTGATGTGGGAATACCATCATAGATATCCTATGTAATCATAATGAGCAAACAATAGATTGAGGAAGATAAAAAGAAAGAAATGGAAAATATAGTTTTGCTTTCTTTCCAGTACAACTTTTCTGTAATTGACCCCTCCTGGACACTTTCTCCCAATTCAGCAATTTTCCAAGACAAACAAGGGAGTCGGCACCAAGAAACTAACTGGCATAGCCAGTCCAACTGTGTGCCCAAGTCCTCATTCCTGTTACTGTTAAGAGAAGATGACAAGGAAAACTTGCAACTACTCACATTCACAATTCAAACATTCCTGTCCTACAGAGATAACTTAGATTAGCAGCAGCTTCCAGGAAAGATGTATTTTAGTCCTGTACTTTGCGTTCTTCGTAGTAATTTTTTGGTTAGCTTAGACACTCTTATTTTTAGTACTTTGAGAGCTCTGCCTTTGGCCTTCAGGGATACATAGCAGCTTCTAAATAAGACACATTAGTTAAATTAGTAATTTATTATTATAAATAAGTTATTTAAGCATATAATATAAATCAAAGAAGTTCAAAATGTTACAGAGGTCAGCTCAAAATTCTGTTTGGTGCTCTGTAATTCCTTCTAGACAAATTTGCACTTGATTGTTTCAGAATCCTATTTTTTCCCCACCTACCACATGACAACAATTACTGTTCCATGAACTCAGAGAATTAGTCATTTGGCAAGGCTTCATTAAGCTTATATTTGAGGGAAAGTGGCTGCAAATTGGTGCCGTAAATGAAGGGCTCTTCCTTCCCTGAAGAGGATAAAGTTCTCTCAAGCCTGTACTTCATTCTGCACAACAGTTTTAATCTGTCCTTATTTATGAAGGGTAAAAACCCCATGATTAATAACATTAATTATATCAAAGTGAAGGAACATGGTACTGTGCCCTGGTAGGGTCTTTTTTTAAAATTCATTTTAAAAAAATTGTCAGGCAGTTTCTTGGACTTGATCCAATTCCTGCATTAACATTTTATAGCAGAAACTGAACATAGGGGAAATGTTTAGGTTACCCTCCTGACTTAAATGGCACAGCTTTGAAGTTATCTAAACAAATTCATGAACAGCACTAGACATTTTTTTTTAATACATCTTGGGTTAAACTGTAGATAGACAACTGATTAAGAAAATCTACCCACTGAAATCTCTTTATGATCTTTTACTGGGGTCAGAAAACAGCCATTCCCCCTTTCTGCACAATCCTTAGGTAAAAAGACTTCAATATGTTATGCGACCACAAAGCAGAAGTTGCCCCTTTACTCTCAGCCAGCACGCACACAAGTTGGCATGGGACAGTGAAGACTGCTTAAATATCCAACCAAAATGTATCTGCATCAGTGACAGCAAAAAGGAGAATCACAGAGGTTAATTCAGGGATCCCTCATTTTATCATGCAAAGCAGGCACCTCAAGAGTAGCAAATAGCAAGGACTGTGCTTCAGAGCAGTTCTACAGTCAGAGCTACTGCTCCTTCTACCATCTGTTACCAGCCTATCAGCTCTTTTGAAAACAAGTTTAGCTTTGCACATGAAGCAAAGGTTGCTAGGTTTCCTTTAAGCAATGCATAATAACATGTTCTCTGCACAATTATTCTACTTCCTGAGAACTGCATTCATTTTCAGAGAATTTGAAAAGTAAATCTGTTAATAAGCTTAGGAATTAATATTAATTAAATACAAGTTCTTTCAGAAATTTAGCAAAAACCTCAAGACGTATTTTTTTCCCTTTTGAATCCTTTTGATTTTGTTAAAATACTATTAGCTGTTCAAACTACCCACATCAGACTGCAGTTTTGCTTTTGCTCTATGTTCACATACTGTGTTTTAATCAAGAATTCTTATTTTTGCTAAAATTCTCTCTTGGCAGATTCCAAAACCCAGAAAAAATTCCTGCTAAGAATGGTAGGCAGAACAGCCTTCTATGCAATATACAATATACTTCCAAGAACTCTCCTCAGTTAACAGCCATTTTGAGAATGATACATCTTTCATTCACCTCCCTAGCCCAAGTCTGTATTTACCTGCCTTGTATGGCTTAGATTTATGTTATAGTTATAGCTACTACAATTTAAGAATAAAAGAGAGGCAACATTTGTCAGCAGAAGTGACAGTTTTTATTAGCTTGATACATCTGGAGAAATATGGACAAGCATCTCCAATTCAGTAACTCATCAGGTTTTCGGAGTTTATTACACTACTGTCCAAAACTTACACACTGTAGCTAAGGGTACATACTAATGCCTCTATCTAAAGATGAGTGTTGACATTTTGAAACCTTCTAGTAAATTATAAAGTGATGCATTACACAATTTCTGCTTAGCACTCATTGATATATTTTAAATTTGACCTGACTGCAAAATGATCAGTTTCTGAAAGGGATGTGTATTTTAAAACTCCCTTTAAGTTCATCAAAACCACTGCAAAGTAAAATTCTGTGTGTCAAAGTAACAACTGCAGGGTAACAGAGAACACCGCAATCTGCAGCATGTGATACACACATACATACACAGCAGCTTTTTAGTTAGAATCATCAGCACAGTGCCACTTCCCTCCTCTGGCTGTAGCTGGGGAGAGACAATTGGAGTTATAAAACCTACAAAGCAGACTCCAGGGTTCTTTTCTTCACCATTTTAAATTTACATGAAATGCAGTGCTGGAACAGAGAGTCACGGCAGAGTCTCCCAAGGGCCAAGACTGTCAAAGTACAAAAATGGATTGGCTGATTTATGTATTTGCTAACTTCTCCTCTGAGTCTTTAGCAGCAACCAGGAACAGTAGTTTAACACTTCAGACGTGCAACTGTCACTTAGATACAAGTGACATTTCCCCCCTTCTTATATGCTTTTTTTTTCTGTGACTGTGTCCCTCTTACATCCCAGAGAGACCCTCAGATCAGAGATACAGTACTGCTGTCTGAAGATACCAAAGCATTGAATGTATGTTAGTCCTTCAGTTATTCTGAAAATGGGCTTTACACAATAGCTGTTCACCCTATGTCATCCTCATGCCTTCATGGAAGCACACATGGAAATCATCAGTCTATACAGATGGAAAAACCAGGCTGTGATCTCTGTCAGGAAAATGCCAGCAGCAGCACTTTTTGTGGCAGACATCTTGAGGAAGAGAACAGACCTAGGCTAGCAAAATTCCTTTGCACAGCTCTCCAGATAGCTGTTAGGTAGCGTGACGTCAGTGGCATGAAGCTGTTAAAAGCCTCTGTAATTTCCTTCCAGCTTCTCTCACTGGTTGTGACACCCCAGGTGTTAAGCCACAATCAAACCACTTTATCTTCCTGTGCTTTAGTTTCTTCTTCTATTAAGCAAATACTAACCTTTCTTTATTATGCACTCAGATACATGAATGAAATGCAGTACACAGAGCTGATTGTTACTATAGCTACTCTAGTAATAACCCTTGAGCTCTGTCTCTCAGGTAAAATAATTCTGTATGACTAAGCAAATCTCTCAAATCCTTCCAAATCTCCACCTGAACTTTACAATCTAGATGGTGAAGGCAGGGCAGGGAAGAGGGGGGCAATGGAAAGTGTACAAGTGAAACGCTTGTACAGTAGGGATCTGTTGTGTAATACAACTGCCCCGAAACAGTTTTGCCTTTTTGTTCAAAATAATTCAACTTTCATTAAATGTTTCTTTCTGACACCTTTAATTTATCTCTGTGACAGTTACATTTGTAGCGAGGAGATAAACGGTACTCATTAAACGACAACCACTCTGAACATTGTTCTGAATTTGGATGTTGGGGCTTTCCTGAAGTTCAGAAAGATTTGAATAAAGGCTTCATCCTCCCAATGAGTGGCAACATGAAGTGATTTTATTCCTATTTTCAAAGTATGCAAGTCTTCTTCCCTCACTTTTCACAAGTTTTTATTTATTTATTTTTTTAAAGCAACGTAGAGCACAATTGCTCCTTTATTCAGAGATGGAAGTTATTCAAGGGGAACAGTCTTTGCATGTATACTTCCAAAACAAAACTCAACTGATGCCTTTCCTACTTCAGAAATGGGAACACTGTGCTTTCCACCTGAGTCAGGAACACAGAGTTTGCAGAGGGCAGAGACTTAACTCCGTGCCAGCATTGAATGGAAAGCAATAAGGAGACTTGTTCTGCAAAGCTCTCTTACTATCTTTGCAACCACATGAAGATAAACTCTAATGTAGGACTGGATTGCATTACATGCATACAAAATACTGTAAGAGCCAGTAAAAAGTACCTAAAAGAAATTACATAAGCTGTCTCTTTTGAATGGCAGAGTACTGGCTAGAACAACACCTTCCCACTACAGTTACGATGCGCTTTGCTAGCTTGCTGCTATCCCAGTGTACGACCTCAGGACTTCCAAGTTAATGGATTGCTTCTCACTGACTTCAGAATCAAACCAGGCTTTACTTACTGTAGCTTTTGTCTCTGGAGCCCACACATCCTCAGTTGCCGATTAAGCGCTGTATCGAGAAAAACACCCTTCAAACCTGCTTTGTTTCAAAGCTACAATTAAATATATCACTCCTACTTATTTTTCTGACAAATAAAAAAAATGACCCATGATCACTTAATGTACAGTTAAAACAGAGAGTCATTTCATACCAGGATAGACTTAACTCAGAATGAAAACCATTCTAGGTATAAAGTACAGTAGGTCAGAATGACACAGACATGAGGGAAAATGGTCTTCTAGCTCAGCCAGAATTCTGTCATATTTAAAAGAATGTAGACATCTTTGATTCTTCATAATAATTGGTCCCTATTCCCTGCTCAACTGTAACATTATTTAACAACTCGAATCCATAATTAAGTTCATCATCCCACTGGAATTTTGAAAAGAGGCTTAATTTTCTGCAAGAGACATGGAGACATTGTGGCCTGCCTAGCAGGTAGCAAATCAATGACTCAGCGTTGGGCAGTTGAAAGCAGATTGTTTTTAATCTCTTAATTCCTACTATATGCATATGTTGAAGGGTAGTCTTTGTGACCCTTGTAATGTTTAAACTACACAACGCGTATGTTCACTTTTTGCTTGCAGCACTTTATGATAAAAAAAATAAACTTCAGCTGTTTATAAACAGAAGACTACAGTATGGAAATCTTAGACCCAATTTTTGAAAACCTGTGTTCAGATATAGATAAGGTTTTGTTTACGTCAAATGTATATGAAATACTCAACTACTATCAGACTGCAAATTCTAATGTCTGCTTTTTTTATGCCAGCCACAATAACAAAAGGTTTTGCTTTGTTTACAAATCACAATCAGCAGGCACAAAACTTCCCTATGATCCTTATTAACAGTCCATGTTCTTAATACTATTAATGTCTTTTGTTGAGGACTCGTGAACATATGCTCTAGTGAGGACATGTAAATTTGAGCACCTCTGATGTGTTTTGCTAGCATTAGGAAAAAACGTTCAGATCTTAGTTAGGGAAACCCATTTTAAACTGTGAAAATCTGAAATCCACTATTCTAGGAGATTTTCAGACCTGTCTAGGTTTGGCTTTATAGACTTGGATCTCTGCACAAAATATTGGTTCTTGATCAATCACAAATTAGAAGAGCCCGCTTTCTAGTTTATGAACACAGTCAGATTATCCCAAGAATTAAGCAGCCACTAGTCTTGGAAAAAGCAAATAACTGCATGCAGATTGTACTTCTGCTTTCCATGATTTCAGTCATATAACCCGAGGCTTCCTGTTCTCACTACAATTACTTAATTTAAGTAAACTGTGTTAATAAAGCAAAAAAGCTTTGTGCTCCCCAGTGTCCCAGTCTTTTTTGCTTTTTGTTTATTCTGCTTCATCTCTATCCTTAACAATTCTTTTGCATCCAAGAAAGGAACAACCATACATTTCATTGCAATTCTTTCAGTTTTATTCTACTAGAATTTTATTTAGACCTTTGTCTTTTGATTCCTACATAAACACAAACATGCATAAGCTGGTTTCCAACAGTAATGCCCACTGTACTATACTTGTGTTACAAAGCTTAGAATTTGTGCATTTTAATAAAGAGATTTCTGTAAAGAAGAAACTAAAATTACATGAAAACTACTTCAGATTTTGACACCTGAAATGATACTCAAGTTCTACCTCCAAAAATCTCTCGTTACTTCATGCACATCCATCACTTTAACACAGTATCTAGGCCACAGTACCTATATATAGGTTGTATCAGGTAATCTAGATCTCAGTGTCTTCTCTTTGAACTCTAACAGAAATGACTGAGAGGAAATAATGCAACTTTATAACTTGTCACATATATGGAGTCAATATTTATGGCTTCAAAAAGGCTCTTACCTTGAGAAACAAGGCTCCCTTGGAAGCCAAGGAGTCTGTTCCTCTTCCATTGGGGTAACAGTGATAGGCAGCATCCATAACAGGATAGCGGCTGGCAAAAAGTAGACCACTGTTCACAAACTTAAAGCTACAGCAGCCATGGCAACTGTAGACCCCAACATCATAGAGAATGTATTCAAAATAGTGATGAAGCTGCTCTTTCAATTTCTCCGCAGCTCTTTTGTCAAACACTTCCTGCAAACACAGAAAGTCCAAGTTGGCAGGGAAGAAAGCAGAGATCTCATGATCAAAGGTCTCATCTGTATGCTTCTTTTTTCGCACTGAAGTCTTCTTCATGATTGAAGCTTTGTAGAGGAGCTTGTTATTGACAGTGCTTTGGTCCACTGTGCCATCTCCAACACGAACTTTAACTAAGGACTCTCGAGAGGCAGAGTAGCTGTCTAAACTCCCAGAATCTCCTTCCTTCTGTTTATGGTTAGGTGTTTTTGAGATCTCTGCGTCACCTTCCGGTGAGGCCTCTGCTGGGCCACTGGCATGAGCCTGGCCATTGACATTATCTGTTTCTGTGTCTGACATGTGGCCATTATCCTCTCCATTTATACGAACAATGCAAGTGTTTTCTTCACCCTCATTTGGGTCTCCAGCTCCACCTTTATCTTCTCTACTATCCTCACTGTTATTTGAGCCAGAATTGTCTCCTTTATACTCCATTGATGTTGTCCTTTTAATGCCAGCATTAACAGTACGATTAGTGCTATCTCCACTCTGGGGGGAGACCAAGCTGCTAAAACTTGCTGCACTGATGGATGTGTTGGTAGGAGAATCTATATATATTTTGATCTGTGGTCTGCTTGCCCCATTTCGGATCCTCCGGCCAATCTCTTTAGCCCTAGCCTGAGTATTGAAAACATTATTAAATCTTGCCAGCGAATCTGGCAGTAGGCAAACATTGGCACTGCCAAAGCAGAAGCTTTTCCCATTCCCTGCAGCCTTCCATTCAGTGAGCAGTGTGGCTCCATTGGCATGGTTCTTGTCTTCTAGTTTGGAGTAGATGTAGGGCCTTCTGGCTGACTGGAGCGGGGACCATAGCAAGAAGCCAATCAGAGCAAAAGGAAGAGAGGCTACCAACAGTGCCAAGTAGATGGGAGTGGTAATAATGATGCAGAGTGCATGGAAATAGCATGGGTCATCTGCTCTCTGACGTTTTTCATAGGTGGTTGGAACAAAAGAGGCTACAAGCCTATCTGCTAACCAGTAACATGGGAAAATCAGGCCCCAGGAAAAAGAATGCAGAACTGACAGAAAGCTGTTGGGAAATGGGGAAGTGTATAAAACCATTGCAACTTAATTATGACAACACTTCAGGGCCTACTACATGATGTCACTGTGTTGAGCATCCATAAGAACACTCGGAGAGGGCTGGGGAAAAAAAAGTCCAGTCAGGAGTTAATTTTTTTCCAGTGAGAGTCAATAACAAAACTTTAAGAGCACCATTTCACTGTCTTGGAGTGAAAATAAAACAAGGCCACTGTTTTCGTCTGGCTTTTTGGCATCTGTATCTGTCAGAGGATGTCATTGTTCACTGGAGGCTGCCATAACGAAACACTCTGGAGGCAAAAAGGAAATCTGTAAAAACAAGACACAAAACATACGTAACAGTGATTAAATGTTTAAAGCTAATTTTCTCACAACAGTTCTGCCTTACAGTCTAAATGATTTCCCTTTGTTTATTAAATTTAGCATTTTTTATAGTCTGTTAAAGACTACAGATCTAGGGCAAGTCCACCAACAAAGAGCTGGTATTCGTGCCAATGAAATCAGTACCTTGACCATGTAACGCACATGACTCATGTTTTCACGAACACATTTCTGTTACCAATTTTAGGCCTTCCATCAAGAAATGCAGTTTGCAGATTTCAAGCTGCAGTTCAGTTTCATTCAGCTACAGCCCACAAAAACTCCTGATATGATTTCCTGTTAAAGGTTTCTTACATATAGTGAAGAAATCAATAATTTTAATTATGATTCATTTATAATTTGCTCTTTTTAAATTCCAGTTTTCAACTTTGAATGAAACAATCCTAACTGAATATATGAAATAAGGAAGACAGTTTCACTCTTTCCTCTGGAGAGAGATGTTGTCTTTCAAAAGTTGTCTCACCAGCTGGCAAATTCTGACCTGAGGTACTTAGCAAATGTCACGATTAGCCAAACACATCAAATTGTTAGGGGCCTGATCTTATTCAAAAAGCCTGGCAGTATACATACAGCTTATATATTTTTTTCCAAATAATTTAAATAATCTTAACAACTTATAGTAAAGTTGAGGTTTTAACGGAGGTTTTGATAACATGAAACATAAATGATTTAAAAAATAATAATAAAAAAAAAGTAGTACTCATATTAATCAAACTTCATCAAGCTTGAGAATGGTATCACCAATGAAGGCAATATCACAATCCATAGACTGGAACGGTGATGCTACCCAGTAAGAGCAGCAAAGCCAGGTGACTGATGCAAGCAGAATTCCCATTTATAATGTTTCAAGTTTCAAACTTAGAATGTAAATAATATTAAGCAGCACTAGATAAAAGCCATTCACTAAGTAAGCAAAAGAGAAATATACACTGCACCATGCTTTGAAACCCTAAAGATGGGATTTTGACATCTTGGAGAGATGAAAATGACATAAGAGTATTCATTGACAGAAGTTCAGTTAAAATCTGGGGCTCTCAGAAAGCCAAAATTAGGGAAACAGTAGTTTGATGTGTATTTTAAACATTCCGCAAGGTGACCAGAGACAGAGGGCATTTGTATTTCTATTTAACAGCAAACTAAACAATGACATAGGACACAGAAAAAAGAACTACAGTTTTACGAAGCAATGCCACCTTACAATCAGAATTAAATTGCAATTCAGTTTTCTCTCACCTTTGAGATTTCTGCTTCTTCAAACTAAGCCCCTGCAACTGATTTATGTTCCTACTGTCAGTGTATTTTAAATTTTGATATACATGCAAAACCAGACTGCCAACACATACTGTACAGGCCAGAAATAATAAGTAAGGCATTAAAATACATGGCTTAACTAGATCCCTTGTTACCACACATTTGTTTATTGATGATAAGAAAATTCTTCCCTCAGTCTAGATTCCTGATCAGCAGGACTAAGAGTAGTCACAGCATGTCAGATTTGCAGCCATATATTTTTGATAGGCATCAAGGCATAGAAGAATTTGAATAAAGGAACAGATGAAGAGGAGATAGTTTTGCAGATATTTCTTCCCTGAAGTGAAAGGCAACCCTTGGTCAAGCAAGCATTAGTCTGAAAAATCTAGTAAGATAGTGACAAGGGCTTGTAACAAAAGTGAACTGGAGATAGGAATCAAATCCTAAAATTGTGACAAATCAGGTTGGGTGGGGACAAGGTTACAAAGACTTTCAAAAGCAAACCCAAGTAGTTGGTACCCAAACCCTACAGAATAGGAATTCAGTAAATGCATGCATGAAAAGGGATGGCAGTACCACCATAGAAAGCTGCTTTTAACTGCTGCGTCCTGGGTATGCAGGGAAAACTCTGTCTTGGAGATCTTACGTAGAATCTTCAAGACAGGAAGTGATGTTTAATAAATAAGCATGTACCAATACCAGGAAAACATTGCCAAAGCCTGACTAAAAATAAAAAAGGAGGGGGTGGGGGATGGGAAATAGGAAGAAAAGGAGCTGGTTTACTGCAGCAATGCACACCTAGGCTGCTGAGGGTAAGACCAACACCACTGCAACTGCTCACGGTCAACTGCACGTTTTGCCACCACTAAGCAGTCAGTTCTGTTCAGTGGGATACATGGTCCTGTGTATTTCTGCCCTGGTGGCACTAGTTAGATGGAAATTAGGAAGGCTGAATCAAGGGAGGTGGGGTTTTTTTGGTTTTTAATTATTAGCTTAGCATAACTTTCACAATCTTACGCAACATGTTTGAGTTTAAATAAATGAGTGATTGTCAAGTGCCAAATAACAAATGCTTGGCATTTACTTATTTCCAAAGGCATTTTGGGATGTTGATAACAGGGGGAAGCCTAGCAGGTTTGCTTTCCTGAATGATTTTTAGGACTCTTTAGTAAGAATGCTCAAAAGAGACTCTGGCACCTACGTATCAGCTACAAAAAAAAACCAAACCAAACTTTAAACCTGTCCAATTATGTAATTATCATTAGACAAGAAAAAACTGTAAAGAAGTTATTGTGTTCTACTGGATGCTTAAAATGCTTTATAAAAGCCCTGTCTATTTACGTAATCACTCAGCAGACCAGAAAGGTTCTTGTTTACAACAGTGCCAAGGGTAAAGAGAACACTGTTGTTTGGGGTATGTGAAGTGAGGACAGACTGCAAACCTATATTCTGGTGAAAGCTGCAGTTGTGTTGCAGACTAGAAGTCAATTTGACTTTTACTATTTTAAAATAACACACCAGAGAAAAATGCAAAACCACAATGGATCCATAATAATTTGTCTAATTAGGTCTTTTATAGAGAAGTATTTTCCTAAGTATATGATGACAGGATGTTACAACTCCTAGGGAAATGGGACATCAAGTGACAATTTTGTAAATAGAGTAGTCAACGTCTGCTTGATGATATGATGAAGGAAAATAAATAAATCAATCAATCTATCTAACATAACTCCTGCTGGTTCTGTTTTGGATGGCAGCATCAATAATCTACAAGATGAACAGCTGTCCAGCAAACCATAAAATGCTCAACTAAAATGGCTTCACAAAAGCAATTACCCAGATTATAGGGACATACTAAATCAAAGGAACTCATGTTTACTGTAGAGCCAACATACTATCAAGTCTATTAGTAAAAACAGGAAGAAAAATGAGTGTAATCAGAAATCCTTTCATGGGATAAGATTGCACAGCAAGTGTCACAAAGCAAACTGGTTCAGACTGAGGTCTGTTTTAGCAATATTTAGCAAGAATGTAATTCCTTCTAAACATTAAGGACTGAATGATGGTTCAAGGCCACCTTGCTGACTCCTACACTTCTTCTGCCTTAAACAAGGCTAGTACTTTCGAAAGTCAGGGATCTGCTGGACAGTTTTTGACCAGGTACCAGCTGCATTTCTCATTGCTAGCCAGCTGAAGTGGGGATGCACTAGGGATTTGAGTACAGAGATGCATTCCATTCATTTTATTCTATGAATTCTAACATAATTCTCACAAATAATGCTACAGAAGTACAGAAACTCTGGTACCACAGGAAAGGAGGAGGGAATAATGAGCTGGATGTCCTTTAAATCTTTGCATATTGCAGGCAGACATCAGCACATCAAGTCTGTAATTAAAAATACTCTTCTTGCAAGTAAAATATTATTCTAATTTATTAATCTTGTAGATGAAGGAAATCACACAATTTGCTAAAGCTCTGTTAAAGACTCACTGGCACACACACAAAGAACTAAGTTTCCTACATCTTGTCTCTTAGCTACAAACCCATATGCATGCTAGTGCCCCCAAGCCACTCAAAGAGAGAGAATTAAGACTGATGAGAGACATGATCTCAGCAAGATCTTACGGGGTGAGGAAGGTACCATGTGAGTCAATGACAACTTGGAAAATATGACGTCAGTAACATCTCTCCTAATGCAATGGTTTAGATGGAGCCTAAAGCTAAAGTGCCTAATTCCTTGTGATGAAGGGTATTACTTGGTAATCCAATGCTTTATTCATAGGGGTTTGAGAGATTAAGGGAGTATTGAAGATATTGCAATGAAACATATTTTTGTATGCTACAAGGACGTAAACTGCAGTCTTGTTTAGTTGGTTTTAGTATTTTCTAAGTACTTGAAGGCTAAAAATAGACTTTATTTAATCTTTTTTTTTATGGTGCCAGTGTAGAACGTCTTAACTTTAGTGATAACAAGACATCAGGTGGAAAAGTTTCAAAGATTTTTATGATTATAATTATGCCCAGAAGTATGCTAGAGACATCACAGATCAAAAGAGATGTTCCTAGCTCCAGCATAGCTTGCAAACTAAATAAAGGACAAGTCAACAAGTGATAGAGGAACAGAAGAAAAGAAACAAATGTTGCAATAATAAGGTTACACAGTCTAGAAATGGTCAGAAAAGCTTTAACTTTCTTTTTCTTAGAAAACTAAAATACACTTTCAAATTCAGGCAAAATTAATTCAATTTGCTATTAAAATCTCATCTGTATTTTTAAAATACATGCACATCACTGCAAGAACAGTTCTTTTTAAAAACAGACTAAAACTGCTGAAGTGCCTAACTGATTTGGAAAGTTACTCTAGGGGTAACTTTGCTTAATAATTCACTTGAATTCATTAAAACTAGCTTTTCTTGAATCCTGAGAATTGCATGGTCATTGCCAAAGCAAGTTGTATCTAAAACTGAGTTCTAGAAAAATGGTTTATTCAGTCTCGACTTTTTGTTAGCTTTAGTTCATTATTATCTCTGTATTTGAAGCAGGGAAATAACAGTTTACACCAATGCTCCCACTAAAGCATGCAAAATAGCAAAAATTGCTGTTTGAGAAAAGGTGAAATGAAGATCTGAGAGCACAGAGAGAATTCCCACTTAGGCTCTCATCCTCGCTCACTAGAGAAACCACAAATTACTCTCTTCTTTCCTCCATGGTCTTACTTGTTTCTGCTCCCACTCACACTTGATAAATGCTTCCTTTCTTCATCCAGTCTCTTTCCCCTGATTATTATATATGATTTTGATTTAGAGTTTAGTTCAACAACTACTTTTGTGGAAAAACAACTACTCCAAAAGGCAGAATGCACATGAACTGTTTTCCATGCTTGATGACATGACTGTAATTACAGAGATGCAGCCATCTCAAGGTGTCAGTGGCTCTAGTGGAGATGCTTTCTTGTGTTCCCTGGGGATCACTACATAGCCTGGTGGTGTAACTGAAATCCCACCATCCTGTACAGGACAAGATGCAAGAAAAGGGAATTTAAGCAGCACGTCCTGGTTCACCTTACCTTTCACTTAAGTCAACAACAATTTACAGCTTATGAAAATCTTAGTAAAAGCTGAGTAAAATGTGGATCCACTATGATATAAGAAGCTGAATTAGGTGTATTACTGATACTGATGAATAAAGCAGTACCAATTCAAACTAAGGATTTGTCAGAAGGGAAGGAGGGGGTTTTGCAGACTTGCCCTTGCAATGTTCATTTACCACTTTCTCCTTAAGCTTTCTTCCTTCTTTCTAAAGGAGGTAATCAAACATTGCCTAGCTACCCTGCAGCTTGTCTCTTTTATGTCCATAGGCTGCCATCAGGCCAGAAGCCATTATAAACAAGACGTGTAGCTTAATTGAACTAACCTGTAAAAACCAAGATGTTAAGAAGTGTGAATTTACAAGTCTCACTGAATACCAGTGATGTCAGCAGTTCAGTACATGTCTGCAGAAAAAAACCAAACCACCCTCCAAAGTTCATAGAGTCTGCTCAAGCTTCTGGCATATTTAGAAAGGAGTAGAGTTATGCTGATGCAATCTCTGTTCAAAATAAACAGGTTAATATAAAAATAATGGGCTGTACATTTAAGCAGCTATGGTGCTGTTACTAACTGCAGCCTTGGTAGTTTAAGGGACCTGAAACAGGGTTATGAAGTCCATTAACCACCCAAAGGAAATCAGCCCTTCCTTCTGCAATGGAGCTCACCCTACAGGCGTGGGATTGGTCTTAGCAAAGGTCGTGCTTGACAGCCTGCCCACAAGGAATGGGAGGTAGTAATCCTGTTCATTTGACAAAATATTGGCTGTAGCTGGTCTCCTGCTTAGTCACCTTAGCAGAGAAACTGAGCTTCATGCGGGCATGGTGTCTTATGTTACCTCCTCACCCCAAATAGGAGTTTTTCTAGGACAGAGATGAAAATTTGCTTATGATCAGGCTGTAAAACTTTCTCTGTGCTCTACAGTTAAGCGTGACATGGCAACAGATTCTCATTTCCAAAAGCAAAGCACCTCAATTTGGTATTCCCAGATCATATTCCTAGGCCAAAACCCATACCCCCACACCTTTTGCTACCTAAATCAAATAGGATTAAGTTTTAAACATTATCATATAAATTCAGTTCTGTTAATGTATGGAAACATAATTTAAATATAGCTAAACAAGTATAAGCAATTGAAAAACATGATAAATATGATAGTTTTTGTCTTTTTTTTCCTAACAAAATAGATGGAAAATTGAAGCTGAATTCTTGATTGCAGAAAACAATCAGCTTTTATATTCTTGCAACCAACCTTGATTCCACCCTGACACAATAGGTATTACTTGCTTAAAACTTATTTCTGGAGTCATAAATGCAGAAGGGATACATCACAGCTCTCAAGCACAGAAGAGTTTTAATCTTTACTTTACACAAACTGCAGTCCCAACGATGAACAGACAATTGGTGTGTCTACACTGAGCTACACACCAGCTCTGCTAGTGGCTCTCAGGGAGGCCTGACCCAAACCCAGCAAACTTCACCAATCCAGCTCCAAAGTCTTAACTACACCTCCAAAACTTTGTGCATTCTATTATTTGAATGTGGGAACTTCTTAATAGGGCATTTTGTTCTACTTCAGTGTAGGGTGCAGAGATTCATCTGAAAATCTGGACTTCAGAAACTTTCATCAATTATTTTTATTTCAGTGGAAATAGAAGCAGTTCCCATTGTACTTTAGAGGGGTCAATGCCACAAATGCCTCTAAAACTATCATGGTTATGCAAACTAAGTAACAACAACCAATGCCAGTATTCATCAGCGAGGACATTACTTTAAAAAAGAAATTTAAATGCACCATTTGAGTAACTTCTTCAGGAATTCATACAAAAAATTATAATCAGCAAAGCTGTCTCTTCATGTCCAGGAGACACAATCACGTATTTCCAAATCAATTCATGTTTATGGCCTTAGGAACTGGTATGAAATAGAGTCAACATCATATCCTCCAATGGCTGAAAAGTAAATACTTTTTACAGCTTTAAGTTTTCAGAAGAGCTTTGCTATCAAGGCAAGATTTAGACAAAAAAAAATGATTCATCTGACCACTTGGTGATCTCACTCAGTATACCTGGAAAGCTAAACACTCTCTATTTTGAGACCTTATTTGGTATACTTCAAGTAGTGAGACAACTGCAGCATACAAGTGCATGAATCTGTGACACTAAGCTCTGTTTATACGATAGAAATGGAATGGGCTCTATTTACAAAATCACCTTTTAGTGTGCTTTAGCCTTGTATTTTACAGGAGCTGGAGTAATTCAATAATAGCTAAATAAATCTGATCTTTGTAGATAGTTTGTTTAACAAATCTGAGTGAGATGGAACAATATTAGCTTTGGGTGCCCACAACAGAATTGGAGATAAAATTTTTTCTACTCATCTTTCACCATTTAAAACCTACAGAGACCTGACTACAGCCATACCTAGTCCATGAATTGTCAGAGGGCACAGGCTTCCTGTAAAATGAAAAGCTGTACTTTCTCAAGCAGCACTTTAAGCCTTCAGGCTTCTGGTTAGTCCAATATGGCTCAGATAGAATTATAAAGTAATCAATTTTCCCCAGAGTGGGTATTTTTATACTGTTGAAGTTGTTCTTAACATCTGGCAAAGAAAAGTTATCTTAGCCTCCAGAAAATCCAACACAAATCCCTGCCAATAAATAGCTGTTCTTCCATAAAAAAAAAAGCTCACCTACAAGTCTCAAAACACTTTAGAAAGAAAATTAAAATACAACAGAACTGAATTAAAAACACCTCTACCCCATAAATAACACTGAAGTACATTTATTCGTGTTCTACATATGGAAAATTACAAAAATGGAGCATTTGCATCTTAAGTAAATTTTCATGGAAACCCCGAGATTAAACTCCTTAAATCACAATTTCCTGCTCTACTGACAAAGGCCTATTTCCTCAGTATTCACAGGGATGGTGGATAATCATAAAAGAATCAGCATTACTCAAAACTCAACACATAAATACTGAATTTTTCCCCCAAAACTTGCTACCATATCGGTCTTTCTGACAAAAACACAAGAATTCAAACTCAAGGGTTTTTTTAATAATAAATTGTTCTAAACTGAGTATTTTTGTCACATGCTTTTCAAACAGTTAAAATATAAATCTATTAAAATTCTGTTAGAAAAAGCCCAAACCAAAAAAACCACAAAGAACCAAACCCAAACTCTACACTTCAAATGTGATAACAAATTCAAGCAAAAATATTTTGTTTCCTTATTTGTACTTTCACTGCTGTACATCAATCCCCTCATATTTTCATTTCTTCTTAGGGAGTAAGACAGAAAAAAGACAGCAATACATGATTTTTGTAAGTACCCCATCCAATCAGTTTCTATTTTGTCTAGAGAACATCAGTTGCCATCTATACATAAAGCATGGCTGAATTTTGCTTAGATATTAAAAAGCTGTTCCATCTCTGAAATACTCATGAATGAAATATTTCAGACTACAAAAATCTGTTTGGTGATTTGTCTCAAAACCACTCCTAGGAAAACAGAGAGAAGATTTTATGCCGTCTATTCTAGGAAGCTTCGTGCTGTATTACAGCTCCAAACCACCTCAGTGGTGCAGACCTATTGCAACTCTTCAGTGTCCTCAGGGGAGCAATATGCCACTCTCTGTTACCTTGGTTTTCTCCAGGAGAACAGTAAGTTATACCTAAAATGACCCACACCAAGAATCCACCTATTAACAACGTGACTCCAGTTCCACAGGTTTGTGCAGACACCTTGCAGCATTCTTTTTGAAATCTGTGTGCCACCACAACAGCTTCCTTGAGAAAAATCTTCCAGAATCTCACAAGAACGTAAACCAGAAGGCCAGCAATATGTTTCCCTCTCATCCTAAACTTACTTCACTTGTTATGAAGCACTGGGTTCTACAGAAAAGGCTGATCCTCCTTTCCCTTCCGAGACATGCTGACAAACTGGGAATACGCTCGGTACATTCTGGACCTGTCACTGGTACAGCACAGGAAGCGACGTTCAGTCACAAAGCATCTTAACAAGTCTCCTAATGCTGCCTGATAAAACCCGGGTTTCTGGCACTCCACTGAATTGCCAACAAGTCTCCTACATTTTCTGCTGGCAAAACAGATTCTGGCTCACATCTGGATGCTTCCAACCTCTCAGGTTCCATGCTTCAGAGAGTCCTATTCTGCACATGTCACTGTGGTTTTGTGCATGAGTTGGGCGGGATTTGGTCGAACAAAGTGAATGCAGAACTGGGGGGGAGAGGGGGTTGGCAGGATACAGGGAGAAGAATCTTATTTCTGAGCTGAAAGACTTCATATCTCTGTGGAAAAAGAGAATAAAGGGAAATCTCCTTTTTGAAGTATGGACAAAATGATGTTTAATCCATAACACAACTGGCAACATCAAAATTGCGTTGTTCCTCAAAGTGGTGCATGTTTGGAAAAGGAACAAGAGAAGCTATGCTAAATACAGACTCTTCTAACACTTCTGCCACTAAATCAGAGCAGTATAAGCCAGTAAAAGAACCTGACAAGAATTTAAAAGGGAAAAAAAAACAAAACCAGGGAACAAGTAAAAATAAGCATATCTACATACAAAGTTCACCTTAGTATTCCTTGACTTTTATTTTTCTTAAAAAAATACAAATTTGGGGTTTTTTTTCTGTTACTGAATGCACCTGTAAAAATCAGGACAACCTACAGATATTTCATTTTACACCACTGACCCCCATTTTTGAATTATTCTTGCAACTATAATGAAATCAGCAAGTTTTCTACACCCAGAATGAGCAGGAGGGACAAAGTAGTTTATTTACATATTTAAAAGGAATCCCTGCAGTGTTCTTGTGTGATCACCAACAGGTGATGCATACTAGATGCCTCTCTTCGCTATCAGCTAAAAACCAATTGTTTAAATATTTAATATGCTTTTTAAAATTTCTATTGAGTCAAACTATTACCATTTTTTTCATTATGACTGAAAGTAAAATGTTTAATTGAAACAGCTGCTACTTAATAAATAACCAGAAGCCATGCCCATGAATTCATGGTATTTCCAGATTAGATTTTCATGCATGATATTTCATGCCTTTTTTTTTTTCCATAGACTAGAATCACCTCAATACAAATTACAAAACTTCAGAGAACCAGAAGCATTGACTCCAAAATAGACCTCAGTCTATGCCTCCAAAATAAACACCTTGATCTCAGTATTACATTTAGCATGCAAAGCAAGCATCCTAGATCCTCACTACTGCTTTTACTCAGTCGAGTAGGCTTTGCTGTTGCAACTGTTCAGCAAGAGGAGAAGATACTACACATAAATACTGCTATTCCAGGAACAAAAAAAACCTGAGTGCATTCAAATTTGGTCAGAGCATACCGAGAAAAAACCAAAACAAAACTGTGGCATGAATACAAGCAACTAGTTTTAGCTTCAAAAAGGCTGGGTTTAGTAGCCTCTACACACTCAGTTCTACCAGGGCAGGTTAAATAGGGGTTTGGTTTTACAAGATCTGCATCCATCTATTTTCCAAGTTTATTCCATTCCTCCAACTAACTGTGCAGACCATTATTTTCAAGGAGCATCCTCAGACGTGTACAATACTGGTATAAATTATTGGGGCTGTAGAAGTGCTAAGAAGTACAGCATTCACACAGAAGAATTGTTACTAGCAGTGCCTAACGCTGGAAACCTTTGCTATGTCTTCCACACCAATATGGTCTTGTCCTGCCATTAAACAAACTCACTTTGTACTGTGATTCCCTTCAGAGTTCAATTTTTGAGAGTCATTTTGTAGAGCAGAAGCACCTTCCTAAAAAGTTCAGTTGTCTTTAGTAGACAAGCAGGCCTTTTTGTGTTGAATGCTATGACCTTGGAAGTGAAGCTCTTCAGCACCGAAGTGAAATTTATATTCCAGTGTAAATTTGCATTATCTCCTGCATGCAACAGGACAATTGTCAAAGAAAAAGGCGTAAGCTGTGGAATGCTACATTTCTGATATCTTTAATCTCCTTGGCTTTGGCTTATCTGATACCCACTACATACCTGAAGTTGTCACACACCACTATCTGAGAGTCTGTGTTGTGTATGCTACAGCTTCAGGGATGAAACAGCAAACGTCTTCTCTTTTTTTTTTAAAAAAAAAAAAAAAAAAAGGAAAGTCTTCTTATTAGCTATTAGTTGCATTTCTACCCCTGCTAACTGCCCCTTGCCTGTGCTGCGCTTTGCAGGATTGACATTTCCTGGAGCACTGCAGCCAGAGATGCCATTTGTCTGCTGGCCGTGGCTTGTGCTCCTACATCGCCTTTAACGGGACTGCTCCCAGAGGTAAATCTGCATCAGTGGAGCAAACGCGTCCTGGGAACAAGTCAGAGAACAGTTACAATAACATTATTGATACACTGCTGATTATGATGCACCCCAAATTTTGTAAGATTTGAAGTGATGCAGAGAGAACATACTGTTAGTATCTTACATAATTCATCCTGATCACTTAAATAGTTTCTTAAAACAGTATCCCCTGGATGCCTGCTTTTGAAGTGTTTAACGAGGTATACGTAAAGAGGGTAATAATTATAATGGGGGTGTAATGAGCTTCACTATCAACAGGAGTCAAAGTACAGTAGATTTTTATCTCAGATAATTATTGCTATGTGCAGTAAACGTACCAGCAAAACTCAAGAAATAAAGCCTTTGGATTACCTCTAGTGAAGGGAATTCACAAGAGAGGACATTAATTTTTATTCTTAATTTATTATATGAATCTGACAGGTGTTAAACTGATAAATGAAGAGACAGGAAGCCTCATGTGTTGACATAAAGCTATACAGTACAGCACACAAATTAGAACTTCAAATTCCAGCGTGTCTTGGCTACAGGGAACAAGAAACCACTTGTGTCTATGCAATTAAATGTCCAACTTTCCACTCCAAAAGGACAACTCACTGTAATATGATCAAGAGAAATCCCTGCTGTAGGTATGAGTAGCAGGCTGCTATCCCAGAGATACCCAGGGACCAGCATAATCCACAAGCTACACAGTTACCCTGAAATTAACAACCTTTTCCTGAGGAAGACATTTATTTACAAGCCACATTCATTCACCCCTGAGCCCTACAGCCATGAAATTCCCAAGTACTGCTGGTGCATTTTCTACAAGTACTTTGTACAAGTGTTGTCAAGCTGGTCAGGGCCTGGGCTGAGAGCTCGGAGCTCCCAGAGGACACAAAGCAGGTACCACCAGCTGGTTACACCGTTCATTCTGGTTAACAGAATCATCCATCTGTTTGGATGGGAGATACTGGGCAAAAGCCATGAGGCTAATACATGCAAAATCAAGCCATTTCATCCTTCCAAAGACAAAAAACTCCTATTAAAATAAAGTTTGTGTTCTGCTTTGTTCACTATGTTCCATTTTTTTTTCAAAAGGATATTTTTTCCTTCATATCTCAGACTGTCTTGTGTATTTAAAGAAGTAATTTTGTAGCTGAGATAAAAATTACTCTCTGAAGTTATTATCCTGAAACTAATTGAGAATTATGACTGGCTTCACTAAGGCAAAGAAGCCCAACTGGTAAGCAGTAAAGACAGTAAGACTTTGCTGCTCACACAGCTGGTAGCACAACTTGATTTTCAACACTATGAGAAATTAAGTGAACAAGTCACATCAGTGAATTTGAGAGCTCCACCCTAATCTTGTAAAGCTGTTTTTGATAAACCACAAACCTGCCAAGGTTTCTTCACATGCTGTTTGGCATATTAATTATGTCCCCATTATACTATGTTTTAAAATACCTAGTTAATACATATATCAATTAAATTACAAAGAACTGACTGAAGAAAGGAAGGTATGAAAACAAGCTAAGTGAGTTCAAAGCAAATTCATTAAGTCCCAAAAAAACACTCCTCCCGTATGAAAGATGTTCTTTGAAGTCAACTGTTACTTAAATGCAGGTTTACTCATTATTCTTTTTCTACATCTCGGGATTTTCTGTACTGCAACATTATCTGAAAACAAAGCCAAACAACAACAAATAAAAGCCATAATTCTATGTTGTGAATAATAGCTGCCTTGCTTTACCACATTCATCCCTATTTTCAATTGCAAGAACTCTGACAAACAAGTTTTGAGGAAACAGCTGCTTTTGTAATCACCATTGATCTCTACAGGCAGATGTGTATTGCCTGCTCCCTGTTTTAGGCCTCTAGTAAGCTATTTACATTCACCAGCTACATTACAGCTACTTGCTACAGTTACATAACATGTATTTATGTGTTACTTTTATATAACAAGTATGCACTGGAAACTGAAGTACTTGTTTTAAGTTAGGACTCACTTTTGAAAGTCCTTTGTGGAGCCCACCTACAGTGGCTCACACCCACAAATCTACCCAACTGATTTGCAACAAGTAATTCATCCATTACTAAACGTTTTTCAGACTATAGCTGGGGCTTTTTGAAGCTTGTCATTGTAAACCCCAGCTCGCAATCAGCTTCAGTGTCAGTCTCTGAAGGCACATCAGCTACTTGTAGCAACAGCCACCTGAAAAAAGTACTTTGAAGCACAACTTAGAACTGGGTAGAAGAAAAGAAGATCAGGAACCTCAAAGTTACTTTAACAAAGTTACATTACTCTAACATCACAGACACTGGGTATCTTACAGGACAAAGTTCAACCCAAAGCATTTCTCTACTGTGTAGCACTCAGCAAAATATTTGGAAAATTGAAATAACAGAAAGATTTGCAGGCTTTCGGGGTGTGTGTGTGTGTGTGTGTGTGTGTGTGTAGCTTCTAAAATAATACACCAAAAAAAAAAAATTAAATAAATAAATAGCCAATAGCCTTTTCTTAGTTTTCTTAATTACATCTGTGCTTGCTTTTACAAGATACACAATGCTTCATGTTAAAATACCATCAGCA
Source organism: Actenoides hombroni (assembly GCA_024336885.1). NCBI lineage: Eukaryota > Metazoa > Chordata > Aves > Coraciiformes > Alcedinidae > Actenoides > Actenoides hombroni. The sequence goes on along the minus strand of WUAM01000237.1, from coordinate 3,591,561 downwards.
GAAGAGTCAAACCAGAACTCTATCACCATTAAGTAATTTCTATGACATGTAAAAACTGTCTTCTCTTAGAAACTAACTCACTAACTACAGACTGCAGCACATTTCCCAGACAGGCACTGAGCAGTCAAACCCTCACATATCACACTATCACTGTCATCAGCACTGATTCTCAAACCCAAAATACATTTGTGTTCTGAACAGCCTCAGCCTGAGCTCTCCAGGTACCTATGAAAGAGCTGGTCTCTTGTCTGAAGCAACACAGGAAGCACACCATACAGCAGCAGTCACCAGCTGTAACTCAGCAACCCCGGGGAGGCTGAGGACAGTTGAGGATTATATGATATTGTGCCTCCTATGAGGAGGCTGCAAACTGATGAGGTTTAACTATCGTAATTTCAGTTTCATATAGGGAGGATAGCACAGGCTTTATGCTTCAATTCAATGAAAAAACCCTCTTATTTATAAATGGATAATGTAGGCAATGTTCCCATCAGATATTCAAAGTAATCATAATGCAGGATGCTTTGACTTAACTTTTTGGTTTGCTTTATGATGCAAACCTCTTAGCCCTAGTTTTGAGCGATTTACTAGGTTTTTGGACATATTTGTCCCCATTTCTTTTTCTCTGTGGTCTGTGACCACATCTTTCTTTCCCATAGAAACATCTGTTGAATCACTTCTATTTCTTGTTATTTGAGGGAGTGTAATTGTATTAGTATTACTATTACTTTATGGAAATTCCCCAAACAGGAACAAGTTAGGTATACCTACACAAAAAAGATCAGCAGCAGCAAAAGCTTTGCCATTTGCACAGTAGGAAACCTGACTCTTAGGAAATGTTAGGCAGAGAAAAATTCAAGGCGTGTTCTATTTCACCTTTCTCGTCATGCACACAGACACGTAAGTACTGCTAATACATCTTGTTTCTACTAGCTGGCATTTATACATTTCCCTGTCCAAGCTGACTTAATGGCCAGAGTTCTGTGCTGTGTTAGACCTTGAATTTAGGCATAGCTTGCTAGGGAGGTACCTCACTGATGAGGAGCTCAATGAGCTACTGAACCTGCAGCCATCATCATAGCAGAAGACAAGCTGCCCTCTGAAAATAGAGAATACTGTTCTTTGAGGCAGCAATCAGCTGTGTAATGCTAGTCAAGCAGCTTTCCCCAAGGAGATCATGAAATTTCTTGCCCTGTGTCTCACCCCTTCACACCATAAGCTTTTATGAGAGCAGTAACTGTCAATCTTGGTTGGCGTCTCTGATGGACAAATTATTATTCATTGTATAAGATCTCCCATCATGTATAAAACAAAGTGTATTTCATACCCATCACATTAAAAACTGACACATTTTCATCAACATAGTTAATGTTTGTTACATTATCAACTCATGTAAGTGTATACAGTTGCAGTTTGAGAACAACACAGCTCTTTTCATCTGTAGATCAATGCAAATGCAGCTGGTAATTCAGCTCTTGGGAACAGGTCATCAGCATGACTAGCACATTAACATCTCATCCAAGGATCAACACTTAGAGGCATTCTTTTAAAGGTTAATGAAATGGCTCAATATGTACTTCAGCGGTGATTATTTCCAAGAAACTGGTTAAAGGCTAATGGGCCTCACTTGAATTTTAATTCAAATTATAATTTTAATCTAAACAGTTAACATAGGCGTTGCCTGATTGTTATGAATATATGCTCCTGATCCTGGTGTGACCTGCTTAGATTTGTTCAAATTAATTGTGAACGGTGTTACCGATTAAATTCTTGGGGAAAGGACAAAATACTCACGTATAACAACTAATTCTTTCAGCTTATTGATTCTAAGTTCATAATCATTACATCAGTACAAGTGAAGAATACATGAAAGACAGATGCTACATTTGGTTCACAGAGAAAGCTCATAGTAGCCATAACTATTGAACATTGAAGTTGTACATTGTTATCCAATTTGTTTGACAATGATTTGGCCACCCACCAAAATACTTTTCTGACAAAACAAATAAATAAATACATACACCCCAAACATCCAGTTGGAAGCATTCAGCATATTAATATATTATTCACTGTGAAGACCCACACTGGAGTCCTCCGATGCACTGTCATTACAACCAGATCAAATAGCATCAGCTCCAAAGACCTAAAGACTAAGGGTTCATCCAGGCAGCCTACCTCCTGGTAGACAAAAGCTACAATTATCCTTCCTATTTCTTCAGGCAGACTTTGTGTCTCTTGTAATCTCTTCGGTCCAAAATCTTAGAGAGCTTCTTCAAAATGTGTCCCGAGAAAGATCAGACCCTTGAGGTAGGGTCTGATTCATTGCTTGAATCATAATCCCCCAGGTAACTGAGCTCTCATTCACCAGCTCCTCAGTAAGGGCAACCACCTAGCATTTCAGCTACAAGAGCTGAGACCATTCTCTAAATGCAGAGACCCAGAACAACTCTTTTCAAAATTAATACCGTCTAATTGCACATGGGAATATAGCAAGCAGAAGAAAGGATTAAAAGAAAGGAATTCCTCCAAAATCTTTCTATATCTGAGCAGAGACATAAATGTTAGGGCCAACTTACCCTAGACTCATTATCTTCTAAGAAGAAGGGTTCTGTCTGCTTGAGGATGCCTCTCAGTAATTTCTGGGTATTTTAATTTTAACCAAATAAGATTTGTTCAATCTGAGTCTGCTAAAATTTCTCAACTCATATCTGGTATCAGAGCCTGAGATACTGGAGATAAAACTGTAAGCACTGTTAGCACTTAGCACAGTCTACTAAATGTTGTCCGAGGGATTGTTTAAAGCTACTTCTTGTCTCCTGCAGACATATAATGTGATCTTAGCAAGACATAACCCTTTGAATGCAAATAGAAAAAGCAACATGAAACAGTAAGAAACAACAATAAAGGAGGCAAGCAATGTTATATTCATAAAAAATCATGCAAGCAGCTCCCCACAAAGAAATACTACTGCTTGCTTAACCAGCACGATTGCTGCCTATCATTCCTAAGAGCAATGCTGTTACAATAGCACTTGGAAATGTAAAAACTGCTAAACAGCATTTGGTACAAAGCGTTCGGTAGCACACGCTATCAGATTTGTTGCTTTATGTGCTTGCACTGGAAATGCTAAGCAGAATTTTTGCTCCAACAGCACAGTTTTTAAAACAGATGTAGATAGTAACAGGCTAAAACCCCTACCAGAAGTGAGGTTACGTAGTGTATGAGAGATGAAACACTGTTTCTTTTTCTGTGGTGGTGTATTACTTCACAAGGGTTAGAAAAGAACTGGCCTTGACAGAAATGTTCTGCGTAAAGAAGAAAAAGACAGAGCTCCACAATCACTGGAGAAATGCACAGGGATTTAAGGGGGCGTTTTTGTGATTTATTCTGCTTTATTTTTTTATTTGCCACCTGTTTTAATATTCTGAAATTTATTCTCTAGCATTCTGTACATCCTGTATTCTGTGCTGACTTTAGGAAGTATGAGGTAACCTAAATTATTTTAATTAAAATTTCTGTTTGCATCTGCAAAGTTACTTAGGAGCTTTCTGTCTTACTGCTCTAACTGTACATTACTATAATTTAAAAGGCTTTTTAAAATTCTTTAGATATTTTCTGTTATTATTGTACATTAAATAAGTATGGGTACTATATAAATTAGACATGACACTTGGAAACAAATCTTACAATATCTACTAGGCAAAATTCCCCACTTAAATTAATAAAGTTTTATCCGAGCTGTGCCTAAATAAGAGCTAGAGGAGATGGCCACAGTTACCAACTACAAACTCTTAATAATAATTTTTAAAAATCATTCTAATGCATAAACCTATTTTCTCCAAGATCAATTAACTACTACTCTGGATATCACTGAAAGTCACCTGGTGGTAACACATACAATCCTTTCAAGGTATACCAAAGTGAGATGAATAATCTGTACTGGCAGCAAGAAATGTAATCACTTAAAATCCATAAGCACGTGCAGTTGAAGAATCTAGTTAAGATAGACAACCTAAGCTGACTTCTTCATTTTCTATTCCTCAAGTACAATCTGTTCCTAATACCTCAACAGATCAGGAATACACAGTTCTGTGTATTTCTGTGAGTAGCTCAAATCTGTCCACCAGTCCCGTGTTATGTGTCCCACTGGAGCAGATCATGACTCTTACACAACTTAGAGAATAATGAAGCCAAAATCAGCCTATGTGTCCAGGAGCTGGAAAATATGTCAAAAAACAATTAGGAGGCACTGCAAAATTTGCCTTCAAGAAGGAACTCACTCTGTACCATGCTAACCGTGCTCATGACCCTCCTACCCAAGACTTCGTCTATGTGAACTGATGAGTGTGTAGGTGTGCATGAACTTTCATCTATGTGTTTGAATATATTACCTTTGACTAGTAGAACTGATAAGCTGTTTTATAATAGCTGATGTAAGAGCTGTAGGAAAGAACTGGTGGATTTACTGTGGTGCATTTGTGCATGTATAGTACTGCCAGTCCATCCGTCTCCATAGGATTACATTAGTTCAACCATTCAGATAAGGGCAAAGTATGTTTACATTATGATACAAAAATCTTCCTAAAAACAAAAGAAAGAAATTAATCACAGATAATATGAAAAGAATAAAAATATACCAAAAATTCATCAGGAATTTTCTCTCTCTATTGTGTATAGAGATCCCAAGGGAGAAGGGGCCAGGGAAGAGGGAACTCCCTCATGCCTAAATCATCTCTTCTAGAATTTAATTCAATATAGTATGTGCCTCTGCGGATTAAGAAACTCCAAATACATCAGGTATACATTCACCTGTTCATTTTTTCCCAAATACAGAAAAAAGTTAGTTCTTTCAAGAGACACAGAAACAAGGATCTCACTCTTTTGAGCTCATTAAGGAACTAAACAACTGACTGTCCCCTTTATGGCTCCAAAAACGTCCTCCTATTAAAATCAACTTAAATGCTACTTTGTAATGGGTGCTGATCTGCATAATGTTATGGTAACACATGCAGATTTTTTCTCTGAACAAAAGACACTCTTTTTCCAAATTAACTTGAAACCAACCCACTAAAATTTGCTTACAATGAATAGCTGCATTGCTAGACTATTGTTTGTAATTGTTCGTTTATGTTCATCTCAAAGATCAAGATAGTTTGTGCTGTGCCATGACCTGCTCCCTGCCGCTCAGAACGGTGGAGTTGTGCTGGGGACAGCCATTCTCCAACGGCCTTGATGGCCCTTCCAAACTGCTGAGAGGTTTATACTCTGTGTGCCAACTGGTGCCTCATTTTTGCTTTCACAAATGCAGTTGGCAATAAGTGAACGACACAAATTCTCAAGCCTTCTGAATCCTCATCTCAGCTACTTGTAAGTGCTTTCTTTTTTCTCACGATTTGTACGCAAGTCATTACACTTTAGCTTTTCTTCTTGGCCACAATAAAACTTGAAACAGTAGTTCATTTCTTAATTAAAAATGTATTTTACTGTGTTTTAAGGTTTTGGAAAGTGCTTTATCTTTATCATCTTTTGTAAGGGAGGGTATATGAAAAAAACGACAACCAATTCTGTGGGCCTTCCTGCACCAGCTCTGTTTCTGTTTCTCTCCCTGTTGCCTGCAATTGAGAGGGCTTTGTATTTGATAACCCAGATGGTCCCTTCTAGTCTTACATTCCTTGAAAAGGACACCAAGTACTATCAACTGGTGCCACATGGCATACAAAAAAAAAAAAATAAAAAAAAAATCACTACATTCTTTAAAATGTCATGCAGTTACTAAGAAAGTTTTAGAATTAATTATGTTCCTAAAAATAATCACCAAGATGTACTTTTGTGTGGTGAGGAGTATTTGACAATTATAGGAAGAACAACCCTCCCTCACTCTTATGATGATCTACATCTTCTCCTCGAAGGTTTTGTGCCTTTTTGCACAACAGCTGTCTACAATGACACGAGCAGATGCCAGCAAGCAGCGGGGTCCTGACCCTGCAGCACCCCTTCCACGGCAGGCAATCTAAGTGAACAACACAGTCCATTTCGTGTTAGGAAACTGAATTTGTAGCCCAAGAGCAGCCCTGATTCCTGTGCATGTTCTAATTGTTCATGGAAGTTATACTGGTAATGGGTAGCTCAAGACTGGTAAGAACTTCCAGATAGATAACCCCGACTACACAAAACCATCACTAACACATGATGCCAACACAACATCCATAACTTCAGTGGGATCCAAGCCCACCTGTTCAGAAGCTTGGAATAAGCTAGTAAGGAAACACACGGAGAAAAGCACCAAACTGAGTTTTCAATAAATGTGGAGATGCACACTAAAAAATGTAAGAGAAAGCATGAGCTTGTCTATAAGCAATGAGCTACTAGATTAAGAATGTTTGTCCTGAAATTCTGAAATCTGCCATACCCACTGTCAGCAGCTGCTTAAGAATAATGACACACTGTTCAGATCGCTTTTTTCCCCAAGTTTGCTCACTAGAATACTGACTGATGTGATGTTCAGTGACTGGTCCATAATGGAATTTACAAGAAAATAATTAGGTTGCCTTCCTATAACTCAGTAGCATATGGTAAAACAACCAGTAACAGTTTAACATTTGAAATGCTTCTGCTATGCAAACCCCTGAAAACATTGACTAAAAATAAATAAATAAATAAAAATTCATTTTTACAGCTTCTGCCAACTAAAGGAAGATCTGGATGAAGCATGCAGCATGTGCATGCACAAATGTGTAAAACAATCCACTAAATAATTTTACAGGATGCAGTAATATTCTTTTCCTCTAATCACCAAAAGAAAAACACAAGTGCTGAAGAATTATGATTAAAAGCCAAATGATCCAAGATGTGACAAAAAGACATGTGCCTGAAACAGTATTTAGGAGCACAAGTCCTTTTGAGGGTCTTGAATCTGCTGGCAATGCCTGAATGAGTAAACAGCATGACAATGGAGTATCAAACTATTTTCATAGAAACATACTGGTTTGATTTTTGCAGATTTGTATTATTGTCCAGTTAGCTCACAATTCTGAAATGAAAGCTACCATGAAAAAGCAAATATTTCTGAAAAAAAAAAAAAATCTCTTGTGAAAAAGTAAGTCTTAAGACATTCCCAAGCATTTCACCAACTTCAAGAGATTTTCAGTAGAACCATTAATTTGCAAGAGCACATTCAATATTAAGGTATGTGCTCCTAACTAGTGGGACAAACAATGATATGCAAGCCTTAAGGATCTTAACTTTGCACTGGAGAAGTGTGTATATGTAGACATCAAAGTTACTGGATGTTAGCTCTGTGTTTGGGGAAGCAAATTTTTATGTAAAAGGGAAATAAAATTTTTATTTAAACTGGGTTAGCAGAGAGGAATTTATTTTCAAGGTTTAGTATCAGCTTTGAACTGAGGCCAAAAATCATTTTGCAATAGATATGGACTTTATCCCCAAACCCATTTTCAATGTCAGCCTTTGAAAATGGATCCACTTCACTCTTCAAGGTCACTACTGAATTGGAAACATTTTAGAGTAATCACTTTTATTAAGACAAAAGAAGGAATACAGTTCCTGCCAAGATGCTTAACTACCATGTGATACAAATGCAACCACAGCCAACAGGTTATTCTGAATCTCAGGAGGTTTTAAGAGTCAAGAGAAGCACTTGCAACATTTTTACTTAACAAAATAAATAAAATTCTAGAGAAAAGACTAGGTCAGTCCACCATTCTCTTCATATGTATAAATATAAGTTGTACATACACACTTTTACTGTGTATTTGTTATATATATATTAAATATATATATGCAATACATTTCTATAGTACTTATATGTACTTATATGTACACACACACACATAGTTCATTCATATACTCAAACCTTCCCTATATTTTCCAAAACAATTGAAAAGACTGATTCAGGAAGATGCTATTCCCCTCTTTATATTCTTTTGATCTAAAGCTGTTAATGCAACCCTTTTGTACAGCTTGAGTTTATTCTATAGACTAAAGCTACAGCCAGATGAAGCCAATGATTTTTCAAGTAGGACTCTAATAAAAAAAATAAATATAAAAAATCTTGCCCAAGTGTTAAGGTAAAGCCTAACGAGCACTCTGTAGAGAACCCTATCTCTCAGAGTATTTAGTACACAACAATCAGAGCACATATTCCAGATACAAGCACTGGTTTTAAAATGGGTGTTCCAGCTGCCTAAAAGATCAGCTTTCATTTAAATGAAAGCATGAACAAATTTATGCTTCATTAAAATGAAGCTTGCACAGAATACTAATAATTACATGAAAAGTACACAAGCTTGGTGAAATAGTCCTTAAACCTGTATGAAAAGCAAGAGGTAATGTGTTTGACACTACCTTTTTGTGACATTAATCTGCTTTACAATGGCACTTCTTGCAGCATATCTGAGCGATGAAGAATGTGTGTACAAGATCGTTATCATACTACTGCCTCATCTTTCCTTAAAATAATTAAAAAATAATCCTATTTCACTCTGCTTTCTGTGTTCTGACACATACTGTGCTATCTTTTACCTAACGATACGAATACAATGAGTTGCAGTGCATTTTCATGATCTTAGTCTCTTACATGAGCTCTCAGATGGATATTTAATCTCAGGTGCTTTAAAGCTCTAATATTCTATCACCTAAAGCATTGTATGGGGACAGGAGTAGGGGGAAGGAAGATTCATGACAGATTATCTTCTAAGGTTGTCCTGGACAGGTAAAGAAACTGGCTATGATTTAATAGAAGACTTCTATTCTTATAGACACCAGACAGCCACTTCATTCCTTAGCTTTTAGGCACCTGGACTGCATTGTTCATGCCTTAAGACTTAAACACTCTGAAGAATCACAGGGAGAAAATGACAAAAGTGGAAACACCACCCAAAAAGCTCTCTCAGCAGTGGTCAGGGCTACAATACCAGTAAGCTGTTGACGTACAATATTTATTTTCTTCATGCAATCTCAGCTAGTTTCCATCATTATCTTTTCAAACAATCCCTTCTAACTAACCACCTCTTGTTTAAACCCTCTAGCATCAGTCCACGATAGCCAGTTAACTAATGATTTGCTCACTTTCCCTACTTCCCCCACTGACTTGTCAATATGGTCCATTAGCTTTTTCTCCTTGATAGAATCAAGGAAATATTAGCCCAAACTTCCCCAGTATACAGACTGCCCATATGAAATATTGGTCTAAACAGCTCCAAAGCACAGCAGCAGACTGTAAAATCACTCAGAGAAATATGCAAGGAGAAAGCTAAATCCCCAGTTTTGGAAAGAGTAAGGACTTTACTAAAGCAGCAGCACTCAAATATACAGGGAGATGGGAGGCCCCTGTTTCCTATTGCTAAACCATAGGACAAGAAGAACAAAGGTATAACTACAGGGTTCTCCAAAATACAGCCACATCACAACTTTTATCTGTTTACAAGTGGGGGGGTTCTCATTTAAGGCTGCTAGCAAGTTTTTGCTGTCGTTTACCAGAGCACACTTACCCTAACAGGCTAAGATAAAGGTCAGAGAAGCAGTTTGCCTTAAAAGGATTACAAAATAATGACTTCAACTGCAAAGGGTCTTTCCTAATGCATGTATAAACTAAATAACATTTGAATTATTAGGGTTTGTGTTACTGAAGTCCAACTTACACTCTGTCAGACATATAGATAAGCACCAGCTGCTAAGGTTGGAACCATCACAGTACAACTCTAGATTTGAACTTGGATCTTTGCTACCAGTAGCCTTCCACATTCTCAGCTGCATTTTTCAACAATTCACTGTCGTCTTCTGTCATATTTGTTCACCTTTTTGGTATTTTATACTAAGTTGGTGCTATAAATAGAATTAGGCAAGTGATTATAAAGAAAGCAAACTGTCCTTTTAAAAACCTCTTTAAAATACAAACTATAAAAATATGAATAAAACACTAAAAATGTTATTCATGTAGTACAAGCCTGCTATCCATCGGCATACTTAGAAAGAAAAGAGATATATTTGTTACAGGGACAAGAAAGGAGTGTTAGCATTAGCAAAAAGATCAACTCACAGGATTTTTCTCCTAACAGACACTCTGCATATGGTTACCTACCTACTACATCACCCTTTCTTTTTATACACTAAGAAAGTCTTTGTACTTTTTCCATTTATCATTCCTGCTGAATCAATACAGTCCCACAGGAAAATATGCTCCAACTGGGGACACGTGTAAAGATTTGTGATCACAACAAGTCTTTCACAGAAGACATTTGTAAATCTCATCCAGTTATATTCCATAATCTGTGAATCTACAGAAGTGTGCTGTAGGAGCCTCTCCCTTCCACCATGGCTTCTGTCCACCAGTGTTCATATCCTTCTGTTTACTGACCAAAGCTTTTCTACTAGTTTGTGCAATTAAGTTTGGTTTGCCTTCATAGATAGTCAAACTAAGTACAGTACTAAATGATCATTCCAAAGCTCATGTCTGCTCGTGTCACAAAGACATCTCAAATATTGTAACCAGTTTTCTCACACTGTTCGTATTTCCAGATGTACACAGATACCTAAATTCAAACAGCAAGAGTTTTCTTTCACTCATTACTCAATTGTTACACCAACTTCAGTATTCACATTAACAGTCTGTGAAGATCTAAATAAAATTAGTTCTCATACATAATACAGGTTTATTCAGTTAGATTTAAGAAGAGTGAGAAACACAGGGAAAAAAAGGGGGAAAAAAAAAAATTGGAGTTCCAGTGAAATGTGGAAAGCACCAGAGAACATAAGAGGTTACTCTAAGCAGTGGTATTGGAAGATTTCCTCAGTATCATGGCTGAGACTTTCAAAGAACAAAAGAGAGCTCTGGAAAAGAGAGGGGGAAAAAACCCACCAACACAACAAAAACAAAAAAGGTGAAGGAAGACAACAAAGTCTAAGAGATACCTAAGGGAGATTCTACAGATGCAGAAACTAAAACCTGGATTTTAACTCTGAAACTTAGTGATCGACAAAAAATGTCCCTGTATGACACTGTCCTGCTTACACACAGCATTCAAGACAAGCCACAGACTGCCTAGAACCTGCCAATAATAAAAATGCCCATCAGAATCAATTTATGATTATAGTTATTACAGAATGGAGAAGCAATGCTACTAAAATATACCACATGAAATACAGAGTTAAAAACTTAGGTATGTGCAGGGCATGTGTTACAGGGGGTTTTCTAGAAAGTAGAAAAAGATACTTCTATTTACTGAGTGCAAGGAAAAGCAACCAGTGTCCTACTGAGATCCTTGTATTCTTCACCTAGTTTTACAAATACTGCAGAAAGAGGAAATTTCTGATCATATATAGATTCCTGATCCTCCAGTTCCATTGAAAAACAAAATAATAATAATAAAAAAAACATTAAATATTTATTGATTAAACATTTATTATTTACAGATAGGATCAAATTGGTAAAAATTTCACCTGCTGACAGTGTGTATGAAAGGCTTTAGGAAAAAGCTCAGCACGTTTCCAAGATCAATTCATCAAGTGCTTTCAGAATCCAGCAGCAAAAACCAGGAATCTTACCAAGAGCACTGCAATCAGAGTGCTAATGGAACACAAGTTGCCATCACAGTACAGACAAAAGAGGTGAAATGCTGTTATTATTTGTTATTACTAAACCCTGCATGCCTAGATGCCCATTTGTGCATGCAAACACTTGCACAGCATAAGCTTCAGGGAAAATAAAATTACAAGAGTATAAGCATTAGCAAAAAAATGTAACATAAATAAAGGTGAAAAATACTACAGCATAAACACTCCTTGGTAGCTTAGAATGTAACAACCAGCCAAATAAAATCCTGGGATAGAGTTTTCAGCTCAAATGTCTTCTCTTTCATAGGTCACCAGCATAGACTTCTATTTTTTTCTACATGTTCATGCTGAAGTGTTTTAAAGCAGTGATTTCCTAAACAAAGCCAAGAATGCCTAATAACATCTCTTAGGTAGCTGTTAGTCTTTTTATAAGGACACAGTATGATTGCACTTGAACCGCTCATCTCCTTTATACTGACCACCTTGTACTCTGCATCCTTTTATTTCATCAGCTCTCCCGTCCAACTGTAATATTACTTTTACTGCCACATTTTTTCATTATTCATATACTTCTCTCTTTCTCCACTGCAATCACTCATATTTAATTTAACTATTGCTGTATATTTTGATGGGCTGTTATAGAAAGCTCCAGTTTAATAAGTTTATTATGTAAACATACTATGAATAACAAACACACTGAAATTCCTTGTATGTTAGGACCAACCCTACCCAATGTGTCAATGGATTATGTTGATACTGTTGTATATACGTTTTTTCAAGATGAGCTGCATAAATGTTATTTTAATTCTTGAATACCGTGACTACACTCTTCACAGCTACACCTATTCAACAGTATTATTGTAAAACTGCATTAAAGTGTGACAATTACATAAAATTTCCAAGTGCTCTGACAACTAACATTACCAAAATTAAAATTTAAGTACTGGCATTAAGACAACAACCCTCAAAAAGAGACAATCAATTATTAATTTGAAGAATTTGGTGCTTCCTTAAGTATAGCTACGTCGTACCAGTACCAACATCAACATAAGACATTCAGACAGTTTAGGGTTTTTCTCTTTGTCAAGAGCTAGCAAGGTCTGCTAGCAGGGCTGAACCAACCAGCTTTCCAAATAGCAACAGCAAGAAACCAAGCAGCGCTGAGACGTGTCAGGCAGCACCAGGAAAGCTCGGAACTACCTTCCCCTGATAGCAGAAGTTACAAGCACATTATAGAAGTCTTAACTATTTTCTCAGACATAGAGTTCAACACCAGCTTTTTTGCTTCGGCACTAATTAAGTGAGGTAAATTTTATGCTTAGATTTTAGAATTGCATGGGGATACTCAACAGATTTTGCTATCATCTTGGGAAGTGCTAATCACGTAACGCTGCTGCACTGGCTTTAAATATTCAAAGAGATTCCTATGAGAGCAACCCATTGCCAGTGTAATGGGACTGGTAACATTTTTACTATAATCCCTACTGCCAGCACTGAAATATGATCCACTGCTTCCAGCTCCTATTTAGCCCATTCTTTGACTGTGATTTTCTCTTTCACTCTTCCTTGGCAAATTAAGGCTTATTTAGTAATGTACAATCTCCATTTTAGGCACACCTTTCAGGATTTAAGCCTGTAAGCACGTCAAGATTAGCACAGAAGCACACGCTAGCATCAAGAGGCAAACTCTAAGGTTCTGGTCTTTATTTGACAAACAAATCCACTACATAAAAAAGTCAAGTGACAATCTGCTGAAGACATTCCTGAAGAAAATGTGAGTGGATATAGGGTAACACATGCTAAAGAGAAGGCATCTGTTTATTAACTACATGTTGCAATATGCTATTTTTACAAGACAGAGTGAATATTTATGAGGCACCCTTTCAATCAGGTGGCTAATTTCCGCACTCAGACAATCTGACGCGCTGTAATTCAGAGCATGTCTCCACTCAGGCAGCAGAATACCAAACTCATTTCCTGTGTAGTGGAAGGTAGGTAGATGTAGTGCCTAGAGTTACCACTTGCATCATGTTTCCAGGTGTTCCACCTAATGATACATGATGTAAAGATTAAAGTATTCCCTGTGACCTGATTTCCTGAGATTCACAATTAAAAGCTTTGCATTAACCACTAGTCAGGGCTAAAAATTTCAGACTAATTTCAGGTATACGTGACTCATCTAGCTGTCATGTCCTGCTGTTGCCTGGCTTCTTTCCATTAAAGTACCTGCAAAAGGTGCATTATGCTCTACAGAAAGTAAATTTATACATATTGTTTGTTACAAAGTTATTACATTTGAGGCCAGCTTAGTTCATTAACTAATATGACCAAATGAAAATGTTTTGAAAAACAAAGTCTTCTTCCAAGCTGGGTCACAAATGTAATAGCAGAGTTCTTTTTAAGATCATAGCAGCAGACATTCAAGAATGCCATCATGCTGTCATTCCACAGGGCAACAGAAGTTTCATTTGAGGTCCAGCTGCTGAATTTGGCCTTATGGAATTCAGTTGTTAAAAGACCAAGAGAAAACCAAAACTGATGATATTAAGATTAGAGTCAAAGGCTTCTTTCCTTACAAGAAAAATTCTGCAAAATTGGTATGTGCTTATGGCTGTTTTAATCAAGTGAAAAGTTATACAACTGATCAATACACAATGCCTAGAGACTACACCCTCAAAAGTATCATCTGTTCAAGGGAATTCTATAAAAATATGAAAAAACTAAGTTTTTATAACTTACAGCTCCATATCCTTCCCCTCAGCTTAATTAATTCATACTTTTTACAGGAAAGGATTTGGGCTATGAACATTTTTGTTAAGTCAGAATTACAACTCCCATGCCTTCACAGTGAAATTTTGGGGGCAAGTAAGGAGCTGGCTTCAACTGTGCAAGGAACTCATACATCACACCGAGTCACAGGAAAATAGCTTACCAGGCAAACAGGGCAGTTCAAGACAGACTGTATTTATCAAACGTATATCTAAGCAAGGCAATTATGTGCATCAGACATAAAATATACATATATCATACAAAATTAGAGTTCATGATACCTGTATTGTGTCGGTGTTTGTAGCACGTGTCAATATAACAGCTGTTATGCAGCAGCTCCTAATTAGATTTTCTGCACTCAGCCCCCTTTCTGCAGTTTAGCCTCATTAACATGATGCTTGCAGATGTCAAGAACAACTTCATTGAGCCTGGTGCAATATAAAGATTTAAATACATGAAGCCCTAGCCGTCATCTCAGAAAAACACTCCCAGAAGAAACCACTAGTTGAAAGGAGACAAAAGCACAGTATCTTAGTTATCTTTAAACTGTAGTTCATAAGTCTCCAGTATACACAACGGCACCCAGTAGATCTAAAACACAATACATGTTTTGGTTTCATAAGCTTCTGTCTACTAGCATAACAACTTAGTTCCAATATTTATTAATCCCTTTTATAATTCCACATAACTAACAGTAATAGATTTAGTTATCTTTTTGGCCGAGATCTTAAGTTTTAGCTACATGTTCAGTACTTAAACACAGACAAAGTGCACGTGCTGCTGTGCTGAACATTTCTTAGTGTAACTGTGGTCTGCAAGGAAGGAAACCTCACTGGGACATTATAGAAGCACAGTTACCATTAATTTCATTCTGTTGCTTTATGCCTTTAGCAAAAATCAGTATACAAAAACATTGCAATTTAGATTATTTTAATTAGCTGATTTTGAAGTAAAGACTGTTTTCTTTAATGTGACCCCAGAAAAATCTAAACAGAGTACTAAATTTTGGAGCTGCATGAGCATGTATGCTGCTTTCAGACTAAATCTTCAGGACTGGCACAAAGTAAATTCTCAGTAACTTGAAAATTAGTAAAATATCCCACAGAATTTCCACTTACATAACCAATCCATAATCTCACAAGAAAGTTCAAAGAAACTCCACAAGCTCACCATGTTAGAAACAGCTCTGTCTGTACTTTGCACACGTTTGTGAGTGAGGAATTAAAAAAGAAATAAAGCAGCAGGAAAAAAACAAAACAAAACTCAAACAAACAACTGAGCTGTTTAGCTCATAGAAAGGATTTGCTTCAAGAACTGAGTGTATTTGTGAAGGTGCTTTCCAAAGCAGTCACTAAATCAAAACATTCAAATAGGACAACATTGTAGAATTGTAACAAAAAAATCTGATCAAGGTTTGTGAAGGCCTTGGAGATTTATGATGTGCTTAAAAACCTACTGAAAATTCTATTCCCTAATCTCATCATGTCCCCCACCCCAGAAATCTCTCGTAAAAGAGAGAGGAGAAGATGGAACAGTGCCCTTTTCTTGAATCTAAGTAAGGAGTACTCGTGTAGTGAGGAGTAAACTGTGACTCCAAAGGAGAAGGCAGTATTAGGTAAATACATCTCAAGTATTGAGAGAAATAAAGTTTGTCTTTGGTACTTGGCAAATACCTAAATATAAGCTGCAGGCAAATGTAGAAAACTCACATATAAGCACAGAAACAAAGTTAATTATGTCCTGCATCACTGTGTCCTCTTGTGAAACATTCTGCTCAGCACCACAAATAGGCTGTGCGTGGCCAAAGTAAATGAGTGCAGAGTAAAATTCCAACAACTTCACAGAGCAAATTAGATGGGAGGCAGAATTGGAGTCAGAAGCCACTCTATCAAATCACATCAATTTTATAATCCATTTTTCATGGAACTTCCTATACACTTTATGTTTTGAAATGCCAAGTTCTCTCTCACTCCACCAAAACAGGAAACTGTAGGGTGCACACAGAGAGAGAAGGGAACAACAGCAAGACCAGATTAATGCATGACATTAAACATACAAATGGTAAAATCTCACGTCCATGAAAGCTTGCAATAGTGCACAGCCACACTGAAAGGTACCTCCCTACCTATCACACAGGGCTTAATTTTACAGCATCCATCTCTGTGTGGCTACACCCCAGGGAACAGTGTTGGCATGGTAACTGCAGGCTCTATGGCTTTCTGTTTTTTCCTATTAGCAGTCATACGAGTTTTTGTTAGCTTCAGGAGCAAGTAAATTTAGACTGATAGCACGGCTTATTTGGGACAAAAAGGAGAAGAGCTTGCCTGAAAACACAACCAATTCTGCAAGAAGAAGAAGCAGAAGCACAGTTTAGATTAAAGAAAAACAAAAAACAAACCCAAAACAAAACAAACAAACACACACACAAGTAAAAGTTATACATGGCTGATACTCCTCTAAACACAAGAGGAGAGTCAAGAAAAAAATATACATCAAGAACTTTGTCAATCTGACCAGAGTCACGTTATGGACAGAATAGGCTAAATTTCATTTTTACTCTGTGCTTTCAATAATTCAGTAGAAAAGCAGAAGAGTGGTCAGAGTCAGAAAACCCAAAAACACTCAAAAAACAATCAAACAAAAAACCAAAACAAACAAACAACAAAAAAAACCAACCCAAAAAAGCTTTAAAAGATAGCTCAGTTAATTTAAAAATTATTTTTGTAAATGAGGATGTTTTTCAAAAAGTTTGATCCCCAAGTTACCTTAATAGCTATCATATCTGTAGATCCAATTTTATATACAGGAAAAATGTCAGTTTTAACATTTTTAAAGCATCCTTTCATGCTTCCATTATTTTTATCACAGAAGAGTAACTAATGAAACCCTACATATCAGAGGGCTCTCGGCACGAAGGTCTGGAAATCAGAGTGCACTCAGTTTAACCCACCTTTAACTGTCTCAAGGATTCCCTCAGTGACCAAGTCAGTCATTTCCTATTACTGTTGCCCCTTTCCACACTCCATTTGCACAATATACACTAATATATATACACAATACTATAACTATAATATACACATATAGCTATAATATATGTAACTATAATATACATATATAACTATAATATACACAATATACACTAACTAATATACACTAACCCAATCAAAGTCACGTGGTGAATAGCAAATGATGTAAGAATTCATTAGCAATGCTTGGAGTGGACATGCTGTGGTAAGGGGCTATAACACATCCCTCTGACAAGTACTGAGCAAATTAAGTAATCTTATCAACCTAAAAGTTTATGTAACTCTCCCTTTTATACATGCAGAAACAAATACAGAACATGATTCTGATACCCTCTGAAAATTTCTGTGACAGGCAATTAGATGTGCTGTCACCCTGCTATCTTACCTACGTTTTGTTCTTCCAAAGTGTCTCTCATTTGCCAGATCCTGATGTGAGAAAGAGACAGCAAAACCAGATTCTTTCTTTTTTAAAAGTCAAATCTATTTCAAAAGCATTTTAATAATTTCTTTCACACTGCAGTCTAGGTGATCATTTATCAAATCTCAACTTTATTCTTTCACAGTTCCTTACAGCTTTTAAAAAAATTAAGAAAAGCAATATAATGAACAGAATTGTCTTGGCTCCTTGCAAGTTCTCTCCCCTGTCTCAGTTATTCCACTGTACCTCCCCTATTCTCCAAAACATTAGATCTCTACAACCACTGTCCTCACTTGCTATCCACCAATAAGCCTGATCTTCCTCAACAGCATTCAAAGTGCTTTGGCCACTGTCAGTGGGATGTGGAAATACTTCCGTGTTCATGTTGACGTAATCCAACAATCACAGTCTGCAAAGAGGAGCCATAACGAGTGGTCACTCAGAGTGCTGAGTGCCTGTGGTTTGCAGCAGCAGTACTGACAAGGAGTGCAGTGTGCCAGATGGGGCTGCTCTCCAGATTTCAGGCTGTACTGTTCCTGGTACTTTACTATCCAATTTTGTAGAATTCAAAGAAAGTGCAACCAAATGCAAGCCAGTGCTAGAACAATCTCCTCTCTATTTGGGAAATGAATACTTAAAACCAAACAATTCTGCCCCTCCCTTATAAAATCCTTTTAATTGAAAACAAGAAGCTAAAAAAGAAGGGGTATTTTCTGTGTTTCAAAGAAGTATTTATGAGACAACAACTGAAGCGGTCTGGGGCATTTACACTTTTACTATCGGGAAAAAAATATATGCAAACCTGTTCTGATTCATACCTACAATTCCCACTTTTCCAGTGAGCCCAGTTCCTACTAGTAAAAGTTGTTGGCAGCATACTGATTAAACAGCTATGGCCAAAAGCCAACTACTGGGAACCCAAGTAAGTATCTAAGAACTTTTCTTCTTGATTGAACGGTAGAGTCCTTCACCTCTACTTGAGCTCAGTTCAGCTTTATAAGCCTCATTCTGCAGGGCTCTGCTGTTCCTTGTACTGGAAGAGTCCAGCCTTGTTCAGTTTGGGTTAACCATCACTTCTGACTTGCTAACACCGAGTTCTGTACAGGAGCTGCACATCAGCTTTGGAACGAATTTGCCTTCTAATCATCTAATTTCTTATGTAGACATTGAGAGTGGAGAAAAAAAAATAATTTACTTTCCCATAAAGTTTAAGTGATACCACTCAATTCCATGTTGTTCCCATTGATCAGAAACACCTTCTTTAAATATTACTACAGAAATCAGTGTGACAATCTGCTTCTTTTTGTAATTTAGCATTTTAATGATGTGGTGATTTCAATTTGTGTGAGAGAGAGGACACCTCTGATGCACAAAATGCAAGTGCAAGATTAACTTCAAAAAACCTAGTGGTGAAGGAGTTTTTCATTTGCAAATTACAGATTTAGAACTTAAAGCAATACTGAGTGGAAATTTTTTTTTTATACCTTATT
Organism: Actenoides hombroni; assembly: GCA_024336885.1. Taxonomy (NCBI): domain Eukaryota; kingdom Metazoa; phylum Chordata; class Aves; order Coraciiformes; family Alcedinidae; genus Actenoides; species Actenoides hombroni. The sequence goes on along the minus strand of WUAM01000237.1, from coordinate 3,572,287 downwards.
CTATTCTCAATTTATTTTTAATAAAGGTTAGAATTATAGGCAACAGCATTCACTTGCTTCCTTAGCTACTGTAGTTCCACATGTGGAACAGTATGATAAATTTAAAAAGCAATGTATTTCAGAGTTAATAAAAAGGATACAGTGGCAAGTGAACAGGAATTAGACCAAATGTCTTCTTGTTACCTAGGAAGGCTGGGACCAGTCAAGCAATGAAGTTTCTGTTTTATAACCACATCCTTTACAATTTCAGAACAAAGATTCCTGTTCTGCCTATCACCAGGTTCCATTACCTGCATTGCTTTTCATTTTGGGAGATTTGGGTGGTTTTTTACCTAAATCACTAGGAAATCTAGATGTTTTTTTCACATCAGAGTTGCACATCTATATCGTAATAATGAACTGAGCAGTGTGTTCTTATCTTTCTCATACAAATCCATTTCTTTCTACAAACAAGAAAAAAACAACAAACAAACGAAAAACCAAATCAAAACCAAAACAAACCAACCAAAAAACACAAACCAAAACCTGCCAACAACAGTAATTTTATCTGATTTTTAGGACAAAATACCATGTGCAGTTTTAAAACCAAATGCTAGAACAGTTAATATTTAAGAAGCACTCAAATTATGTAAAACTATATATATATACACACACACACACATATATATATGTAGAAAATACTAAATATAAGACCTAGTTATCTCTGGAAGTTTCTTATCCAAATTATTGTTGGACCAGATTAATTATCACATTGAGACTTGACTGCAAATTGACTGGACGTCACAAATAGCACAGGCTATTCTTTCTGGGGTTCATATGTAAATCTTTCTTTTCATACACATGCTAGCCTTCACTGCCAAATTATTATGACCAAAGTCACTCAATAGAACCCTTACAACATGTTATTTCATAGCAAGGCCTAATCATATGCTGTATCAAAATAAGATTTGGTAAAAGCAGTACAGGAAATAAAGGAAATAAGATTACACTAATTCAAACATTGAATAAAGAATGGAATGACTGTCTTAATTCAGGCAATTTGAATTATTAATGAACTGTTTGCATCTGTAGAGATTTACTCTATTAGAAAGATTTCCTCTACCATCTGGATCAGGAAATTGGAACCTCAACTTCTGAAAGGTCAGATGCAACAAGCTGGAAAGGGCTGCTCCTTTTCAGAACTTATTTCTTTGACTCAGACAAAATTACCAGGAAGTCCATCCTCCTAAGTGGGTAACAAAGTGTCCCAGTAAAAAGAGTCGGGCACTGACATAGCAAACTAATCACAATAGTTCAAAATTATTCTCAAATACCATAAGGAGATGGCATTTTTACCATCAAATTAGCAGAGCAGCAGAGCAACAGGTGCGATGTCAGTTTTGTATCTTGAGTCTGGTGTATGTCTGTCATCACTCATTACTAAACAGTCACGGCAAAGAAAAGGAGTCCCATTTTCTCCTGCACCTGGTGCCCTCACCTTTCTGCTCCAAGGAAGAATATTTATTGCTAAAAATGATAGGCCACATCAGTTTTAGTCAGCCCATTAAGCATCTTGAGAACACAGAGAATTCTTTTCACTCATGAACAAATGTTGACTTTATTTGTTCATTCTTCACTAGAGAATTCTAAGACTTGCATCTTGGCTGTAAAATCACATGATTTACTTATTAGCAGACCTCTAGGCTTACAATAATAATCTAATTTGTTTTCTGTGCCTAGTAAATTCTACTTAAAGAACAGCACTATTTGTCAGTGTCTAAATTCGACTGAGACTGCCCATGAGAAACTTGTTATTATTGCCAACGTGGCTATAAAAAAATCACCAGTCCTTCGCATCAGGCATTTTATCCCTTTAATCTTGCTTAATTATATCTTTTATTAAGTCTTTTATTTATTATTTTTGACCTGTCTGCATGCCATTCTTTTGCTAATTTTCCAGTCTTCTTTACAGACAGTTACTTCTACTCTAAAAAATGCCCTCCTTCAGTCTAACATTACTCACTCTTCCCTTTCAAATGTAAGCCAATATTAAAATTAAATATTAAAATATCAGAAGGTAAAGGGACAGATAGTATTAGCAGTCTAGCATCACTGGGACTTAGAGCAACCACTTCCCTAACAGAGTCCCCCACATCTCATCCTACTCCACTGCATCTTTCAAGGATCTATTAAATGACATAGCAATTCTCATTGTGCTCTTGGCAAATCTTTTCCATCGAATCAAGTATAGCATTCCCAACAGCAATCAAAAAATTATGTTTCCAAGCCTGGATTCACCAGCATATTTGTTATACATAATAAGCACCTTAGATTTCCCTGATGAGTGCAAGTCAAAAAACCCAAATAAATTGCATTACATTTGTTTTGTACTTCCAGCTGCATCACTCACTCAACAGTGCCATTCATTTCCATCGTGACTGAGACATTCCACACTTCAACATCTTCCAGTTGTAATATTCTTAAAGACACACATAAAATAAACCCCAAAACCAACCACAAAATACATTTTTTACCACTAATATGCTTGCCTTGCTATCATTCATATGAAACGTGTACTAGTTTTTCATAAATTTTAGCAATGCCCATTGAAGAGGAAAGCTGCAAGAGAAACACAGCAGATTCCTGCTGGAAAAGAGCTATGCAGCAAACAACAGCATTCTCAGAGTTGTAGGTACTTACCCTTGCTAAGTAAGGCATGAGGAAGTTATGTGGCAAAGCACGGTCATTTAAGCAGCCAAGGTTTTACTTTATACCAATGCATATACTAAAATCCTGGGGTTGTTTTACCGTCAAGTTCCACAAATCCTGGATGGAATTAGTGAGTACCTCATGCACAGTCTGTAGGAATCAGGACCTTACAATTAATATTTCTGAAACAAAATGGGCTCCAATTACTTTAAGCAACTTCTTGTAAAAAAAGAAAAGCCGCGTAGGTAAAACTGAATGTACAACTGAGTTCCAAGCTCAACAGCTCCCACAAACAGTTGTCAGAAACCCTTCACACAGGCCCACACCATCCTCTGCAGAGGCCTGGGCAGTCTTACACAGTCACCGTTTGAACTGTGTAACTGAACGGATGGCACAAAAGCGATAAGACAAAACAATGACAGCTTTTCATTGTGCCTCTGAACCACTTTGTTCTGAAGCAGCCAGACATACTCTTCTCCTTATTAGTTTTCAGAGGCACTTATTCAACATTTTGTGGAAGAACACAGAAAAAAAAAAGTTCACTGTGCAGATGCATCTTAAATCTGCAGGTATCAGTAGAAAGCATTAACTTCCCAAAGGCTTCCAAAAACTCATTTATTTACAATATTAAAATCTCAGCTATGTTTCCAAAGTTTATTTAGCGTGTCCCTAAACAATGTTTAATTTTCTACAACACATCAGAAGTTTCAGTCCCTTTTTTAAAGAGAATATCCCTTTTTCTTCCCAGCATTCATCAGTCAGCTATGGATATTTCCAGCAATGTGCTCAGCACGCTCTTCTCTCAGCAGCAGCGTTCAGCACATTGCATTGTCTTACTGACACTGCAGATAATTCCTGTAGTTTTGCAGAGAGATCTTGACTGCAGCCAGTTCCTGCAGTACTGCTGGAGAGAGAGCACAGTCAACTGTCTAGGAGTGCTGATCGCACCAGAAGACTGAACCTTCCAAGACCTATCAGGGAACACATACCTGGGCTTCCCTGGACTCAAAATCTGTCTCCTAAAGAAGTTTGCTCTGGTATTCTATTAACTCCAATAGGAATCATACAGGTGAATATTCACATCAGCTCCTGCATACATACATTGCTGATTTTCACAACTAATGCCATCAAACTAAAGGTAGTAATAATTCTCTAGTCAGGGATTAGTGGGAGAAAAATATACAAATGATTATGAATATATAAAAATAGTTTGGCTATTCAAATAAGGTCTCTAAGGAAGAAAAAGTTTCTGCAGTGCCACTAATACAGATTTTTAGCTTATAAATACTCATCTGTGCTTCAGCAGGTCAATTTAACATACACAAATCTTTGTGAATTAGAGAGCTATAAAGAGCTTTCTTGAAGACAAAAAAAGCCTTCTCAGCAGCCTACTTTTACAGAGATGCCACAGTTACTTTTATGTGTAAACATTCCAGAAAACACTGCGTTATCAAATTCTTGAGAAGATGTAAAAAACAAAACACCACGAAATGACATTCCCAACCTTAGCAGTTTGGTATTTCCTCACAAAACCACGACTATGCTGTCAGTCCCCAAAAGCAGTAATTTCTAACTCTAAAAAGTACTGCAGCACAGTCAGCCTAATGCTCCACAAGTTATTTCTAATGCAAAACTTTCAGATTTAATATCAAACAACAAGCACGTTGTATATTTTCCCAGTAAACACACTGCTTTCTAATTTTAAAGACCTATTTGAAATCATTATGCAGCAACCTTTTCTCCTCAGTGGGATTCAGCAACAGATTAGCAGCAGTAAAAACCTGAGATTTGTACCCTGTGGTTAAGCAAAGGAAAAAGCCATGCTGGTTGCTAATATTTTGGTCAAATCTGACTTTAAAGAAAATAAGAAGCTTGGGGCTACTGACTGTGATTTAAGTACTGTTCTACATGGGACAAGTTCAACCTTTGCAATAATAGGACAAATTTTTGATGACAGGTTCTAGAACCATTCTAAGGCTTTCTGCAGGGGAACAGCTGGATGTACAAAAGTCATGCTGCTAATCGCTGCAGCCGTTTGTGAACTTGGTTCAGATACAAGTGAATCAGATTTCCTGCTGACTTCTCTAGCAATTACATTTGGCTTTATAGAAGCAACACCTGCAAATACAATTTTACAGTTTGACTGTGAGTGTGGCTGAACTGATTATTTTAACTCGAGCCCACAAGGTCTGTGAATTCTTGTGAGATTAAAAACCCTCCACCTATATACACAAATGTTATGATTTCCAAACACGAAAAATCCTTACAAAGTATGAGCCTATTGTAAAGATCTCTGGAGAACTTCAACAGAAAAAGCAAGCAAGCTAGGAGTAATCTCCCCAAACAATATAAGAAGAAATATACAAGCTAAGTGGATTATGCTGTTTGCAAAACTATCTAGAAATACTTTTCATCTTTCTCTGTATGTTCAGGAAACAGGCTACAAATTTCTGTCCCTTTCGTGGCAATAAAGCAAACAGTAGTAGCAATAAGTTATTAGAGTCCTGGAAGATTATGAAAGCACTTCACATTATGAAGGAGAGCTTTCCTTTCCAGGTTTTATTTCAGAAGGGATCAGACTTGTCCAGGGACTGATCCCCATTATGTAACCTCTTCTCTCTGGTCAACTGGCCTCCAGGCAACCTGTAAGCACCCTATTCAGTCCAAGGTGTGCCTCTAGTCCAATTCTTTCCTTCCCTTGTGCCTGGCTGGGTACAGCTGCTGGGCCTCCACAGTGATGGAAGATTAGGTCCAGTAGCAGCTAGAAATTCTGGAAGAAAAGAGGGAGGCAGGGTGGTGCAAAGACAAAGTACCCAATACAGAATGAAACAAACCATAAGATAAATTAAATTAAATGCCAAAAGGCAAATAGAAGTTTGTAAAAACACATAATTTCCCAAAGAAAGCAAACACATATCCTTCCTCCAAAAAATCCCACCACACTGTAGGATTCAAAAGACAGTCTGTTCTAAAAAAAGCTCAGAGACAGAGATGCAAGAAAGATGAGAGAATTCTCCACGGAAGTGACAGGAGAGCTAAAACATGCAGTGTAAAGCCTGTGGGAGAAAGCTGCTCTGCACCCCCCGCTCCACTTCAAGTCTTGCAGTTAGACAGAACTGCTCTGTTACATCCCTAGACCAATGTTTAGACTCTGGTTCTGTCTGTGGCTCTTGCTCACAGCCCTCCCTGAGATTTTGACATGACATTTTTCCCCTCCTCTATTCCCCCGCCTTGCCACATGTTCTTGCCAACCTAACTGGACAGACATTTTTTTGAGCAGACACTGCCTTCTTATGTTTTTGTACAACACTGGTCAAAGTTACTAGACTCTAAAATATCTAACTACTAATAAAGTGTCTGAACCAAGATTTTGGCATGGTTCAGTACCACAGTAGACATTGATCTCACCTTTTACCGCGGCTACACAGTCACCTGAAATTCCGTTTGGGTTTAGGTTTTAAAAGAAGCCTAAAACAGGCAAGATTCTGTCTTCTGTAAACTCCTGCGAAAAGTGCTGCACGAAATTATTTTCTCAGGTCAGCAAAAGGTTTAAAATACTGAAATATTTCCTCAACAGTGGAAAATTTTCAACTGCCCACCTCTGTCATCTTAATGTTCGTTCAAAGTCATCATCTGAAGTTTAAATAATGGTATTTTGTTTTTAGGATTTTTCTTCTTTGGAAAATAATTGAAAAAATAGTTTTTTTAATGAAAACCTAAATATTTATTTTTGAAGATATAAA
>WUAM01000237.1:3531277-3565756 GCA_024336885.1 Actenoides hombroni | reverse complement strand
CTTTTTACTGTTTTCCAACAGGAAAACCTGAAAATGTAAAGATAAATTAATTTTTATTGAAAATTGTTTTACCTCAAGGTAGGACATCAATGGCAAACAATGCTGTTTGGCAAATTGTTTTGTTTTCAATTAATTCAGATTTTGACATGCATGGGTTCCATAGAAAAAAAATCCATCAGGAAGGTCTATTTCTTTTGTCTAGAATATTCCTCAGTAGGAACTAATGATGATTCAGAGTTTGCATAATCAGATTTTTCATTTACACAGAGGTTTCAGCCTCTCGGGAAAGAAAAAAAAAAAAAAAGGAAGAAAAGATTTTTTGCCTGAAATACAGAAATACAAACACCCTAACGCTGCTTATCCTGGGGCACTCTCCTCAATATAGTAGAAGGGGAAGGTCACTGGAAAAAAGTTCTGCTGGATTTTAAAATGCACATTACAGTTTGGTGTAGAAGAAATATGCAGGGCCAATAACCCACAGGTTAATGGACTAAAATGATTCTCTGCTATTATTTCACACCCTACCATGGCACCAGGCCTAAAGCCTGGGTTTTGTGTACAACCAGGGCACCAGACAAACTGCCACCTTCCCTCAAACCAACAGAATGGTATTATCATTTGCAACATTTCCAGATACAGAAGTACAGCATGACAGATTGAGGAGCTTTGGGGATTTGTGAGGCATTAAGGAGAGAACATCCCATCCTCTTTCAAAGCAGAGTCCTGAGTAGAAAGTATTTTGGAGGAAACCAGAGTTCGTATTCCCAGGTTCAGCTGAACCTGGCTGCTGTTAGTGCTCAGTGCTGCAGCTGGAAAGGCAGACTCCTCTCCATATACTGCATTCCTGCCACCTACTTTGTACTGGTGGCCAGCTGGATCAGTGCAGAGGGAAGGCAAGCTCGTGTGATGGTAGATTGGTTAGAGTGTATCATGAAACCACCCCCAGGGATAACCAAGCCGTGTTTCCAGCTAATAAACATGGTATATTGACATCTGGCTCACTCTCAAGGTCATTCAATCTGCACTTTCCCTGCTCTCTCTCTATTAATTTGACTTCAACACTTTGGGCCAAGGTGAGGACCTGGATTTAGGGAGAAATGGTAACTACTACATTTCTCAGCTGTGCAAAGGCTAGGAAGACACATCTATCACGTATCTGGTCATCATCATCAGAGTCAAATATCTGGACCAACAGACCTAGTTTAGATTTATACTTCACATATACAATTAGCCATACAATCCTGGTTTTATACTACATGGATATTAATGACATTGTTACAACTGTAATCATAGTTTGCTTTACTGCATACAAGTTCCCCGCATATTAAATTTACCTTACTAAGCAATAATAAATCTCATTTATTCAATGATGTATGAGCTACACAGTCCTCTTTATTAGTTGGTGTTACTACAGCTGCCAACTACTTGGACAAGTAGTAAGCAGTTATCATATCATCATTTTAATGGATGGGATGTGTCGAACTACTACCATAAAACAACTGTAGCATACTAACGAGCCACATTACTACTGGCTCTTCTCAGAATTTGATTATTCACAATCACCTTCATTGAGGCTGAGCATCAGGATTATTCAGCACCAACTCTGTTCAGAAGACACTGTACCTGCCTGAATCAAGTAATCTTTTTTGCTTTGCATAACTCACTAAAAATTATTGTTAAAAAAAACCCCAACAACTTAGCTCAGTTTCATATGAATTGCCCCACAAACAGATTTCACCACATACTAGAGTGTCAAAGTCCTTAGTGGCCTCTCCATATTCACAGGACCATGGAATTCACCTTGGAAGGGACCCCAGGAGGTCTATAGTCAAACCTCTGTCCCAATGTATAGACAGTTATGAGATGAGACCAGGTTATTCAGGGTTTTATCGAGTCTCAAGTACTTTCATTAATGAGAACAAGGATAAATGTAAGTGTATTTAGCCCATGCAGACAAACACTCTTTGAGCTAGCATGGTAGAAAGCAAACCTTAGTATCAGGATCATAGTGCAGAAGAATCTGAGCTGAATCTACACGATCTAGGCTGATTGAGAAAACCCTCTGTGGGCTTACTTTCAGCCCAGGTTACAATGAAATGACTATAATATTTCTGGTCCCCAAGCTAGGAAGCATGCATAGAACTTGGACATTTCCTCCTCTTCCTTTAAGCTATTAGCTAGGGCCATCAAGAAGAGTGCATATGTTTGGTTTTTTTCTTTTCCAATTTATGATTAAAACAAAAGTAGAGTTTAGGAAAAAAACCCCAGTTTGCTGGGTTTAGGAAAAAAAAAACCCAGTTAACTCAGCATGTTTCCTACAGCTGGTTCTTCATGCACTGTTACACAAAAAGACCATGAAACTGAGTAAAAACAATCATGTCTGAACAAGATGTGAGGTTTCAAGCTTTCTTTCAGTCCTCTCTTGTTTCTACATAAGTAAGACTGTTGTTTCTTAACCAGAAACTAGATTTATACAACTCAAAATCACTAAGGAATAAGTAAACATTATTGTCATCAAATGAAAGTTAATACAAGAATCGTAACAATCTAATACTTGAAACATTTTTAGAACAGTCTGCACGTAAAACATCCAAGTATATAACTTCTTTTCTCTGTATAAATTGAAAGAAACTAGATTTCCTAAAATTGATGCAGAAGTAAATTTTGGTATGTATAGTACACAAATAATAATGATGGTAATAGAAAATCAGTAGCACATACAGGATTTTGCTAGTAGGGAATACACTCAACGGCAAAAGTTGAAGGAGAGGGAATAGATCTTCAAATTTCTTGCTTCAGTTCATGAGATTAAAATTTAAGCAATCAAGTCAGAATGAGCACACCTTATGCTCAAATATTTCTGGCTGTTCAAATTTAGTCTCCTGTTAAAGCTCTATCAAGAACCTTTCAGAAGCAAACAATGGGCTTTTAAAAAATAAGACAGCAAATCTCTGATAAAAAGAGCCAACTCTGAGTCAAACAAATGAAGATTATTAAACATTTCTTTTATAACTGAAAGCATGAGAGAATTTTTCTCCTTAAAAATGTAACAATTCACACATAGCTAAGAGTCAATAAATATCAATAGATTTAAGGGAAAACACTTATTAGTTTTCTACTTTAAATCGGTTTGTACGTGTCTGAAATAATCCAACTGTATCTTACATAGTTAAAATAACAAAGTGCCTTTGTACATAATTTTTTAGGTGACCGCCAGTTTTGCGAAGTGATTACATTTCATATAAATAGAAAAGAGTTATAAAAGAAGTTACATAATGAAAACACCTTCACTATACAGGTAAAGTCCTTCCTGCTTCTACTAAATCTAAACAAGAAACTTTCATCTAACACAGTAACCTAAGAGAATAGTAACCCTGAACCATGGGCTCAGAAACCACAGCTAAGGAATAAGCTTCAGTGCAGCTTTAGCCTACTGCCTGGAAAACTACCAAGCTTTGGAATCTTCTCTTGAAGCATTTTACAAAACAGAGGCAGAGGAGAAAAGAAACAGCAAAGAAATAGAGCATCAGCTGCCTTACAGGGACTGAGCACTCTCTACTCTCTTTAATTTCAATTTCCATTTAATTTTTATACTGAACATCTCCATGCATCCTGTCACTACAAGCTAAAAAGTTATTACCAGAAGTTATTAGGCACAGGTTTTTTTTCCCACTGAAAGGAGCAGCAAACAACCTCCATCAGCGTTAATGGCTGCAAGAACAGCTGCTGCTATCCTTACATCTCTTCAGGGCTTAGTTCTTGGCCTGCTCCTTGGAAGAAACCATTGAAGAAAATGAGGCAGCTTATGCTCAAGTTTACTCTGCACTGGCTTCTCTTATTTTTCTGTAATCTGCAAGATCACTTTAGATTAAAGAAGGTGAAGAAACACTACAATAAAGAATGATGTCAGCAGGTATATATCATCCACAAAAATGCCTGTATGGCATCTGCTGTATCATCCCTCATACATACAAGCAAGAAACAGAAGAAATTTCAGCCTGGGAAACCAAACTTTTGACACTTCCCAGGTCCTTCAGCAGGATGTGTGCCAGACAGTAATATTAAGCTTTGTATACTCTAAGAGAAGCTGTTCCACCCCAACAGAGACCTTCAAGTAAGACTGTATATTATACACATGAAGTTAAGTACTGGAAGATGTACTGTATTTTCCATGAACAAAATCTTAAATATCTTCTTTACTTGCAACTTCAAATATAAGTTTTTGTGTGCAATTCATTTTGGAGTGTAGGTCTTTTTTCCTTCTCTTGCAAACAATGATATGAAAGTCACTTCTCTTGTACAAAAATATCCTATATTTCTCCACTCAGTCTCTTTGAATTCTAATATATACATAAAAAATTCATGCAAAGAAAACCATGTTTAGAATATAAATTATGGAATTAGATAATTGTGAAAAAACGTGTAAGTCTACCAGCTGGAACTGGCGTACAACTAGAAAGGAAAAGACTGGAAGCAGTCTGGGACTATAGATTCCATCCTCTCCCACAAGCATTTACTGATGCAGCTCACAAAAGGGTTGAGACTGACGTGGAAACCTTGGGCAGAGGCAGCACCATCTCTGTAACAGAGGCATTCCTGTCCCTACCATTACAGTTTGTTATTATAATTTTGTGGATCTTTTATGAGGCCATGCCCCTCCCACAGCAGAGCAATGAAAGCATATTAGTTAAGGTATCAACTGAATATACAATGAAGAGGCACAGGAAAGTGGTCGCCCTATATTCCTCAAGCTAATTTCCTTTAGTTTAGAAAGACCAGGTTATGCACCAGGTTGAGTATTAGTAGTATTATTACTTATGATATTAGTGCATAAGATTATATATATGCACTCCTTACATACGAGTTGATTCCAAGATACTGTACAGAAATCAAGTCTAGCACATGGAGTTACTATGCTATGCCTAAAAGAATTGAAGTGCTTTAGGGCTTATATAACATGGCCAAAATCACTCAATTCATCCCACAAAGAAAAAGGAGCACATGTTTTCTAGAAGATGGCAGTAATCATGCAAAATTTTTGCATTTTACTTGTAGAAATGAGAAGAAGGAGCTCTCTAGGTAACTAGCACTCTCATAGTTTGTATGGATGCAATTAGTGTCTCAAGGCAGCTACAAAATTTGCTCAATCCAAAACAAACCTGTAAAGTCAAAACCTAGCACACTAATTTTAACGTTCAGTATTTCATCCTCCTGAAAATGCTATGGGGGAAACTGGGACTGGAGTCTAATTTAACAGACACAATAAACTTTAAAAGATAGCTGCCTTGGCAATAAAAGAGGTATATTTTTGCTAAGTAACTCACTGAACTGTAGTAAAGAAATAATTACAGCATGGAAAAGAGGACTTTTGACTTCACAATAGACTTTGGAAGAGAAGAGGTCACCTCTTGCTATACAGCTTACTAATGTTGATGAAAGCCTACAACAGAGTATAAAAATCTTTTCAAGGTCATGCATTCCAAACCCATGAAAAGCAATCTGGTTAAACTCAATTATCTGTTTACTACCATGTTAGTTCCAAATAAATCAAATTTTATAACTGAAAGCTTTTACTGAGGCCTTAAAAAGTATTTAAAGGAAAATAAATACACCTCTGATTCCCGAGTGAATTGCTAATGCTGAAAGAGTCAGTGATTTTTTTTTAATCAACTCAACTTGATTATTCATACTCTAATAGTTAAGTTACAGCAGCAGAATGAAAAACAGACACTACCAGATCCACACAGACTGTAGACTAGATTTCAGTTAAATCAGAAATACCACAAAATTGAACTGAAGGCTTTAGAAATCTCAGGTATCACAGGGCAGGAACAAGAATGAGGTGAGGTTACAGCCTTTTAAACCAGGCAGAACACACACACAAAAATAAATCCTTCCCTACAGCTCAGTTGTCTGCAAATAGCTCTTAACATTTCAGCCAAAGAAAACAGCCTTGCAAAGACAGCCAGTCCCACAAAGATACAAAAAGCATCATAAAACACAAATACAAACTTAAGAAACTACTGCAGTAAAGCACTTCTTTCTTTCCATAGTCATGTTGGAAATCAGAAGGAGCTAAAGAGGAAAGTATCTGAGCAGCAGAAGCATTATTTCAGTGATGCAAGGGATTAAACCCATTTTTTTCCTGTTTTCGACTCCACAGTTCACTCTACTAAAAACATGCAGGACAGAATGATGTACTTTTCAGAATATTCTTCGTGTATCATATTAGTCAACACTGCTCCATATCAAATACTCTCAAGGTACCTTTGAATTAAAAAAGAAAAGCCAAAACATTATGGCTCGTGTGAGCGATCGCCTTACTAACAAACAGACCTCAAACAGCATGCATGACCAAAAGTCTTTCCCAGAGAAGATGTGACCATGAAGAGAGCTTCAGAAGGAAGAAAAATACAGAAGATGTCAGTATGTGTCCAGCAGTGCCTGTAGAAAAATATTCCATTAAAGAAAATTTATTTTCCATTGTGCTGCCTGGCATTGTGCCTAATTAACGTGGTAGAAAGAAAAATGGATGACAAACGATCCTGCACAGCTTTAACTCTCTATAAGCTCTAACTTGAAAATTTTATTTGCTCCCAACAAATGTTAATTTCTTTGCTAAAAAGTATCTAGGATTGCTGAAAGGTTAATGAGATATATTTTAAGTAATATTTTAATATATTTTATTAGAGCAAAACAGTAATTGCATTTTATTAATAAGAAAGTTATGGTTTTTATGGACCTATTCCCCTAAACATCTCCAGTAATTTTATAATAATTACCTCAAAGTCTCTACCCTAATAAAATTCCAAGTGGAAGATGCTTCATATCCAGCTCCTACAGTGTTTGGCTCCAACTCCAGAAACCTGATTGAACGGTAAGACACCAGCTAACCTGAGCTAGTTTCATTTTCACCTCCGCGTTCTGCGTGGTTTGGTTTTTGTTTAATTAAAAGAAAAACTCTCATCCCTAACCCCTTTATACTGCAATTCTTACTTCTTAACCTGAACATGCTGCTGTGTACATTCAGAAGAGTATCTGCTGGTTTGAGCATCCAATCAGTTCTATATTTTAACATTAAGTCTTTTTAACAGATGGTTCAAACCAGGCCCCTAAGTGTTCTTACCCATCATCGTAGAGCAAAGCAGCGACAGGAAGAAAATAACGCTATAAATCTTGCCAGTACATCCAGAGAATTTAACACACCTTTGCAGTGCTCAGATAAGTTTAACAGCAGACAGGAAACCAAGTAAGCAAGACTCTGAACTAAAAGAGTAACTTTTGACAGCAATCTAGGAACTCTGATATCAAACTCTTTTCTTCCTTAAAGAGAAAAGTTGACGAAAGCTACATATATTTCTATTAGAACTTCTGATATAAACTTGAGATATAATTGACAACTTTACTTAAAGGAATTCCCCTTGAGGGTCGTTGCAGCATATCAAGTTTCACTTGTCTCTTCCATTGCTGGGGAAGAATGATGCATAACAGTAGTTCTGAAATTACACTTGTTCTGTATCCTGTCATCATTCTATTTTATTAATTCTGTCAATGAGAAACAGACACTATGTTTGTTTTTCTCCTGACAACAGTTCAATGAGGGAAGGCAACAAGCTTCAAGACAGCTCAAGAATGCTTAATTGCTTTACAAAAGGGGACAGACACTACAGGACTCATCCTGAATGCAAAGTAGCAAATGAACAAAATACCTATCCATTTCTCTAGGTTCGGGACTGTTCCCTAAATCATATTCCTGTCACACTGCACAGTGATAACCCTTTGTGGGAAGAGATCAGCATCTTTACTGAACAAATGACATACAACAGATGTTAGGACCATTCCTGCCACTGTGCCCACTTCCTAAAGGTTAGCTATAAAAATCAGCAAAGTACCCACTGAGTTATCCAACAGATGTAGGTTCTGTTTTCTAACACAAAAAAGTCTACAGGAGGTAGTCTTCTAGTAAAGCTGCAACGCAAGGCAAAAGAAAAGAATGTAAAAAAAATTAAAAACACTCTTAGAAAAACAAAAGGTTTTTTTCTGCCAAAACTTAGTAACTGTTTTCTCTTTGGATTAATAAATATTAGCGATGGACTTTCATGACAATATTTAACATTTTATTCATGGTTCAATCTGATGAGAAAACAGCATGCCGTATTTTCTTTACTTACAGTGACCTATGTATGGAGTATTTTTAGCTAGTAAAGCATTTTAAGGATTTACTTTATTTTCTGTTCCTTCTTCCATCCCAGGCCTTTAAAGGGCTTTAGATAGCTTCCTGAAGGCATCAAAAGCTTAAGATTTGCCTTCAACCTGACTGCGACATGCCCACATTCATAAAGAATCCACAGCTAGGTGGATTTCTCCTTACTCCCAGGTTTCAGGAGCATGGCTTTTCCCTCACCAGCAGTTGCTAGCTATAATAGGTTTATATGGATTAGCTGTGTTAGTGTTCCTGATAAATTGTAATGCTAGGTAGCTAATCATCTTCTCCCTCCTTTCCATCATCCTTCTTCAATACAAGTTGTTCTTGTCTTTTTTCCACTGCCCCACTCCCTGACCTTACAGACCTCTTGATCTTTTAACATTTCAGAAGACAGCTGTAGAA
This sequence comes from Actenoides hombroni, assembly GCA_024336885.1. NCBI lineage: Eukaryota > Metazoa > Chordata > Aves > Coraciiformes > Alcedinidae > Actenoides > Actenoides hombroni. The sequence continues at coordinate 3,557,148 of WUAM01000237.1, read as the reverse complement.
TGTGTAGCAGGCTATTAGTTGTCTTATTGCATCTGAAGAAATTGATGATTCTGTTACTGTCTAAATCAAACATAATTAGATATATAATTCCATCTTGTAGCTTTAAGTAACCATTACCACATTGTAAAGGCTATACAGTTAAATCAGTGGCTCCATTTCTGAAACACATCAAGAACTGCTGCTGAATAGAAGCGGACAACAGAATGACTCTGGTCACTACAGGTAGATTTTATTGCCTTACTCTTTCCCAATTTTCAGGCCAAACCTGCTTTTACTGTAATCAATTTGAGAGACTGAACACATGACAATACAACTTTCTCACCATTCTTAAGGGCAAATCACTAAGGCAAACAGTATTGACCTGTAGAGAAATCATCTATAGCAGACCATGCTGTGAAACTGTGCCTTTCTCAGAGTGAATTTTGGAAAGGGTAAAAGTAGGACAGAAAGAAGGATCAAGCAGACCTAGTGCTGTTCTTCCTATCTTGCGAGTCACTCCTCGGGAGCAGAATACAAAGCACCAACCAAACAGCTATTTAAAGGAGCTAGTTTACAATTGTGAACCACACTGAAAGAACTATGGTGTAAGCTACGTAGATTTCCCTGCAGAGATTAAATGGTTCTGTATGGTTGTTGGTAGGGTTAAGTATCATCTAGGAGATAACGAGCACTCTCTGTCCTTGCTGAATATCATTTTGTACAAAATAGCAATGGAAAGGATTTTCCTTATTAACAAGCCATGACTGGGGGAAGAATGAAACCTAAACCAGTTAATTTTTCCAGGATGATAATGTTCTTCATTTTTAGGTCGAGTTCTGTATTAATTATAGAAAGATGGAGACTTAGCAATCCCCCTGCTCCCTCTCTCATTACATATGTAATTGTAAAAGCTACCTTGCTGTAATAAAACATTAATCTCTGTACTTATTATGGGATCACAGAGTCGTAGTGATGGATGGCCATGTGTCAGAGAACATTTTCACAGGACACTGTAATATCACTGAGTCATCATTTGGAGTGTGAAAGCACAAGTTCAGAATCTTAGCTAGACTATCCCTCTTTATTTGTTTGGTTTAAACTGACTTTAGCTGAAGTAGCTTCTGAGTCTTATCATATACAGAGATAGCTGCCATGTTGTTTAGGCATGGTCATATCTCACTTAATTCTGTGTATGTACTAATACACACAACTGTAACTATCTTCTGAAACTTGCCTTCCTTGCAGTGATAAAGGCAGAATTCATTATACCCAGGAACAGTAGTACAGGACGTGGGCAGGAACGTTATGCAGACTTACACAAGAAAAGACTGGAGACACACTACTTCATTGCAGCTGATGTGACAGAACTTGCTTAGTAATGCAGTAATGCCAGAAGTTAGAACATTTGTTAACTTCTCTGAAGATGTATCAGTGCAGCTCATTTCATCTGAAGAGCTGCAGAAAAAAACAACAACGACAAAAACCCCCAAAAACATTTTGGCACACACCTTCATTCAGCTGACATTCAAATAACATTTCCAATGTGGCTTTGTAGTCTTTTTTTGTGTGTTGTGTGGTTCAGGACAACCACAATCTACAAATACATCTGGAAGATACGTTTACCTATTTACAATAGCTACTTACAGCTGCTTCTAGATTAAAAAATACCCAACAAAACCATACTAGACTGAAAAAGTCTATCAGTCAGCAGCTTTCACTAAAAAGAAGTAAAAAGAAGCAAACCTTGATTTCCACGTTCACAGAAGCCTGGACTGGACGCTATAGAAAAGTCTAAGCTCAAAATGACTGCATTCTCTCAACCAAAGATTTATAAATCTTTAATTAAGAACAATCTTCACACAGAAAGTTCAGTAGAGTTCTTTCAAATATCTTACCTCTCACAGCTCATTGCCATGGTCACGGAAATTACAGCAAGCAGGTCAGCCAACTTAAAAGTCTTAAAATAACAACTGATTTTTTTATTTTTTTTTTGAGAAAGACAAGAGAGATACTGGGTCCTTGGTCCTTTTATCCAAAGGAAGATTGAGACCTAACCCTAGTGCTGCTGACAGAAATTTGTATAAGATGAATGCAGATAAATATCCAAATAAATCTCATACAATATAACCAATGCACTGGCATGTATACACACACACACAAACACACACACACACACACACACACATATAACAATCTATACAAAACATGCAAATCTCCCACACCTCTGAAAATAGAAAACTGCAAAACCATACCATCTTGTTGGTGTTTTACAAAAAGGAAGGTTTACAGTGGGAAATCCCAGTCTTTGGACCAAACCAGTCAACAAGTCAGCATCACATAAGTATCAATGGGATGGTGTTGCTTTGCCAAACAATATACTTCTCTGTAACTCAAATTATACATGTATACCTTTTACAGAATATTTTCCCTTCATCCTATCCAACACTGAATGTTGAGTTGCACTTACCCTTCAGCAAGTTCTTTTTTGTAGGGCCACACTAATGTCAGTTAAATAAATCTTAAGATATTTGAAGTGCTAACTAAGCATGTAACATTTTCGGTGCTTATCCTATAGATGAAGTTATTTTAATTTCTCAGTATCAAGTAGAAAATACAGAGCAGGGTTTTTTTGGGGGGTTTTTTGTTTGTTTGTTTTTAGAGAAAGATCTTAACATCATGTAAACTGAAAAACAAAGGTATGAAATTCACATCTTCAGATCTCACTATTGCTGGACATTATTCACATAACAGGCTTAACAACTACTTGTGGAGGAGTGACTGTAACAAATAAAGGGTGCCCATGATCATTTATCTTGTGCAAAAGCAAATGTGCTTTGTTGAGGGACAACAGCCATCTGAGAGACCTACCCAGTGCTTTTGGATCAAGGCTAAAGAAATCCATGGTTAATACATTTCCTGTAGATGTACAAGCAGAACATAGGAATGGCAAACTGATTATCTCTTACCATATTTCCACAAAACTTCAGTATCCATAACCTAACAGGTATCAGTCTTTAAGGATTAAAAAGCACTGATTTCTTTAGTATTTTATACTTCCTATCATAGTTACCTGAGCAAACAAGACAAGAATAACTAACTGCTTTAGGTTTTAATTTACACTACAATGCTTTCCTTCCCTGGACATGTTTTTTCTTCACATTTTCTTTTAGTTCCAATTTACTTGAATTAATTTTTGCCTTTAGCACAATCATTAGAATTAGCAATGCAACACATCAACATCCACCTGACGTGAAGAAGGGTAAACCAGACAGTCAATAACCAAATACTCCAGTTTTAAAATGAAAGAATTCTGTCAGGCATTTTGTAGAACAAGCATGTCTTGCTGGTGCCACAACTCTTCACGAAGAGGTGACATCTAGCTGTGCTATATGTTAGGAACTGCAATCTGGTAAAAGTGATTAGCTTTTGGCCAAAATCAATTCAAAGCAAATCTGTCTTATGTTTAAGCATACACAGGGCAGACATGTAGCTTAAACATCATCTGAAGTGATACAAGGCACAGACAAACATGTTGTGCTCTTCTTCCCCTACAGATATATCCATCAGTTCTGTGGGCATAGCAGTGCAGGCTGCTCTGAGCTCTGGAAAGCAGCTGTTTTCACTCAGATTTGCAAAAGCTGAAATTAATTGCACGTGGAGGTGCTGATGTCTTGCCACTGACAATAAAGGCTGCGCAGATGATTAGCTCAGATACTGTGTAGAAAATGTGTTTACACTGTAGATGCACAAAACTCCACACACTGAACACTCCTCACAGAGGTGTAAGCTGTGTGTTTTCCTTGGCCCTTGAACCTACTTTGAGCTATTCTATTTAGAACGTTCTGCCAGAACACCTGTTTCTTTGTGCTTGTTCTCTTGAAGATACTGGCAGAAAAGGTCACTTGTACTAATAAATCCATGCCAGTTTAAAAAATTTTACTCATAATTAAACTGTAGAAAAACATGACCATGAATGAACACTTGATTATTTAGAGAATGGCTTTATATTTTCAGAAAGTACTGATAGTTAAGAATAATCAAAGTTAACAATTTTTGTATAAGGGGACAGCACAAGGCCTCATACAACTCAAATACTTAAAAATAAAGCTAAACAATGTGTATGAAACAGTCATTCATTTCCCCTGCAATCCAGCAGAAAAAAAAGAGTCTAACATTCTTTTTAATTTAACACTGATCTAATAGACTTAAAGTTAACAACCTGCAACATACTGTTTTCCTTCTAAGGTTCAAGCAAATTATATTAATTTTAATTCTCTTAAAATAAAAGATAGTCAGGGATGGCTGAAGAGATGAACTGGAAATCTGTGCTCTATAGGCCCAAATGACAGATAATACAGAGAAGAAAAAACTAAGAGAAATATTTTTAAACTAAGCCATTTATTTGGGGCTGTAAAGTATAACTTTGCTGTTAAAATTTTATTCATGTCAACAACACTGGTAGAAGTATGTATTTCTTATAACTTTCAATCTATGTACCTGTAGGTACTTCTGTCTAGACCAGTAGAAATTGTTCTCTGCTGACCATGGTTTATGTCAGCCATTAGCAACCTAAATTTTCAAGTTATGAACAATATTTCTGTGTAGTCTTAAAGACCTAATAGAACTTTTTTATGCCAAAGGATTATTTAATATTTTATAAGGAACATAATACAAATTAAAATGAAGGACACCTTTCACGTGTTGAATCACTAAAAGCTACAGGGATTCACATGGCATCTTTCAAAGTAATAGAACACAAGACTGAGGCTCTCAGCTCCATTAGAACCATTTATATGCAAAACACTGATTTTTCCAATCGTGAATTTCTTTTGAGATTCATTATTGCCCTATAGTACTTTTGTCTGAAAAGACACTCTAGGGAGATGACACTTTCCTTGGATAGCATTGTTGTAGCTGACAGAATGCATAAAAGGCAAACCGCTTTTTCTCCAGCTTTCAGCCTGAGCCAATCAAATGCAGAAATTCTCAGCCTCTTCTAATCTTGAATTCTGGATTTTGAAGTTTACAGAATAATTGTAGCTTTCGAGCACAGAATCATTTTGTCACAAAGCCCATTCTAGCTCGTGTAAATGCTACTGGTGTCCTAAATACCATTAATAAAAAAAACTTTGTTCTTTGCATTGTAGACATGTCAGCCTGATTAAAAATGATTGCATATTGTTAGCATTAATGCACATTTCACGACGAAGAAATGATCCCTGAAGGCACCTTACACTTACCTTCCTATCAAAAAATAATTTATTCCTGGAAACACTTTTCTTCTCTCTCAAGCTGGTATTATAGGCCCCTGCCTGGATTCCTAGGCCCTGCTGTGTTAAACGCTTTACAAAAAGACAATCTCTGCACTGAAGAGCTTACAGAATCGTGCATTTTATTTTTAGACAACAGCAGAGTGACTGGAAAGTAAAGTAACAAAATGATTTTGAACATCATGATAAGCACTGTTTAATTACTGCAAAGCTTTATAGAAATCACAGCAAATGAGAGTTTCAAAAGGATGGACTTGAAAGGAAGGTGACCTCACAGGATATTTAGAGGCAGCTTCTTCTAAATACAATGGAAGGTAAAACAAAAGAGGCTTTTTAGAAAGCTTGATAAACAAACAACCAAGACACTTTGACGGCTCATTTGTAGTTCAGAATAAAAACTAATAGCAAGTAAGGCAACAGATAAGGCAGAGCAGCCACAACTAAGCAGCTTTGCTGGAAAGTAGCTGGAAAGATCCTGTCATGCAAGTAACAAGAGGCGTGTAGGGAAACCTTGCAAGGTGGTAACTCAACAACCAAGAAAATGACCTTAGCAGCAGAGTTCTGCATTATGGTAACTGCACAAAATTGGATTCAAGGTTCATAGATGAGGGTTTTTTTTCTGAGATTGAAGGAGAAGTCTGAGATTTGGAAAATTTTTTCAGGGTTCTGTTTCTGGTTTTACTCCAGTTCAGTGCAAGATACAGGGGCAACTTATAATGGCAACAGCATTTAACATCACCCAAGAGGTCAATGCTTAAGGAAAACACAAGCATTTATTTCATTAACAGTGGCACTTCAAGATGCACCTATACTATCTCTTCACCCTGGCTCCTCAGTTCTTATAAAAGCCCCATGAATTGAGAAGCCAGCTAGAAAATAGAGGTTAAGATAACCCAAGTACCAGAAAGATACTTCATCATATAGTGGGATAGAAGAAAAGCCAGACTTGAACAGGTAGTGCAATCTGGACCAAGTCTGCAAACAGTAGACACCTGAGCTGGCATCAGTTCAAGCTAAGGCAGCCATATGGTATGGCTCAGCCCTGGGGGGACCCAACAGGACACAGAGAAACTGCATTTCATTAACGCAGCAGTGGGGGTAAGCTAACAACCTCTGCCTCTCCACAAGCTCTCCTACCTTCCCCACAGTCTGCCACATCCACCGCTAGTTCAGCAGTTCCGTACTGCACTCCACTGCTTCATGTTACACACCAACAGCCAACCATGTCCAACAGTAACTGCAGCCATCTGTTTCCCTGTGCCAGGCCCCCACTGAACACATTTCTGACATCAGCACTGTCTCCATAGCACCTAGAACACTTAAGTGAATTTTTCCAGTTTTAAAGCAGCCCAGAGCAGAAAACTGAACAGATATAAATGAAAGATGACATTTAATAATTTAATAAACTACTCCAAATGGCAAGGAGCAACTGTGTGCGAGTCCACTTTTCATACATTCACAAAAATTGACTCAGCCAGGGTGAACCTGTGCAGCCACCAAAAAGGACTGTTTGGCACTTCTTCCTTCCTACTATAGGCATTTTCACTATATCCTTTGCACTGGCACTAGCACCTCCAGCAGCCCTGTGCAGTCAACTAAACTGAGGAATCGAGGCAGCTAAAAACTGTGTGTAGCAGCACTGATTTGCATGATCTTAAACCCGAGCATGGATCTGCATCCCCAAAGCACTACATTGTAGCACAGCATGTCACACTGCAGCTGACAGCTTTGAAACAGAAACGAAACACACCTTGGTGTGACAATTTGTACATAAATTGGTAGAAAGGGTAAAAAGAGTATCTAAACAAAATGAGCTATTGCTCGTTATTCTGTCAGTCAGCAGTCTACTATTCATAGTTCACTGGATCCCTTCCTCTGTCAGAAGGACCTGAAGTTTGATATACCTCCTCTGAGAGGAATGTGTAGCTTTTGCCTCTGCTTCTGCCATTTTCTTAGATGTCACTCATTATTATTATATATGTGTTATATTATATATTATTATATTACATGTATTATTATAATTATATACATATATAGAAAATATAAGTTATTTTCTTACTGCTCAGGTTTATTCCATTTTCTCTGGCCACCAGTCCTCTGTGGGTCTATTTTTTTCTTCAAAATGGAAATACTCCTATTTTTTAAGCAATATGAAATCATTTGATACCGCACACGAAATTTATATGGGCTCTGCCCCCTATTGACACTTATCCCTGTGCTCCCTCTAATCCTTTCAGCTTACTGTGGCACATTCAGAACAGTCTCAGTGAAGTGATCCTACAGCAGGCACGAGTTTCTCTAAAACTGCATCCTGGAGGATACCCTAAACAGTCAATTCACAAAATTCTACTCACACAAGACAAAGGACATTTTGGGAAGGTGCACAAATTAGTTTCTAATATCTTAAACCACAGAAGACAGTTACATTGATTTTAGACCAATGATAGTAAATAGTTGTGTTTTCTAGGGGCACAGATAAATAAGTTGACACTAAATATTTGATTTTCAAAACTGAAGGTACATTAAACACTACAGCAGAAAAAAATGCTTCCATGTTGGACTTCTTTTCTTTTGAAGTGTAGCTTTGACATTATTCTCACAAATTAAATAAGCATTATGATTCCAAACTGCTTGACCTTGTTTCAGTACAAGTGCTACAAGTGCTATGCAGTGCACAGAACTATAGAAATTGTAGGTATTTCCATCTCAGACAAATTCCAGTCTGTAGCCTGGATGAAGAGATGATGGCACAGTAATGTTGAGCAGTAACACTCCTTGGGGAATCTTTCAAAGTAGCCATCTCTGAAACATGGCCTTTTGGTAGATATCAGTGTAGTAGAGTTATTTATTTAATTTTTTTTTGCCTTTTGCCTCATTTAAAATTCCTGCCACACTGCTCTGGGTGTGTACCCTTCATTACTAGGCCACTTCTTACCTTCATGCCTGTAATTGGAGAGTAATAATGCCATAATGGGCTCACAATGTCAGTGAGGTGCGAGCTGAATCAGATTCACTCTATTAGCCTCACCAAATTAAATCTTCATTTGCAGAAGGGCATTCAAGGGATACAGATGTAAAACAGAGCTAAGTTATCCCCTCCCAAAAGCGTGACAAAGGAAGCCAAATCTCATCATAAGCACATCAAAGCACAAGGCTTGTGACTGCTGTGAGGTTTCTCTAGCCTTCTGTGATAGATTTTTCTTATGAATTTTGAGTATCTTTGCTCTTTGTGATGGAAGAGGAAAGATTTATAAAACAGACCCCTTCTCAACCTTGTGTATTTACCAACGTGACAATTGTGTACATACCACGAGACAGAGAGAGGGCACAGTGACCCAAATGATGTGTCTGGGAAAATAGCTTGCACTGCTCTCCTGATGTACAGGCTATGCATTGGAACTTTAGTGTTCAAGTTCTACATTACAAAAAAAAACCCAAACCCCCAAAAAAGCCACAAAAAACCCCCCCACAAGATGAAACATGTAGCAAGTGCTACAGAAAATCACTCTGACTTCAGATCATGTGTTACATATATTTAATGTGCACATGTGCAGCACTAGAAGGATAACAAAACCCCCAGAACTTTGTGTCCACACTGACAATAAACACAAGAGTATTTCTCAGCCCAATCAAAATCTTTAATATTAAACTTGCTTGCACTTCACATCAACACAACAAAATAATGTCCTATCACCACAGCTAAACTGCAAGTAAAATACAGTCTCCATTCAACTCATAGGCAGGCTCTGAAGAAAAATGGGTCTGTGCTTGGAACTCAGGGAGTGTTCATGGGCAGTTCTCTTCATGACAGTTTTTCAATCTGTACAATCACCATACTTCTCTAATTTATTACAGTTTGTTCCAGCTAACACTGGCAGACTAGAAACAGCATGATATCTTAACTCTCCAGTTTAATTTTATGAAAGGTCTATAAAGCAGTTATCTTAAAAACAATTAATCTCTTTATCACTTTTATTCAAATATTTCTGAAGCTTACTGCTCGGTGAGTTATTGACTTAAATTTAGCCATGTTAAATTTATTTTCATTTGTTTATCTGAGGTTCACTCAGCTATTCCATAAGTGCAACACAATCATATAGACAGCATCCTATGCTTCCTACATAAGAATTACAGTATTATAGTCTACTTAATCTGGATTATTTTAAAATCTATATTTAAGCTGGGCAAGCATAGCACAGAAGTAGTACAACACATGCAAGAACACAGCTCTGTCTTGTTTGTCTTTTATTCTTCTCTCAAAAGTCCACAGAAAATTGTTTGTTTGTTTCTTCAGTTGCAATAATTAATAATTCATTTTCCCAGGGTTTATGCTGGCACCAAGTGATGGAGATTGTGTATAAAGGAAGTTTCCTAATAAATTTGTATGCCTTTGCATGAAACAGCCATGTTAATATCTCCTGCACTTATAACAGAGGATTTACTTTTTCCATAACAAGCCATTTTCTATCAAATAAAGTTGATTAATATATATTTTTTCTGCTTCTATGGAAGCAGGAGGAGAAAATTTTACAAGGAATCTCGCACTACATTCCCACTTAGCAAAGAGGGAATATCATGCACAGCATCTATTCACTATCATGCACAGCACCTATTCACTAATAAGGCATTGCAAAGTTTGTGGGACTGCAAACTAAATAAGAAAAAAACCCAACAAACACCTAAGCTTAAAGAAACTATCTTTCTGTGGTTTGACTTGGCACAGAAATTACTTCCACATCCATTTATAAGAACTTTGCAAATTCATAATAATCATTTGTGTCCTGATAATAAAAGCAAAATATGAAATCCTTATACAAAATTCCCATGACTATTCACGAGTGCTTTATGAGTACTGCTCATAAATGCAAACTAATCTCCAACCGTGTAAAATTTATTTAACTATTCAATATCTAATTAGACATGGTGATTTTTAAGGGACCAAAGACAAGGCCAAAACATTGAATGGCTGGACAACTAACTTAATTTCAAATTAAAGGAATTATTAAAAAACAGAACTAAAAATGTTCTACAGTGCCTGAATCTGCAATAATAAGACACATAACTAGCCAGAAAGACCACATGAATCAATTTTACTACCCTATAATAGCTCTGCCAGAAAGAAAAGATGGCCAATTGAAGTAAGTTTCTTTCCAACACACACCATTCATTTTGTTTATATTGTAGCTACTTTCATACAGGACTGAACACTGCTAAATCAAACTCAGTAGGAATTGCACCATTGATTACAGTGAAAAAGAATCAAAATGTTTATCCTACCCTCTAGGTCAGAAGGTAAAACAACTCTAGCAGCAGTGGTGGTATCTCAGAATTCACAATATTATTAATGGTTACTTAAATTTCAATTAAAGCATTTCACACCTGTACTTTCCCAAACACATTTGGCATTTTGCAGTCTCAGAGCTAGCAGCCTCCCTTTCACAAAAGCAAAATACTTTAAATACAGACAGCATAAACCCAGCAAAATAATAGTTACCTTCATGGTTAAGTTTGGTCTCAAACTAGAAAATTATTTGCCAGCATATACCAGAGAGATCAAACTTGTCTTAATTGTGCTGGGTGTCAGCTTTAGGGTATGGAACTGAGTGGAGACTTCTGTATAGTGGGTTTTTTTGGTTGGGGTTTTTTTTTTTGGACATGCTATTACTGTCCTCACAGCATTCTAAGAATGTCATTCTTAACTACAGGGACCAGATTTTCAACAGATCAGTTCAGTTAGGCACATAATCAAAATGGACAAATCTTCACAAGGGCTCAGAACAGCCAGTGCTAACCTCTTTTGAAAATCTGTCCCCACTTACAGATGCCAAGTACTTGAAAACCTGGCTCTGAGCTCTTAAAAAAATCACTTTTCTTATTCTCAAAACCAACATTGCAGCCACTAAAGGTTTTGGGACTCCTGACACTATGTATTTCTACCAGCAAAGGAGCAAGGCAAGAGGCAATCCAGAACACAGTGAATAAATCTACTCAATAAATCCACTCTAAAAGACAAAGCTTTCTACTACTACTATGTTTACTGACATGTGAACAGCACATGTTTGGGGTTTAGCTCCTCTTTTCATTGTATATTAGTCTTTCTGAGCCAGAACTGAGCACCTCTTCCTCTTGCCAGGTCCTCACTGATGTCAGCCTTGGGTGTTTGCTGCCAGTGACAGTAGATTAGAGCCCGAACAATGGGTTGGCCTGAAAGAAAATGCAGCAATCCCTCACACCTTTCTTTTCCTGTAACCAAATCAAGTTGAATCTATGTAAATGCATTGAGTTTACATGACATGGGCAAAAAAACCAACAGAACAATACAGTACCATCCAAATGATAATTTATACAATTGTGAAAAAGAGCACAGTCATTTGTTATTAAGGGGATCAGGATGGTATCACTTAGCTTTAACACATGCTCCAGGAATCACTTCCTAAAAGAAACTGCAGGGCAAAATGAAATTAAATTATGCATTTTGAAGCTTGCACAAGTTTGAACTTTAACTTAAGAAATGGAATACCAAGGCAAAAATTCTGCCTTCAGTACCATTCTTTGTCTCACAGACATGAATAAATGTTGCTTTGCTATTGGAGTTTCTTTGAGGATATGTGAATTTAGCAGTACAGTAGTTTCTTACACTTTTATGTTCAAATGTAAAACTAAAATGACAGCTTTGGCCAATTCATACAGTTATTACACTAGAACGTCAGTTTCCATTAGTTCCCTGAACTGGCATGTAGAAAAAGTAGAATCATCAGACTCTTTTGCATGCTGTGATCAGAGCTCTAAGAAGTCTCCAAGTGCCTGTTAAAGAACTCTTGCCTTTAAAAGATGTGCATGACATCAAATGTAGAAGTGTTTGGCTTTTTGCTGCTACCACCTGCCCTGATAATTTAAACGTTCTTTTCTTAACACTAACTCTTTTTACCACATTACAAATATAGACTTTTTAACGAGGCAATGTTAATTCCAGCTAATCTAAACATAGATGATTCTTACGAGACAACAAAAACATCAGGGACTTAATGTAAAAACCTTCTAATACCCTAGTGTATAATTACATTATTCATTAGCAAGTAACTTCAAGTGGGTGTAATTTAATGTTTCCTTCCTGCCCCTTGAGTAAACACAACATAAACAATGTTATTAATCAGTTTGATCCCAAGCTCCTAAAATCCACTGTCTTAATAAAAACTGATATGGAGACTCATGGAAGAGCTCAATCTCAGCCTACTCTTAAGGATCACGACTGAATTTATAGGTTCACCCACTTAAGGGAAGAAGGATGGCAGACAGACTGTGATTCCTTCAGTCAGTAAGTTCCGCAGAAAGAACTTGCCCTGTAAGACTTGCTTATTGTCTGTTGTTCCATTTGGCTAACCCCATGACTTGTGGGGTGGGCTGGTCATTGGTGAGGGACACTGCAAATGGGCACAACTGCCCCCATTGTCACCTCAGACCTTCCCTTTCAATAAAAACAGCAACTGGGTTGCTTTGATCTCAGATTGGTACAGTCTGGGTAAGGATCTGCACACCAGCAAAAAAACCCAAAGCCTTAGTGCTTTAAAAATATCCCTATTAAAACATTGCCTACATAATAACAAATTATTTAATAAAACATTTTATTATTTAATAAAGTGACAGCCATGGGGACACCTTTGTTCCATACTGCCTAGCAGGGTTAATTTCCCATGACAGCACAGCAGAAAGAGAACTAGAAGAGCTTTACAAGAAGCAGCCCACAGCCTGAGGAGAGGGGTGACCCAGGACACCCGGCAGTGGTAGGCACGCTCCCGCCTCACGCACCCCCCTCACACCTCCAGCTCCCCCTCAGCTGCTGCCATTCCTACACTTTTTTCTCCTCTCTTTTCTTTTTTTTTTTTTTTTCCCCCCCCTTCTTCTGCAAGGCTATCATGATAAAACCAAGAAAGAGATAAACGAAGGAAGCCACTTGCCTACGGGCATAATTACCCGTCCTGCGATAGCACGTTCAGAAGCCCAGCCGGTCCTCGCGGGCCCTGGGGGAGCTGTAATGGCAACCGCACCCACCAACGGGCGCCGCAGCAGAGAGCCTCTTTTCCCGCCGCCCTCGCTCTGATTGGCTGCTGGGCAGCGTAGGCGGAGACACGGCGGGAAAGCGCCAACCAGCGGCGAGGGCGTCGCTGTGCGTGGGCGGGAAGGCTGAAGGGAGCCTGAGGCGGTGACGGCGCGCGCCGTGAGGCCTCTTGGCCAAAGTGAGATTCTCCTGCTCCTGAGGGGCAGGCGCCTGGCTTGGGGGAAGAGAGAACCCTTCGGCGGTGTTCTCCAGGTGAGGTATCACCTGTGTGGTATTTTGTTGTTGTTGTTACACTTGTTCGGGGGTATTTAATGTTAGCTTCAGAAGTAAAGTGTCAGTGCCCTCTTGAGGAACGGCCTCGCTTTGCCTTACCTGCGTCTTTCCAATACTGTGCAACAAACTTTTAGCACCAGTCAGTTTTTAACCTCGGAAGAAGATGCCTTAGCTGATGTCTTAACCGTATGCAATAAGTCCTGCCCTATTTGCTGACGCTTGGCTGAGTTGCAGACTGTTAGCCCGCTTCTACCTGTTCCTAAACTGGGAAGTGACTAAGATACAGAACCAGAGGACTGAGTGCAAGCCTGGCAGAAGTTGACTGCACTGAGTAAACATTGCATGGGAGAGCTACTAATCCTCTCTGGGGTGTAGAAGAGCTGCTCGTGTTACTTGCTTGGCCTTCTGGCTTTTTTTGTTGTTTACTTGGTCTCTCCTGGCATCCCCCCGTAGCAGCTGTGGCTTTCCTGCCCTCTCCCTGTTCTTTCGTGTTGCTGCTGCCTTCTAGCAAAGCTGGAATGCAATAAAAAGCTAGGAAAGGGTAATTTGAGATGGCCTGAAGAGGAAGGGAAATACCACAAGTGTGTTTTAATTTCTGATATATCTGTAGATAGCTTGATAGTGGGATGTGGGGTTTGTGCCGGGTGTAGAGCTCTATCAGCAGTCTGTGAGCCTGTTTCCATTTAATGGAAGAGGTTTCCGACTGATACACAAGTATTCTATAGCTTTCAGAGAGAATGGTTTCCTTTAAGACTTGTACTACCTACTTTAAAGTAGCTTAAATAGTAGTAGGTTTCAGTAGTCCTGCCATTGATGTCTCTTCAACTGTTTTGTTTGGGTTTTTTTCTCTGAACTGCAAGCATATAAATTAGTTTTTGTAAGTTGCACTGACTTATATCTGTTATTCTGATGATTATTTTTATACTCATTATTATATTAGTGGCTTATTTAAATCTGTTTCATGTACCCAAAAGTCTGGGATGGGTACTTCATAATTATGTTGACTTTTTACATTAACATGTGATCTATAATGTTTTGGAGCCATCCCATACTGTTTATTTAATTAGGTTGCCTGGCCTGTGTATTAAAAATCTTTCTGCATCTTGGAAAGTAATCTAATTTTCCAAATATCAGAAAGATAATCTTATTGTGTAAGAAATTTGACAGGATTTTTAATATGCTACTTGTCCATGTCACAGCCATTTTTCTTCTGCAATAGTGGTAAAAGTCTCAGCACAGCTTCAGGAATTTTGGAAGAGCTGTCTTCAACAATGAGCTTTTTTTCTTGAACTGTAGAGCCCAAACACTCTTAATATTATACAGTGCATATACTGAAATGTGTATCTGTGTAGTAATGCAACCCTAAAAATGTAAACATCACAGAACTCAAAATAAGGATGCAGTTTTCCTCTTGTTTTCAATGATTGTCAGCAGAAATGGGCTGGAAAAGTAGTATGAAAAAGAAAATTGGCTAATCAGTAGTCAATGCAGAAACTGTTTTATTTAGGTGCCCATTTTGGGTATTGTTACACCTCTGCTTTTTTTTTTGACATAACTATTGCTTCTTATGATGCTATCAAGTGCTAATAAAATTTGAGATCAATTTTCATGAGACCTCAGGGCACCTCCCTGTAGATGCAAAAACATTCCATTGTGGGTTTGCTTCTGCACTGATGCTGAACTGTCAGGCTTGGGTCCTTGTGTTACCTGCAGTTCAGCACATCCACATTTTTATAGGAGCTGTTGAAATGGCATGATTCCTCTCACTTCACTTATGTGCTTGGCAGCAGTTCCTTCATGGGTATAGCTGTTGTTTTTCCTCTCTGCTGAATGTTCCAGCTCTTGTAGTGTCAGTTCCTTCACCAGCCATCTGTCCTGCTGGCTCTTTCCCTATCTTAACAGCTCTCCTTCTCAGACTAGATGCAAGTCCTAGTGAGTACACCATCAGCTGTTAATTTTTTATTCAGAAGCTTTTAAAACAATTGTTGCTGCACACAATATCCTATATTTCAATCCTCTCTGTTCAGTCCCTGGCACTTAGGGTTGCTTTCTTCAGCCTCTTCCTTTTTCCAGGTTCTTTTGTAACTTGTTTGTCTATCACTTCATTTCCTTTCCTGAAATGTTTAATATTCTTCAATTTGACAACCTAGCTTGCTCTGGAAATTGCATGTCTGAATGCAAGGAAAATCTCTTCTAGTTCTGTTTGTTGTTTTCCAATAAATTTATTCTTTAATCTCTGAAAGAGGTATCTAAATACTTTTAGATATTGTGTAACTCGGGTAATAGCTCCTGAGAAACTTTATATTGATACCTTTTGTCAAGAAGTTTAAGAACAACTTCTTTGTAGCAGTATCAGTGTTACAGATAGGATAGATTGTCTTGTAGCTCAAGGGCTGGCATATTGCTAAACAATCCAGCAATCTTTTTGATGAAAAGTTCTGTTTGCTTGTAAGCTGGTCAGACCTGAATGCAAAATTGCTTTATGAAGTCCCGAGTGTATAATATCCCTTACTATAGTAGCAGTTTGTTTTATTTTTGTACTATCTACCTGCTTTATAATTTGCCAATAGCTAAGATAGTGTCTAGAGCGTTATAAACCCCTACTTGATGTTAGTGCAATTTTTAGGGCTAGAAATTAATCACATAGATAGTAATTCAATAATGATAGAGGCATAGCAGTTTGGGTTTTTTTAATGTATGTTGATAAGCCTTTCTCAGACCCTCTGCTCCTTTCCTGGACAAATTCAAATACTGTTTATTGCTAGTGCCAATTAGTCAGACAAGCATCTGTAGCTGGCAGCTGTCCTCATGAAGAAGTCCCCAGGAGATTGAAACTCCTGGGACACTGATTTGCATGTTAGATGTTACTGTTTGTCATCTTCTAAGGGTCTTTCATATGTGCTGTTTCTTAATGATAAAGAAAACTGAGTGTGCTTACAGTGGTAACTAGTAATTAGCAAGCTGGATTTTATTTCCCCACTGTACTTATGAATGACAGGTCTAAATTCACCCTAGAGGTTAATACTTGTGAGGGACTGTCTATGTGAGGAGGGTTTGTTTCCAAACTACTGCAACTGAAACGGGTCTTCTCCCACTGTGATGCATTTATGCTGGTAAAAGTGTGTTCATAAGAGATTGGTCTGTTCTGGGCTAGGAAGTTAAAGTTGTATTGCTCTATTGGTAATAAAATTTATGGCAGTATAATAATTCCAGTGGTACTGAAAAGTTTGCAGTCTTACTACAAGTTACACAGTGTCTTTCTGGCATTTCCCAGGCCTTTTTTTGTGCAGTCTTTGCGTGCAGAAAGTGAAAACAGTCAAGTAAGACAGCAGCATGGAAGAATGAGAATATAAATTAGGTTTTTCTCTTTCTTTCAGGCAAGTTAACTTCCTGTCCCCAGGATGTGATTTCCAATAGGAAGGTGGCCTAGCTCTTGTACTTGAGGCTGCAGAAGTTGAATCCCAAACCCTATGAAGTGAGGTTCTCAAGTGTTGTCATGACAAGCCTTATGATTAAGTATGCCCATGAGAGGCAGGTGCATTTGAAAATGTCCAAAAGTCTGCAAATGTGAACTGGTAACTACTAAACTTTCCCTCTCATTGAGTGAGGCTGAAGATACCTTATGCTAAGAAGAGCAAGTAGTCAAATCCATGAAAGCTGCAGACAGAATCCAGTGAGCTGCATTTTATATTCCCCTCTTTGTTACTGGGATGTACCATGTAGCCTGGGTTCAAACTAAGCATTATCCCCATTAATATTAAGGAATGTCATCATTGTTAGGTGAATGCACTGCCTATGTCACTTTACTGCACTGAAAATAACAAGTAAACTTGATACAGAAGCATAAAACTATGCACCAGAATGTGATTGGAAGGGTATTTTAAGAGCAGACAAAATCCACTTACATGAAAGGCTAGAAGGAGCTAGCTGCTAGCATCCTATTAACTAAAAGGAATGTCTCAATTAATTCCCTGGGGGGAGGGGGGGGGGAATAATCATAAGGCCTCACAAGATTTCAAATTTTTTGCTTTAAATAATCTGTTACCAAAGAGAATTCCTTCTAACAATCCAGTCAAAAATTGAACCAATATGGTTAAGGAAGTGTGATATGAATTAAAAAACTTTTGCATTAGGTCAATAAAATCTTTCCATCATGGAAAATATAGAGGCTTTAGCTTCATCATAGTTTTTACATTGCAGTCTAATTAGATTTAAATGTTATTAGAACTATCTGAATAAGTCATACTTCCAGTTGCCAAGACATACTGATCTGCAACACCTTGAAGTCATAGAAACATCACTGTGTAGAGCTTACTGATCTTTTCCATACTTTCTAAAACAAGGCAGGCTGTTCCAGTTACTTATAATGGATTCAGTAAGAAGTTGGATTAAGTAACTTTCTATATTCTGTAAAAATGAATGGTATGATATGATAGAACTTGTGGTATGGCAGAGACATAAAGACTGCCTATAGGTAAATTGTGAATGGAGAAATCTGGAGCTGGGCCCTGTAACATTGTTGGAAGTAGCTCTTCAGAGGCAGATTATGAAATTAAGAGCTGTAATCTCTGCTTGACATAGAGTTAATATGCAGCCTTTCCAGGGCTGAAGCTGTTTACTGGTTCTTCCATCTGTCAGGATTTTCCTAGCTTCTGTGACAAAGAAATACATCCATTGGAAACTGAGATTGCATAGAGGAAAGCTTCCTTTGTGGATGTGTTATGGAACCCTTTCTAAGAATGGCAGGCAGCTGCTGGCAGCCCACCAGGTGAAGAAGTGAATGGGTGTAATGTAATTAGAGATGTGCATCAGCAGTCTGTGTGCTGTGTCAGAGAAACTTTCAGTAAAGTCTTCTACTTCCATTAAAGATTTAGCTGTGCCTGTACCTTTCTACCTTGGATACACTACTGGTTTGCTTTGGAAGACAGAGAGAAGAGTATCAGGCTAAAGCTGGAGGTTCTGAGAGGTGATCAGAAGGCTGGCTTTTAAAAAGTTGCAATTATCTATTTCTGTCACTCATGGTATTTGAAAAAGAATAGCTTAACAAGGAAGCTGAAATGACAGAGTCAGGACCTTCTCTCTGTGAATAAAAATCATTCTATACCCAAGATATGCCCATCCATTTGCAGCAGTATACAAGTGAAATTAGGTCTGTCAGTCCGTGGTAGCCAACTCCTTGTGCTTCATTTCCATTTATGTTGTTTTCTCAAAGGAACGCTTATCATGTAGCTGATACAGTGGCAGCAACTGCAGTAATCTTCATAATTGCACCTTATCAGGACAGCCTTTTTTCAGTAGTTTTTCCACCTTTGGTGTGGGAGTAAGAAGAATTTTCCCAGGACTAGCAACAATGAAGTGCTGTTTTCAGACTGTACAGTCATCTTTACTTTTGCATTGCCTTGCCATGTTTGAAGGGTACATGCAGCTTAAAGCTCTATAGAGCTTTAAGTTTCATCATGAAAAAGTGATGGTATGTGCATCCTCTATAACTAGCAAAAATTCTCAACTCCAGTGTGTGTCAGCAAAATATGTATCCTTAGGTTCAGGAATTAATGATGGGTACCAATTGTCAAGGTCTCTTCCTCCCTCTCAAAGAGGCACTGAGAGATTCCAACATGGATTTTATCCTTCTTTCCTCTCACAGGGACAAGAGAACACAAACTTCTTCCTACCTTCTGAATAGATTTACCAACATAGCTCAGCTCAGACAGAACTAATAAAATTAACAGGATTCTTACCTTTCTTCTTTGGATTCTGCCACTTCTTTAGCTTGGATAAGAGACTCCTGCCTATGCTGTGTTTTTTCTAGACTCCCTGTCTTTTCCTTCTCCTGGTAGATTCACCAGTGGAGTTCAGCTTTGAGCTGGATGAGCACTACTGTAGAAAAAGCTAAAACTGATCTCTCATCTGTATGACATGACTGATTTTAAAGAAGTAACTGTGATGAGGAATCGGGAACTGATTAATTTTTCTTCAAGTCTGTGATCCTCGGAAGTGTTTCAAGGCACGCTCAGTACTCTAATGTATCTTCACTTGTTACTCTCACTGAGACAGAATTTCTTATGGTTTTTGGTATCAGTGACAGACATTTCTGCTTTGCAATATGGGCAGGGTGGAGTAGCCTGTATAGAAAGCTACAGCTCCTCAACTGAGAGTTGCTATTTTATTTTTTTTTCTGAAAGAACATTGTCTCTTCCCATGCAAGGTTAAACTCTGCCTTTTCTTCATCCAGTAACTTCTTAGGAAAGAAAGAAAACAAAATTGTACAACTTCCTGAGGTGAGTGATGATGAATCTTCCTGCTAGCCTGTTTGCAATTACCCTAAGGGAGTCTATGGATTTTTACTCCTTTATCCAGCATGGCTTTCTCAGTGTCTGAGGAATTGAAGGGAGTAAAGTGTCTGCTTAACTCCTCTTTTGGCAGAGAGGAGATTAAAGCAAGACATCCTGCTTGAAAGTGATTAGCTTATGTGCTTGAAGCACATTATAGGTGGGAAAGAACAAAAAAAAACCCCAAAACCTGTGTTGAAGCAGAACTGTTAATCAAATATTAACTTGTTTAGAAATAGGCAAGAGGGACAGATGGAATCCTATGATTCTTTCATTTCTCCTTGAGTCAGTTTCTAAAATATATTAAAAGATTGTGTACTTTTGAGTGGCAGATATGGCTTGTCATTTTAGAAGATACTTTTGCTATTTTTAATACTGAAATAGATTGAGTTACTGTAGTTGACAGAAGTCTTAAGTACCACAAAAAATACTTGACTTGCATTTATTATCTCAGCTTTCAGATTTAAGGAGCTGTATGTGGTTAAACTTAAAAATCATGTAACAGTAATAGAATCCTGTTCAAGTTGCTGCCTTTAGCAAGCAAGGGAATGTGTGTGGGGGGGGTGATTGTACAGTAAACACATGCTAATAAGCTTTTTCATTATGTGTATTTTTTAAGACAGTGTTCAGCTACCCAGAACAGTAGTTTGCACTGAACTCTGCATCTTGTGGTATATTTCCTATGAGCCAGTGATATAAATCTAAGCCTTGATATACTGCACATCTCAATCAGAACTCAGCTTCTGTTGTCTAATCTTAACCCATTCTCTGGTAACGTATTTCTGGAGCAAACATCCTCTTGATTATGTGAAGAATATGCATTTTGAATGATCTCAAAACTGAGCAGAGTTGTTAAATCTTGTTACAGTTCTGTAGTTGAGCTGTGTCATAGGTCCCACGCTAGCTTCCAAAGTGCAAGTTTCAACAGATGCTGTGTGAATGTTAACAAAAGACACCTTTAAGAGCAGTTTCCTGTATATTTATGATGCAAATTTAATTATTATCTGCTCTGTGTTTATGATGCTGAAATTTTGATGCATTTCCAAAGCAAAGGTAACAAACCAGAGCTGCTCTTGACCTGCAAATGTAAGCAAGAATAGACCATATCTGCAGGCATAAAGCTAGGTGGATAGGCAGAGGCTAAACTTCTTCTGAGTGGAATGTTGGTTGTGCAGAGATGACTCTTCTTTATAATGTCTGTGACATCTTTGGTCTGAATCTGAAGAAGACAGTATAACCATCTGAAACTGAAGCTAATGGAAATTCTGTTTGTTTCAGAAATTTTAGGGAATTTGGTCCCGAGTGTTTCCTATGGAATACCTAAGCTGGCTGTATTTGCAAATTTTGTCAAGTTGCATTTTTTGAGGACAAGTAGCAAGAGGTTTAAAAAAACCTGAACTGTAACTTTTTGATAGCAGCCTCAGATGAGGCTCAAAAAAAGGCCAAAAAGAAACCTGAAGAATGACAGAATAAGTTATTTTGTGCAGTTCTCAGGAACAGGTGCTAGTCCAGGCACGTCATCTACACTACCTGTAGAATAGCAGGTGAGTGAAGAATATAAGCTACAACGTAGACTTTAACCCGATGCCCAGTAGGCCAACAGCCAGAGAGGAAAATCATCACAGACAGAACAGCCGGCATGCTGCCCAGGCATCCACTGCCACTGAGGAGACTGGGGTCAGCTCACACACAGTGTGTTTTCTTTCTCTTCTTTAAGTACACTTTTTAAAGCTCAGACTTGCAGCACAAGATTCAACTGAGAGATTTCTCAGTCTCCTTCACCTTCCCTGAGTTTTTCTATAATCATGAAATTGCTTGCTCCTGCTTTGACTGAAGAGGATGCTTGCTGGTCACTTCATTAAGGTATGGCAGTATTCTGCCTGCTCTTAGAGTAAAAGCTGAGTGACCCTGACAGTGTAGCCATCAAAGAGCAGCATTTGCATGAGTAAATCAGGAATTGCCAAAACCTGGTGAATTCCCAGTGGATGAATATAACCTTATGTCCAGGCCTTGCCCTCTATCCTGTCTTCTTCCTCTTATCTCCATCCCAAGTATGAGAAACACATCTGAGTACGACTTAGTCCAGAAGGAAAATCTTGTATTCATTGCAATTATAGGTAGATACTGTCCCCAAGCCACTAGTTTCCTTCTTAGAAGCTAGTTGTTCAAGACAAAATAAAATAGAAGTGAATGTGTCTGCACAAATCTCTAAGCATCGTATTGTCAGCTCAAATTATGGACTGCTCCTTTTTGAATAACAGCAGAATTCAACTATAGTCTAATGTTTCCCAGGTTTTACAGTGAGTTTGGCCTGTGATATACAAAAGTACGTGATCATAGCAATCATGCTTGGAGAGTGGCTACAATTTTCTTCTGTTTGTTCCCACGTGTTGCTAAGAATGCTTAAAATCTATTGTTAAATATTTGCAAGTTAGGAGCTGTACCCTCAAAAATTGCTGAGACTATTACTTCCTACTTGAAGGAAGTCACTGGGATTACTCCTTTTTAGTAGGTCCTCCCTTGTAAAAGGAAGCAGTTCAGTAACTGTTTATTGCATTATGCATTTAAGTATCTTCTTTGAAAGGTAGACCTGGGAGCGTTATACTAACAATTTTAAGACATCTATGGGAATAAGTAAAATAGTTATATTTAATGCCAAGCATTACTAGAATTCAAGCAGAAAAATTGCACGATACAATACATAGAATCACGAAAAGGTTTTTTTGGTAATACAGGGTATTTTGGTTCTCCTTCATAAAGGTGTGTCTTGTCACTCTCCCTCTTAAAGACAGCAGTAAAAAAGCACTGGTCTCTGCTTTTCAATACCACATGTTGATTTTTAACTATAGCATTTTGTACAGATTGTTCTTATAAAGGATTTTTTTAATGTTTTAAAAAAAAAGCCCCTTACTGCATTGCTTTATAGTGTGATCATAACAGTGGCTCTAATGTTAAAAATATTTCCAGGTCAGTTTTTTGTGAGGATCTTTTTGAAAAATAGACTTTTATTTAAGTGTAATGGAAACATTTCCATGACTTCAGCAGTCTACTATAGAAGTTAAAATAAACATTTCCATGAAGAGGTTGCAGCTTGAGATTTTTACTGTGCTGAATGCTTGATAACTGGACAGAGAAAGTTGCAGTGGATCCTACATCAGAAAAATGTTGATTGTTTGTTGCCCAAGCTGACATGTGATTAGCATAAATGTTCCATTTCCAATAGCCTTTAGCATAAACAACGTCGGGGTTACAGAAGTGTCCTTTTTAAAATATTTTGGGAAGAGCAGATCGTTGATTCTACTAAAAATACGCTGCACTAGCTTCAGTAACACAAAGCTGCTTTGTCTTTGTCCTGACTGACCAGGTAAAAATATGAATGTGGCAGCAAGCAGAGCCTTGGTTTATGAATTATAGCAGTGTAGGGGTGTGGTCACAGCACGCTGCTTAGCTCTTTTGGTATTTTAGTGGCTTCTCAAGGGCTGTTGCAGGCAGCAGCAACTGAAAATATACAGCTGAAATTTCTACAGTGCCTTTCTGGTATTGAGCCTCTTTCATTCCTACCCAAAAATGAGAACCTATTTTAAGGTTTAACAGTGCCCTTTTCAATTGGAAGCAAACTGCCACAGTGAGCTATTCAGACTGGGTTAGGCAGTGTATACTGTGGTTACTAAACAGAGCTAGATCCGTTATGATCAAAATGGTTGACTTGTCACTCTATAGTAATTGTTCCCCGTGGAAAAAATTCAATAGCATAGCTTAAATCACACATGTGCTCTGAGGCTTCTGTGGTGCTGAGACTAAAAGGCAGAGGTAGGGAGGAGGCTGTGTCAGGATATCTTTTAATGCTGCTGGCAAGGGGAGAAGCTTGCCTTGCATACAGTCATATGCACAAAATGATTTTTAATTTTACAGTAATATGCTATTATAATTGTTAATTCATAATTGTGAAATCCTAAAAGGCTACTTTTAAGAGCTTGATTGTATGCCCCTGCATGTCCAAGGTGCCCATTGGAGGGAGAGGTTTTGGATGTGCGATGATTCTCAGATGATACAAAATCTGTTCAACTTCTTTTATTACAGTAAAGCACAAAACCTGTTAAACTGCAGCCTATATAAGACAAATGGAATGCGTGCTGTCCTGGAAATGAATTGCATACATGAACCTTAAAATCATTACTACAAAAAAGTCAAGTCAATGAAAGAGGAGATGTACTAAGCTCTATCTAGACTGGAGAATCCTTAATAACATGGGAACAGATGTGAGTCCCATCAACTTGCTTTTAAACACCTGCCTTACTGATTCCAGCTATTGCCTTTCTGGCTCTTTTCTGGGTTTAATACATGATATAGTAACTTGGGAAGCAGGGGATGCATTATCCATAAAGAAATTCTTTCTTGATAACAGGGCAGAAGTGTTAAGCATATGCTAATTGGACCGCATTTGGTTTTCTAAAGGAAACAGTTTTTTAATCTGAGTTTGGTTCTTCAGTTTCTTGTCAAAATCAGCATAGAAACTGTGCAAGTTCCTGGTCTGGCTGCATGCAGACTCTTAGGTTAAACTTTTCTTGCTCTCTACACCTGAGAAAAGTGCTGAGTTTCCATCTTGCCAGCTGCCCCTTCCCATGCCACTCAGAAATTGGAAGTTGACCTGTATTACCAATACGAAAAAGTACAGCTGCAGCCTACTCATTGTAGGGTAAAACATACATCCTTTTGATAGCTAAGGGGTACTCACCAATCCTTTGGCAACAGAAGCTACTACACATACAAGCAGTTAAGAACACTTGATTATGCATGTTTAATGTGCTTGCTCAATTCCTTATTCATCACCCGTCTCTAAAAGGGAGCCTGAAGCATCAGGCACAGCAGCACAATGCTTGGCTGTAAATAATGGACTTCATGTAGGATGTAACTTGTCATTTGGCCTTAAATACAGTGGATTGTTTCCTCCCTTCTCTGACACCTATTCACTGAAACACTGTGTGTGTGCTGCTCTGTCTCTAACCTTCTGCAGCTTGTCCTAGCTCTTTGGTGGGGCTGGTAATCCACACAGAAATAAGGAATTACTGCTGTGCAAAATCTATACAAGCACTACAGCTAAGGAGGGTACTCAGGGAAACCATTTTGCAGTCTTGACTATAGCACTACCTTACCTGTACGACACATGCTGCCTTTATCTTTTCCACTGCTGAACCATGAGAATAGGAACATGATTCCAAGAGCAAATTAATCTATTTAGGTGAGATTTTTTCCCTACATATGATTAAGCACAGATATTTACAGTTAACCAGCAGTCCCTCTCTTCCCTTCCCCACCCCCGGCAATTGAAATAAGGAAACTAGTTAAAAAGCATTTGCTCTGCACCGCTTTGTTCCCCGCGGTCCGCCTCGCGCCGCTCACTCCCCGCCAGCCCACTCGTGTCTCCGTCAGCCTCCGGCTGAGGAGCGGCGGGAGCCCCTCGAGCCGGGCCCCGCAGGCAGCTCGGAGCAGAGGGGCGGCCGGGGATGCAATGCGGATGGGCGCGGAGGGAGAGCCTTTACCTGCCGCGTTCCCCCGCGGAGCCAGGGGCGCCTGGAGCTGCTGCATCCACGCCGGGGAGCGGCGGCCGGGCGGGCGCTCAGAGTGCCTGGCGGAGGCGGCCGAGCGCCGGAGCCATCGCCGGGAAGGGAGCGCCGCCGGAGCCTCCGTAAGCCGGGGGGGAGACTCAGCACCTGGGCGCTGAACAGCTCCACGGACCGCCACGGGCGGGGCCGGCGCCGCGCTCCCCGCCGCCGGCCCGGCCCGTTCCCGTCGTGCCCTGCGGCGCGCGGGGCGCGGCGGGAGCCGTAGTCACGGCGGGGGCGGGCGGCGGCCCCGCCCCGCCCGAACCCGGAAGTGAGCGGGGAGGCGGAGGCGGTTCTAAGATGGCGTCTCCTCCTCAGGGGGGCCCGATGGCGATCGCCATGCGGCTGCGGAACCAGCTCC
>WUAM01000237.1:3513991-3531177 GCA_024336885.1 Actenoides hombroni | reverse complement strand
CCGCGGGCGCCTCCCGGGGGCGGGCGGGCCCCCCCCCCTCGGGTGGCGCGGCCGGCCCGCGGGCGGCGGCCGAGCAGAAAGGGCGGGAATGACCACGCTTCCCAGCCGCCCCCGCGGCGGGAGGGGACGGCTTGGCGCACCGGCGGCAGCCGGGAGCTGTAGTCTTGTCCCTCGTGGGGCGCGGAGAGCACCGGCGTCTGCGGCTCGGCGGGGCGGTGCCTCCCGCCGGGCCCCGTGAGGGGGGCCGAGCTCCCGGCCCGCCTGCAGCCGGCGGCCCTGCGCCTCTCCCCGCGGCGGGCCCGCGCGGGCCGCCCGCCGGCTTTTCGCTCCCTGCGAACGGCCGAGCGCCTCCCGGGTAGCGGCTCGGGTGCCGAGGCTGCCCCTCGCTGGTCTGCTGTCGGTAGGTGCTGCGCTGGTTGTGCAAAGTTCTCTCTTATTGCAGTCTGCTACAGTTCATCTGCAGTGTTTTTTTTAGGGGAAGAACAAAAAAGTGATATTATAGTTCTTACAGTCTTTGAGAAAATCCTGAAAGCTGTGCTCCCTTTCTCTCATCAGGACTCAGGAGCTGGAAGATACATGTGTGCAGCTCAACAGAGTCAGGACTCTGCTTTGCTAGTCAAAAGCAAAAACAACGCAAAAAAATGTAGCAACAAATACTGTAACGGCGTTGCAGCTGGGTTTCAGAAAGGCATCTCTAATACCAGCGTTTATACAGGACTCGCCAGATAGTTCTGAAGCATTTTATGAAGCAGAGCAGGTTATCAGTTAACTTACAACTGATCTGGTACAGTATTTCCAGACAGATTTTCTTTTTACTTCCTTATCAAAAGTCATTATGCGGTTCAGTTTTAATTGGAAGTTAATTTACGCTTTTGAGAATCACCAAAATAGAGGATTCTTTCAAGAGCTGTGTAAAAGAGAGTTAAGGTTAACAAGTTAATTTAGAAGTTTGAGCCCATCTGTCCTCCTGAATGTCCATGCAGTGTCAAAAGGCGCTGAAGGCCTGCATATAGAATTGCTTGTGTGACCCTGCCACTGCTGCTTTCAAACCCTGATGTCCAACCATCGCCCTCATGCAGGAGAAGGTTTTTAGCTACTCTACAGCAAGCTAGCAAGCAGTATGTCAGGAAGCTAGGACTCCCAAAGCCAACTAAGCTGTATGTTTTTATTTACGCTGTGTTATCAAAACCTGCCTTTGGGTTGTCTTCATCCCTGTGTGGTTTATTCTGAACTAGCGATGCAGAAGTTCGGTTTACTGCGTTTTTCCAATGGGTAGATGCTATCGTGACTCCTCCCCTTTCTGATGCTTTGTTGGATAGTTCTTAAATGTACCAGGTTCCCTCAGTAGCGACTGGATCACACAGCCGTGCCCTACTGATCAAGTTCACTTCTACAGCTTTCCTAAACAAGTGAGAAGTTGTCACTGACTCTGATATTACACGTTGTGTCGTGATTCTAGGATTTAAAGCAGTCTGATTCCTGTTGGAGTGGCTGCCTGCTCTGATTCCACATTACATGCCACCAGCATACTAACTCGTTCACAGTGTTAAGTGAAGTCTGTGGATATCTACAGCTGATTGGTAATTATGCCAATCTTTGCTACATGATGACTATGAAATTACTTCCTGAAGTACCTTCCCCAGTGTTTTCACAAGACTCACTTAGCTCAGAATTACGTGTTCTCAATTCCTTACCTGAACTTTTCAGCGGTGTACACTTGTGGCAAAGTAGAGTAGCTAAGTTTAAAACAGTATTTACTTTATTACAACTTTTATTTGACTGAAGCAAATTGTGGGTGTGGAAGGTATTTATGGAATCATAAGGTGAATGCTTCATTCCTGAGATTACTAAAAATTAGTTCTTGGTATAGTAAAGAACAAATGAAAGCTAATTTTTTGCTTTTGTCATTTCACATTTAAGTAACAACTGAATGTACTTCCCCAAAGCTGGCACTTTGGTGTGCTCTTTGAGCTCCCCCTCCGGGAGGCAGATGCTGTATCTGAGACAATAGGAAACTTGCCCTGATAAAGAACCTAGCTGAGGTAAACAGGGTAGTTGAGGAAAACCTTCAGTAGCATATGCAGCTGTAGGGCAAGCTACAAGACTGCAAATAAGCAAACATGGTGCTAAGGTGGAGGAGAGACACTACAATTCTCTGCTCGTTGCTCTTTGTTTTCCCACCCCATTAATCTTAATGAAGCCAAGTTTGTTCTTTTGTTAGCCAAAAGGGTCCTACTAAAGCAGTAACAATTGTCTACTTTGCAAAGCAGAAAAATTGAAATACACATCGAAAATACTTTAAAAATAGTTGTGAATAATCTAAGTACGTTAATTCAAACAATAGCATGGTTCAGATTATCTTCCAATTAATTAGTTTGGTGACTAAAGCAATTTTAAACAAGTTGCAGGTAACTTAGTTAATACAAATCTCAGATCTCATGTCTTTCCTACTCTCCTTTTCTGTTTCATATTCTCAGTTCTGAACTATGACTTTCTGGGCCAAAAAAACCCAGAAGAACAAACATCACATTACTTCCAAGTTCACATAGAAATTCTTGAGAACTACCCTTGAAACTTGAGTTAGATCTGTCTAAGTTAAGTTTGTTACAGTCACACATGGTTCAAGACAGAAGTAAAATTAGAATATCCTTATCAAATAAAAGATGAAAAGTTCGTTAAGATCTTACACAGGCACTTGTCAGTTATTCAAGTACAGCTGAATAACTGGATTCATGGATCCTGGTTTCTGCTAACAGCAGCTGTGGTGTGCTGTTGTCAGCAGCAACCAGTCTGCTTGCCCTGCAGACAGTGACTCCCATTTTCGTGCACATATAAAAGAGATTCAAGGAAACCCTGATAGAAGATTAAATTTCTTCCCAGTTTCAATGAAATTCCTGTGTTTATCTCAGCAGCCCATGTATCTTATGAGGCAAATCAAGAAAAGATTACTAAAGTTATTACCTCAATGTGTTACTTCTTTTCAGTTTGTACGTCCAAATTCTTATTGATGGGCTTAGTAAACATTTAATTAGACATCCTGAAGGATCACTGATCATTCTGTCTAAAGATTGCCCAATTATACTTCCAAAGGTTTTCTCTTATTAAGTGAAAGAACAGCAGATGTCATGATTCATTCTCTCTACCTTCATCTTCTCATACGTGGTAAATTACAGCCATACAGGGTCAACACTTTCTTTGCCTTACAAAGAAATAAACTGACAAATTAAAATAAAGGAAGAGGAATTTCTGTCTCGTTGATAATGCAATAGAAAAGCAGAGATGGTGCCAAACAGTGTAGCCAAAATAAATGGCACAGCTGTATACAGTAAGAGCATCATATAATTGAAAGCATATAGAAAGAATAAATTCTCAAGGTATGCACTCAAAATACAACTGATGTTTAAAAACATCTTTTAGTTTCATAATACTGAACTATATCTGAAGCTGTTAGGAGGTAAAAGTTGATCAAGAGAATAAAGTTGAGTTGGTTTCCCATTAACAATGTTGTACTACTAAAGAAAAATATTTTACTGTCAAGGTCCCCAGAAAGCAAGTTTGCTTCATCTTCTGTTGCACCTTTAGTTTAAATTCCTTAGTGGAATGATGTTTCAAATCTCAGTTTCTGAAAGGCAGGCAAACATTGGCATGGCCCTGTAGTTAAGTTTGTTAAAAGGTATTTGCTGATTAACACCAAATTCTTATAAATAAAAATACCATTTAATTCAGCTTCCTAAATACACATCAAAATAACATCCATAAACCCTGGCTTTCAATTTTACTTGGATTTGCATTACAAGAGAGTAGCAGTTGCTTCTAAATTCATCTTACCCTCAAGAACTGAAGGCCTGGTACAAAACCACTGTTGCAGCCTTAAAAAATTGATTTTAAATCACTTACTAGACCATACAACCAGAAGGCAAATTACCATAGGTTAAGACAAGAAGACATCCAGTACTTGACAGTTAGTATTCTCATTTGGTATTTATGGTAAATGAAGTTAACTTGAGGCTGCCCATAATTTATGGAAGGAATTTTTTATTGGTATGGATGAGAAGTAACTTTCTTTAGCAAGGAAAAAAAACCGCAATACTTATAATCTAAGAACATTTTTGACCATGAGATGTTATTTACATTGCAGTGTAAGGGAGGAAAAAACCCAAACCAATCTCTCTGTGTTGTTACTGAGTGAAGTCTGACAAATCTTTCTTTAGGCCACCACCAGAAACTTCCTTTTATTTGCTTTTATGTTGTTAACTGCTAGCTTTTTTATCAAACAGCAGTGTGTTGTTGAATATTTATTAATATAAATTGCAGTCAAATCAACTATATAGACCAGATTGTGTTTTGAAAATGTTTGCAGTTAAAGATAACATCATTAAAGCAACTTTCTTGGTTTTGGTTTTTTCCTCTCAATATTTCTCTTAACTCTCAGAGTTGATATCTGAGACAACAATATCATACTTAGTTTAGTTAGCTATCACCAAATACCTAGAGCTAAAAATGTTACTGGGTTCAAAACCACGCGTGGTTTCGTTATGTCCTACGAGGTGAGCAGGTGGGTGATTTGTCCAGTATCTGGATGATCACTTTAGGGAACAAGATGTTTTGGGGTTTGTGGGTAGGTTGTTTTATTTCATCAGCATTGGAAAGCAGTCTGAATTTTGCTTAATTTTTTTTTTCTTTCTTTCCTTTTAACTTTTCTCTTACTTGTTCATTGGAAATCTAAGCAATCTCATCTTAAAGGCCAACTGACAAATGGTTTTTTTCAGCCTCGGATCTTTTTGTCGCTCAGCCAATGGAACAAGTATGGGTGGATCTGTCAATTTATAAGCATTGTAGTTATCCAGACTAGTAGATTACACCTCAGATTTCTGAAAGAATGGATATCCTTCTCCAAGTCCTGTTGGCCAGGATAATTGTAACATCCAAGTGAGCAACAGAAGATGAAGACAGGTATTAGACTTGTCATAACAATCAGAAACATCACGGCATCTCATGCTCTTGTCCTGTGAACAGTTTTAATGAAGTGTAACAGATATTGCAGACCTGGTTTCATTGGATAAATAAAAATGGCTCTGATTTTTGACCCTCCTATTCAGAACTGTGCACTCACCCTGTATTCCTTCTTGTTCACTGTCCATCCATGGGAATGCAGACAGATTCCCTTCGTTACTGGATTTATATAACATATAAAGGCCCTTCATGCAGGAGGCCATTCCCCTTTATTTAAAAGACTAAACCAAACCAGAATCAGCACATGCCCAGTACATGAAACACTCTTACAGCTCAGTTACTAAATTTAAGGATTTTTCTGATTAGTCCTTTGTACCATACAGTGATTACTAGTTTGTGTTGATTTTTTGAATGATTGTCCTTTCTTGATTTTTGGGCCTGCTCTTTATTCAGAATTGAAATGACTATCAAGTAGTAGGTGTAATCTCATTGATTTTTGGCAGTTCTCTCCCCTTGCTAGTATAGCCAAGCTTTGAGGATTATATATTGAGAGATTATGAATATTCAGGATAACAGGCTACCTTCATTTTAGTGCTCAAATTTTATTTCTTATTTCCCTTCACTTTTAGTAGTTGAGTTTCCCTTGCAAGGTATGCACAGCTTTTGATTAAAGCTTGAGAAAACAATGTTAAAGAAATAATTTTTGAGCAAATCTAAGAAATTGTTCTTGCATTTGGCTTTAAAGCACTTTAAATCATGCTTAATTTATTTTTCTGGATAACCCAGTGGTGGAGGAACTTATATGTACGTGTAGTTCTATCACTCAACACTTAGGATGTATACTTTAATAATGTTGAAATTTAAATGACTATAGAGAAAGTGGAAAATTCATTTATAAAACAAAGATGTGATTTTTAAATTATTTTTTTTTCAACTTAAGGAATGAAATGTATTAGCAGGTCAGATATTTTAATATAAGGCAGGAGCTCTGTGCTTTTTTAAACTTCCTGGAAAGTTGTTCTGAATTCTTTTAACATGAGGGATCTGAGAGTTAGATTCTTACTTTCAATATTTCAGAAAAATTTATTTTTACAGATGTTAAAATAGGTATCAGGGAACACACTTCACTGCCAGCCATCAGTAAAAAGCTCCTTGTTTTGGAATACATTACTAGCTTCTGTCTGTGAGATGTTTAAAATACTCTGCTGGGTAATCACGTAAATGATGGGTTGCTACAGAAATAGTGAGTGTTCATTCTGAGATGATTTTCTTAAGTAGTTCAGCAAAATCTCCATTAAAAAACTTTGTGAAAGGTTGCTCATTTTCAAGAAGTTAGTGACAAGGCATGATTAAAGAAAAAAATTCTTTTATGGTTTTCCAAAGTCTGCCCAGATGTTTTATTTAAGATGACCTCATAGAGTTAAAATGTTTGAAATGTCCCAAAGTTCAATATAATTGATGTCCTTTAACATGAGTAATTAGATGGGAAGCATTTCAGTTAGATTTCAGTAGTGCTGGTATCTGAGAACAATACATAAGTCAACTGGACTCCAGAAGAGGTTTGGCTTTTTTTCCCAGAGAAATGAAAAATATTAAGATTTAGTTTGTGACTTGTCATTAAAAAAAATTCCAGATAAGTGGCTCTTCCCTGTAAACAGAGATTATGAGATTTAAAAAAAATTTCTTTAACTACGTAGCAGATACTTTTGTGCAGCTTTTGAGACAAAGAGAAGGACAGAGAGGCAGACAGGAGCAGAAAGACAAACAATTCTGCATTTGATACACAGTGCTGGCCATGCTGGATAGACATAAGTTATGATTTGGAACACAAAGGAGGCAAAACCATTATTTACAACAGTGTAGCATAAATCAAGGAAAATGGCCATGAATATAAAGATACTTTGAGGGGAAGAAATGGTTCCTGAATAAAACCTTAACAGTTACTGTATCACAAGAGCTTTGTCTGTCAGAGAACAAACATAATGTGAGCATGCTATACAGATGCTCTGTAAACATGAGATCCAAAGAGAATATCCTGAGATTTTACAGGCAACTTTTAAAAGTACCAAGAAGTTTTAATCTGTCTCTAGCCTTTAGAAGGGCAAATGTCTAATACTGTTGAACTGAACTAATCCATAGAATAATGGGGAAGCAATTATCACTGGAATGTTGTTTTTCCATCAGATATCAGTGGTGCTCTAACACTAACAAGGGCCAGAAATGTAGTCTGAATACTGACTTTCAGATATTGCATCTTTTCATCCCTGAAAACTGCTTTTATTTGTATGCCTAAAACCATTTTATTAGTGTACCTAAAAATGGAACTAGAGCTAAATATCCAGTTGTCATTTTAGAATTTTGGATGCTTTCATTCTTGGGGATGCCCTGTGCAACTTTTTTATGGTGCCCATTCTGATCATTCCCTTAAAATGCTACCTTTTGAATGAATCAGGCTGGATAACTTCTAGAAGAGTAGCTCAAGAACACAAACTGGAAAATACTGTCTGGACTCCAGAATTAAGGTTTCAGAGGTGCAGTTAAATTGTTTTACATAGTTGGATGTTTGTTATGCTGTCAAAGAACAGTACTAGTTATAATGTGCAGTGTCTTGTATATTTGAACCTTTCTGTTTCTGGTTCTTGCTGTTCTGGAAAGAGTGTGTACCTTTTATCAGATGTGAATTTTTTTTTATTTTTTGATGATAGAATCTAAGAAAACCAGGTAATTTCCAACCCCATGGACAAAATGACTTGACCTTCTTTTGGGCCCAAAGCACGTTTACTAGCAGTAATGACTGATAAGCTGAACTTGCCTTCTTTGTTGTGACAAACACCGCAGAAATCATAATTTCCCAAATGTTTTGTTACTTTTCCTCCAAGTTCAAATTGTGTTAATGAGTTTGAGCCAGTCAAAGCTTTAGAAGCTTTGAAAAGCATCCATCAGAAGGAAGAGGCAGTAAGCTAAATGAGGGATGCAGGGAACTGTTTGTACTGTTTTCTCCCTTAAAAAAACCCAACCGAACAAAATATCCAAAGGAATTTAATTTCTGGCTGACTACTTTTGGCAATGTGTTCTATATCTTGTGCTAAGCTTCTAGGAGGATTATTGATTGGGTATGGTAGCAGCTTCCAGTTTCCACATTATCCCTAGGAGGAAATTAGATGATCTACCAGTAAATACTGTAAGCGTAAAAACTGTACTGAAGCCGTTCATTATTCATTTGAATTGGATGTTTTGGTTTTCAGAAGACAACTTCATTGATGTTATGGGTTGTTTTACTGTTTTGTTTTAATGTTTTATTTATATTGTAGTATAAAGCCACTTATTGTGTTACTTTTTAATACGAGAACATTAAAATATCATTCTTCTTTTTGTGAGCTATTTGGGAAATGAAAACCAAGCATTTGCCACTTTCATAACCTTCAAAAATATTAAGTTTATGCAAGATTTAATTAGTTAAGCCTTATTAGGCAATAGAATAATTTTACTGAGCATGTTTGAAACGCCAGACCATTAATTTAGATTCCTAAGCAAGATCAAATTGCCTACATTTGGACATCCAAGTTTGGAAATTTCAGAATCCTTTGTAATTCAAATTAGTTTAATATTGAATAATTGCCATAAACAGTTTGCCTTATTAGGTTCTAGTAAAAAATTAACTTTGGTTCTCAGATGAATTTTGAATAACAGATAATTTCAAGAAAATTTTTACCTGAGCATAGATTGTTAACGAGTACAGGGAGGGGAGAAAAGATTAAGCTAATTAAAACAGGATTAATTATTAGTCCATACTGAAGCTGTATGCTGCCTATCTGGTGCAAAATATGCTATGATAAAAAGTTAGGAAAAAGTTTAACAAGATTCTTGAAACAGATTTATCTATCTGCTAAAACAGAAACTTCTGAGAAAATATTAGAGAGATGTAATTAATATGTTGTGTAATGAAGCAAATCAAAATATTAATTAACTACGAGCCCTACTACTCTAGTATTTTATTCTTTCCTTTCTGTTTTTGGAAGCAAGATTTCAGCATTTAAAAATGTATGTTCCACAACTTTTTGATTTCTTATGACAATAAGGACAATAAGTAAAATGATATTGTTTCTGAACAAGTGCATCACAAGTCTCCCAAAGATTTAATGCAGATCAGCGCCTTTCCTGAAAGTGCCAAGGAAGGAATGGTTGTTAAGTATGAACTATTTCTTTAGAAATGGAACCTGAAGTGTTGGATTGCCTTGTGTTGACAAGATATTAAGTACCTCGTGCTAATTACTCTGAACCATTTGGGGCTGCGCACTTTTGTAAGAGGAATTTGTCAGTTTATTGAAATAGGCCTGCCTGATTTATGTTGTGCATCTCCCCTGATCATTGGTGCCAAAGGTTCTGTCACCTACTTGGGCAGATGGGCATTCTAAGCATTTGAAAAAGAAAGGTATTTTGCCCAAGTAATCAAAGGAATCCTGCAGCTTATGCAGAAATAAAATACACTCTTCTGATCATCCTTACGTGTATTTGTTGAACACAGTATTAAGTTAATTTATGGCTTTTTTCATTATCTATTTTTGTGCCTTGTGTCCAGAAGGTTTTTGTCAAGGGGTGTATGATTTCCTCATTAAGCTTATTTACCAAGTGGCACTTCTGCTTTTATTAATGCTGTGTGCTTTGCATCATAAAAACCTTATTTCCCATAGCTTGCATCTTTGCTTTTTTTCAGGTCACTTCCTCAGGGCTGAATGTATCATAGGTTCAGAACAAAGGAAGCAGCATGAAACCTTTCCAGTCTACAAACTTACCTTTGTACAAATGCTAGGCACACTCACAGAATTTGCTCTACGAGATCGCTTCACATTTGTCACAATACTTACTTACCTATGAAGAGAAGAGTTTGAGCCCTCAAGAGCTCGTCTCAACCAAAGGTTACAGTGGGGTAAATAATCAAGCTGGATTAAGTCATGTCAGCTCTTACTGAAACAGTACATTTCAGTCTCCTCTGCATCGCAGCAAAGTTCAGCAAATAAAAGATTGAACATTGGTTTCTGTTTCTGGGAGTTCACAGGTGATTTTAGAGCAGAAGTTGCTCATCTGTTGGTACAAAACTTCTGCAAGCAGGTGCTATCCGGTCTCGGGACAGAGATGGGGAAATGCAATTTCTAGTTACAGGAATCATAAATTAGAATTATCTGACTTTCAAACCTAAATTAGCTTAACGTGATATTAATTCTGATTTGTATATTTATTTCCTCATCTACCAAAATTTTCTTTGTAGCTCATTCTCTCTTCCTTCTGCTAGGGAAGGTGCTGTTCTGAGGGAAGCTACCCTACAGCAGTCACAGTGGCTCTCCTACTCAAGTAAGATGGATTGGGTTTTTTTATTTATTTTTTTCTTCCTATGCTTGAGAATAATTGCCATGCCAAGCAGTTGTATGCTGTGGCACTGGTACACTGTTGGTTACCTTAGTTGGTTAAGACTTGTTGGAATTATTTATGCATCCTCCTGCTGTCACTTAATATTGAAACTTACCAAGAGAGTTAGATTAACTTTACATTATAGAAGAGGTGTAGAACTGATGTGCTGTACCTTTTCCCAGATAGAAAATTTAAAAATCATGTATGTTCTCAAATGCCCTCCTCTTACCAGAAAGGAACCATGCACAGTTGTTAGGTCCTTTTCTCTGTCTTTAACAAGGAGAATGTGGACACACAACTTCTGCAAATAAGAGAAACTTTTTGCTGAATAACCTTTTCATTCCCTCTTACTGTGTGTATCTTGACAACAGTGTATTCTGTATAGTTTCTGTCTGCAAAAGCCATGGTGGGACACAACACAGTTCTTGGTTTTTGTTGAAAATTACTGTCTGTGAACCAAAAAATAAGAAAAGCCACTATTAACAGCACATTGAGAAATATAATCTCTCCTGAACTTTGCTGTGCTGCATTTGAGCTCTGATCCCGATGTGATTTGCTTTCAAGGTGCAGCTCCCAGTATTTGTGGTTCAGAAGTATTGATCTGTTCATGTATGAAATTGCATTATCAAGGAAGTACAGAAGCAAACACACTGTCTGGGTGGCAGCCAGTAGCTTCGATATTAGGAGCTAGGTATGAATTAACTAAGCCAAGGATTCACATCTGAATTCATCAGTGAATACCTTGGCTGCAAAACAGGTGTTTCTAGGGCATGAGTTCCCTCTCCTTATACTTCCATGAACGCCTCCTAAGTCTTGATTTCATTCTGACCTGCAATGGATTTGGTTTTCATGTCGGAACGTTGAAGAATAGAAAAAGCATTGCTCTGTCAGCTTTAATTTTAACAGTAACTTCTCTTTTTCTGCTGACTAATACGGAGTGTTCTTACTTTCAGTAGATTTTTATGAGGGTGTTTTAGATGTGTGTATATGCTTCATTAAGTAAGAGTCAATTTGGTATTTGAAATATGCTAGTTGTCTTGCTCATTTCAGAAATTCTGACTTGCAGGTTAAGTTTCTATTAAAAGGCATAGCATTGAAACTAATTTTCCAGTAAATTAATGAAATGGTCGAATGCCATAAGCACTGTTGAAGTTTTAATCAAATAAAACTGTAATCTCTGTGCCAAATGTTCTTTCACTAGGACAAGCTATGCCTGATTTTGTTTACTTTACTTTCACTGTTTTGCGTGACCTGGAGCAGGGATCTTCCTGTCTGCCACAGAATTCTTCAGAAATACCTTATTTCAAATGTGTAAATGGTTACATTATTCTGTAGAACTAGCATCTTTTACAAATAATTAAGATGTTCACTTTTATCATGTTTTTCTTTACCCTTCTTTTGCTCCTATGCACTTTGAATTCACTTGGTATAACAAAACAATACATTTTTCCAGGTCTGTGGTCCTCTGTTGTCTCAAGCTGAAAGACTGAGTTATAGAGCATGGTAAATATATCCAAATATAGTATTCTACAGGGTAACATGAAATCTAGTGTAGATCTTGCTGTAACTAAAAGTAGAAAATGGAAAAAAAATTCAGTTTCTCTTATGTCTTAAAATGAGGTCATACCTTTGTAGGCAATTGATGTGCAGGAATGGTAACAGTCTACAAGCATGATGGAAAAGGAGGACATAAGTTTTCATAGCACAATGGCTTTTACAAAAAATAGCACTTAAATCAGTTTTGAAAAAAGTTCATTATTTGAACTCCTGGTGTTGACTTCACCAAGACACAATGGAGCTATCTTTCTCCTCAAGTGGGTCTGAGAACTTGTTAGCTTTGTCTTACTGTGGTTATAGCCTAAAGGAGGCTCAGAAATGCACAGAAATTCAGACTTTGTTGTACAGATCCACTTTTTAGTTGGGAAAGGATGGCCTTTTCTAATACATGTACTTCCTATGAGAAGTCTGCTCTTAAGCCTTCCTTGGTTTTTTTTGGCCGTGACCTTTCTGTGTTCATTCTTGTTGACAGACTGGGTTCTGCAGGGCTTCCTACCTCTTCTATCACAGATACTATCTACCATTTTACCTTCTCTATTCCACAGGCTCAAGTAGGTAGATTCTCTGTGTATAAAATAGCAGTTGAACAGGGTTCAAGTCCTAAGAAGTGGAAGATAACAGTTGCTAAAACGTCAGTCACCCTGAATAGATCAAGATAACATAAGGAAAGAGAACAATTCCAGTAGTCTTTGGAAAGCTACTATGCATCATCCTTTTTCTCTTTTCAGGTCTGAAACCTATATGCAAATGTATTAAACATAAATGGTATGTTTTTATGAGAGATTGAAATCGCTTTCCTTCCATCATCTGGCCTAATTCTGATCTCTGTGATTTTTGTTATGGAAATGAGAATATAACACAAAAGATAGCAAGAATAATTTAATTTCTTCAGTTTTACCAACTAGAGCTCACAAATGTCTCCATGTGAAAATGCAAAACTCTTGCAGCCAAACGTATATTCCGTACAGTATCTGACAGTGAAATATAGCAGCAGAGCTACAAACCTAAAGATGAAATCTTCCTTGACAAACAGTAAGACAGCTTTGCTGACAACAGGCTGAAAACAAGGCAGAAATTAAATTCTTACTTTTGTCATTCACGTGAACCTTTTTTCTCTTTATATGCTGGCTTTTTCGAGTGGACCCTAAACAGTCCATAACTGAGTTTTGGCTTTTGTTTGTTTTTTGTCAGCCAGAGTAATTTCCAGAAGAGGATTTGTAGTGACTCGGTAGTACGTGATTGCCTGACCTGTAAGTAGACAAGCAGCTGTATTAGCAAGAGTTCTGACTGAACTGCAGGAAGAGTTGTCTTGAGGTTAATGTTAAAGGATTTGTGTAGCCTATTCTAAGCATTCACTAGCCAGAGAAAGCTTAGTTAGATTTCATAGTAACACTTGGCCTAATCTGTCTACTTAGCAAGTCAGGATATACTTTCACATGTACTGAACGTGACCTCTTAAAGAGATTTAGAAATGCAT
Source organism: Actenoides hombroni (assembly GCA_024336885.1). Classification (NCBI taxonomy): domain Eukaryota; kingdom Metazoa; phylum Chordata; class Aves; order Coraciiformes; family Alcedinidae; genus Actenoides; species Actenoides hombroni. Next base: position 3,517,784 of record WUAM01000237.1, on the reverse strand, counting down.
TTTAAAACAGTGGAGAGCACTACACAGAAATGGGGTTTGGTTTTACTGAAGTACAAGTGGACTGTAAAATATACAAACTGGGAAGAACTCGGGCTATACTTCCTAGGAAACTGAAGGCAAAACCCAGCCATCTGTGCTCAGAAGTTTCCAGCCTGCTGGAATGTGCAGCACTATGATTGTTCTGCTTTTCAGAAAATTGGTCTTGTTTGGTGAAGGTTTAGTTCTCCACTCCCAAGTTAGTTAACTGTACATGCCTGTGGTGGTGGAAGCGAAGGGGCTGAAATCAACATCCCTTACAAAAGAGAGAGCAGGAATGCAGAAGCACTTTGAGGGTGTCTTTCCATGACAGTTTAAGGGATTATGCATTTATTTTCTCTTGTACTTGGCTAACTGGGTGCTTTCCTTGGGTACAAGTTCTAGATGTGTTCTGACTGGCTTGGTCGCTGCCGGCTGCATTAGCATGGCATTCTCCAGCTAACATCCTTAATTTGAAGTAACTGAGGTGGATGAGATATTTTGGTATGACACTGCATTGGTTTGTGTAGATACAATGGTCTTTAAATTCTATAGGATGTCGTGAATCAGTCAGTTGAAATGGATAACCTTGGTAGAGGTACACAGACTGCACTGCTCTGTTCAGCTGGAATAAATTTCTTACTTTAGGCCTTTTGAAGATGCCAAGTATTTCTTTCAGCAAGAGGTCTATTATGTTCATGTTTGTTGTGGCAGTATCACAGGGCTGGTTGCTACAGTTTGCCAACCTTCTTCATTCACTGGATTTTGCTACCTCTTCTGGTAGCAGCTGTGGTATGATGATGTCTGTCTTTGTGTGATATGTGGTCCAGTAATTACTCAAGTCTAAGGGCCAAAGTTCTGTTGAGGTTATGACATTGAGATTTAAAATCATTTTTACAATGAAACCAAATGGAATTTGAGTAGCAACTGCAGTGGCTGTGTTGCACTCAAGGCACCAAAACCTAGCTTGAAACAAATTGACCTGTAGTTAAGTACTGCTGAGAAAAACATTTATAAAATATATATACTTTATAAAATTTTACTTCAGTATGCAAAAGTAGTTTTACTGCTCTTCTTTCCTGTCCTTGTAATTGTCACCATCTTTGCAGTTGTATTGAGTGTTGTCACATAGAAGCGAGTTTAAAAGTTTTCCCAAACCATGGGAAATGAAAGGCTAGTGACCATGATGTAGGAGTTGAAGCCAGTCATACTTTTTGGTTTGTGGCATCTGTGCAGCAGCTATCAAGGCAGTGTTTGAAATCCTTCATTTTGTACCATTGCTTAAGCTTTCTTTTTCTAATTCTGAATTTACAGCCTGTATAATAACAGTTACCACTTGTTATAGTAAAACACTTGAATTACTGTGATTGGTTTTAAAGATAAAATGTTTACTTTTATCAAGTATGAGGAATAATTTCAGAGATTAATGTGGTCCAAAACATCTTTGCTAACTAGTATATTCTAATAGTCTAATTTAAGCAATAAAGACTGAAACTGAGACCAGGGAGAAGTCTACCAGTAGCTTAAGGAGAAGCAAACCTTGCAATTCAAGCCTTCTGCTATAGATAGGCCTGTCATTCAGATCAATTATGAGATCTTTAATTTGGACTCTGCAGTGACTTTTATATAATTATGTTTTCTTTGAACTGCATTGATGTGGGTCACTGGCAGACATTAAAAAAGCAAATCTGAAATCCGAGATGCTGTGGTTATGAAGAAAAACACTGCGAGCTGTGGTCATGACAGTGTAATTTCTGTCCCCTTGATCTCCTGGGAAATCATAATGTACGAACAGAGAGCTTTCGGCCTCTGAAGCAAGAGGAAAGAATCATCATCATCCTTTAGGGAGTGATGAGAAATAAGGCAATGGCAATCTGTTTTACAGCATTAAGCTTTCAGTTAATACTCGGTCAACTTCTAGGTTTCTGTGTTCTAGAAACAGTTGCAGCAGAAGACTGTCAATATTGAGGCAAGCAGAAGAAAGCTTACAAATAGGACTCGTTAATAATGTTTCAGAACCATCATACTTCTCAGACTCATGTGCTGTGTGCTCTGTCTTTCCAGTGGTATTCATATACTAGTGAGCTTCCAACTGGTGTCTTTCTTGGAAGTAAGTTTCAAGAATGTGTTTATTTATTGATAGTCATTCCAGTCACCTTTGCAGAAAATGCAAGTATTTAATGTACTGTTCATTCAGATCAGCTCCCTTCAGAGGAGATGCAAGAACAGTGTAAATATAAGATTCTTTATACAGGTTACTACCTATATTACTACAGTAAAGATTTTGTGCTCTTGTCCTCAGCTTTGTTGGCTGTATAGTTATGATGATATCAAAACATTTTCACACCAAATGGAATACATGCTACTGAAGTGCAAATATTCCTTTGCGAAAGATGTAAATACATATGTCCCTGATATTTTCTCACAGAAAATGTTTAATTTAAACAAAATACTTCTTTTTTGCACTCTGATCTGAAAGTAATTCTCTCATGCTTGTTGTGAAAAGAGTTACTCAGTTAAAGGTGGTTAAAGAATAGACCATTTTACTCAGTGATTTCACTTTCAGTACATGGCATTTGAAGGCAGCAACGGTCATGAAGGAAATTAATTTTTTTAAACTATGCTGAGTAATGTGTGTCAGCTGATTAACAGTGCTTGTCTGGGCCAAGAACTGTGTCTGGCTTAAGAGCTCCAAGAGTAGTTTTCTTGAAAATACTCTTAGTATTCTTTGTTTTTAGGTAATTTTAAAAGAATTAAGTCAGTTTGAGCTGTGTACTCATGTTCATTAGTAATCCTTCTGGAAAGATTGAATTTTTTTTAATGATGCTCCTTTAGGAACTTTGTATGAATACCAATTCTTGCAAGACCTATGAAGCAAGACCTATTGTCATGTTTTTTGCCTTCTTAACTGGAACATACTGTGTAATAGCAATTCCTTTTCAGTGAGATTGCACCAATGAGCATTGTGTTTTGACATAATGTATTGATGCAGTAAATGGTGCTGCTGGCTTCCCTCATTTGCCAGGCTGTTCTCATCCCACCACCTTAGATGCTTGTGTTTTATTATTCCTTTGGGGCCTGTGTTTTCCTCAGGAATCTTTTCATTTGTCTATAGTAATGGAAGTGGCACCTAGGAGCTCAGCAGCAGGGAGCCTCCAGGGCTGATGGTGTTCCCCAAAAGCTTGGAAGTTTTGCTGGAATATAAATTTCATAAGCATTCTTAGTTCACATTTGGCTTCTCTGGGGACAGATTCGTATCAGACATATGTGAACACATATTAAATGTTTCCTGCAAAACCTAAATTGCCTTCCTGCATCCAGTAACACTCCTACCCACCCCACTGCACATTGCAGACAAAATACTTCATACATTTAACTGTGACATTTTCCTCCCTACTTTTGTACATGGACAAAATTTGTTAAAAAAATATATCATTTCTTCTGCATCTGCTTATGCCTTCAAAATCATCAGGTGTATGTACACATGTCACCTTTAGACAGATGTTTTCTTTCTCACCTATTTTTTCTATTTCTCTCTACTTAATTTGCTGTCTCTTCATCTTTTAAAACTGCCAATAACTGCTGTGTAATCCTGCGCTTGTATTTAAAGAGTTCTTAGCTAGTGAAGTGAGACACACAAACCTGTAAATATTTTCTGTTGCTAACACATTTGAAATGTGTTGACTTCTAAGAGTATTTTGTATTTACAAAAATACTTTGAAAATTACAAAACACTGCCAAAATAACACAAAAATGTTATTCCAAAGGCAGTTTAGTT
>WUAM01000237.1:3492498-3505585 GCA_024336885.1 Actenoides hombroni | reverse complement strand
GTGTCCCTGCCCATGGCAGGGGGGTTGGAACTGGATGATCTTTAAGGTCCCTTCCAACCCTGACAATTCTATGATTCAATAATTCTAATTTAAAGAAAAACAACTGTCTGCCTGCCTAATCGACATTTAAGCACTGCAGTTTTCCTTATAAAGAATAAACTCATTCATATTGAAATTACACATTAGCTGCATCTCTTACAAGGAGATAATATTCCCCATAGCTTCCATTAATTATAACCAAATTAACATGAACTGAGGATAACTGATTGGGAATAAATCTTTCATGGTTCAAGCCAAATCTTAGTAGAGTTGTAACAAAAGTTTTAATATGTCACAGTTATGATAGTTATTCCTTCTTAACTGTACACTAAGAGCACTCCACTCATGTTGCTCAGCTTAGGAAATTGTAGGACACATCTGAAGTGAAAGTAAATTAGTAGAATGGCAGCGTCTGTGTAATGAGCATTCACGTGTGATTTCCTCTTCTTAAATAATCCTGAAAAGAGCCTGTTTAGGGAATTATCAGAAAGTTATTATGAAAAACAACATTCTTTCATACTGTCAGATTACAGTAAATTTTGTTTTGCTGTTGTTTCACATGATGCTTAGACCTCATTTGGGCAAAACTTAGACAAGACTTAGTACTCAAGTGTCCTTTGTTAAAGAAGTTAAACATACAAAGCTTTCCTGGGTTGGATTTGTTCTGGCAAATACTTAGGGGATCAATCTGAAGCTGTGGTGGATGTGTCAAACCAAAGGTGTACAAAGCGTCAGAGAATCATAGGATGGTTTGGATTGGAAGGGACTGATGGAGGTTGTCTTGTCCATCCCTGTTCTTCAAGCAGGGTCACTTAGATGATACTTGGGAAAACTTCTGCTTGTCTTCACAAATGAAGATTCCACAACTTTTCTGAGCAACCTGTTCCAGTACTTGGTCACCTCAGTAAAAAAATGTACCTGTTCTACTGTTTTACCACCATTGTGCTAAAAAGATGGGGTTTGATCTGCCTGAAACTTTTTATGTTCCAAGCTGGATCTGTTGCCCCTTGTTCTCCAGAAGAGTCTGGCTCCATTTTCTCTGTACCTTGTCACTGAGTAGTTGAAGTTCCCCCTGAGTCTTCTCTTCTTAAAGCTGGACAAGGTACTCTGAGCCTCTCCTGATATGTCATGTGCTTCAAGCGCCCAGTCATCCTAGCGGTCCCCCCAGAGCTTCCTCCAGTCTGTCATGTCTTGCAATAGGGAGTGTCCAAACTGGGACACAGGGCTCCAGCCATTGTCTCAGAAGTGGCAAACAGAGAGAAGCAATCACCTTCCTCACTCTGCTGGCTACGCATTTGTGTAGCGTGCAGTTGTCCTTCTTCACTGCAGGACAAGCCCAATTTCACAGGCTGCCGTGCAGAAACCAGTCTTTCTGCAATGAGCTGGCTGGACAATCTGAAGAAGTGCTCTGTGCTGTGCTTTATTTATTTGTTTTTCATCTGAAAATGTAATTCCTGCAGGGAATTCTCTTTCAGCCACAGAAAGAAGGCCTGTGAACAGCTCTTCTGTCTGCCTGAATGTTCCCCTGGGATTGCTGATGGTTAGGCAAGCTCCAGTGACAGAACAGGAGACAGCAGCTTTGTGCCTAGCTGACAATAGCCTGTGTCTGTGCTAACTGCAGCTGGCACCATTAACTACCTAGCCATAGACTGAAATAAAAACAATTATCGCTGCATGCATTAGGCTGATGAAAGCCACTCTGTTTCTATAGTTACAGGAGTGACAATGTATATTGTGACCTTAAGAAAGTAGAATATGACCTTTTTTTTTTTATTTCTGCAGTTTTACAAGGAGTGGAAATTCACAGTTTGAGACAGTGCACATCAGTGACAGAAATAAAGGCTGGACAGAAAGAAAGGTGGATGATCAGTAAAAAAAAAGATGCACAACATCCATTCAAGCTGTAATGATGATTTTGACATTTGAGTATTTTGTTATGTAGAGACATACCCAATTTGCTGCTCTTTGAAGCAGAGTCTTCTCTTTCTGTTTGTTACAAATAAACTTGAAGTGGAAGCTTTGCGAAAAATCAAGAGTAAGAGAGAAAACAAAGGGAGGGCTTTAGCAAGTCAGAATTTTTAAATTGTTCTGCCATCTGCTCTGACTTAAAGTACCATATGAAAGAACAGTTATACATTCTGAGCTTTTGTCTTCAGAAGCACGTGGAGGTATCAAAAGTCTGTAGGAGAGGACTTCCTGGCTATGTTTATGATATTGCAGCATTTTGAAGCCCATCCAAGTTAGTGTTAATCTAGTTTGGTCATGAGTAGCAGGAGAGCTGTAGCAAAATGTTGAACAATCCTGGCTAGGATTTGGAAGATGTATCTTTATTGATACTTATCGAGTACAATATTATAGTATAGACTTATCAAGAGAGTAGAGTTCCTGAGTTAACTGTGCAGTCATTTAGTAACAGACATAATTCTTGAAGCATTGAATAATTTACCACCTTCCTTCTCCGCACGTACTTGTCTTGCCCAAAACCTCTTTCCTCATTATGTGCTAAATATATAGAGGGCTTCTATGAGCCACTCGAGCTAGGATCATCTCTGCTGTGAGGAAAGGATTATGGAATATCTCATCGAGTTACCTAGAGCTTCAGGAGTGTGACAGTAATCCATGCCTGGTGGGCTTTCCTTGCGTGTAGCAGAGATGATCAGATAAAGAAAAAAGAACTTAATTCCAACTCTGTGCTAAAATATCCTGTTCAGGCACTTGCTATTCTTTCTTTAGGTGTAGTAATTAATTATTATCTTGAAATTATAGGTTGGGGTTTTTTTTAAATTAAGGTTAATGATTATCATTGATTGTAGTTTCAGGGGTGCCTATAACCATGTGTTTTAAAGAAGTTTTAACCTCCAGCTTATTTAAAAAAATTCATTTCATTGCAGTAGAGCATAAAATCTGACATCATACTGTATCTTAACATCCCTTTCTAAGCCCAGGCTTAGATTGCTGGTTCAGCTGCATTTTTTTAAGCGTATGGGTGTTCTAAATTTTTTATATTATGCATCCCAAAATTAGAAATACACCTGTTCTATACCTGCAGTTATAGTAATAAACACAGAGATACTTCTTTAAAAGCTGCAAATAATTTACTTTTAGATTATAAGCAGGCATTTTATTTTAAGTCTGAAATATTCAAGATATAGTATCTCCTTTTCTAAGAGGATTCAACTGAGCTTTTCAGAAAGGTTAAGTAAGAGTGAAAATACAGAATATTTCTAGCATCTAGATTTATACAATAAACACATAGTCACTTATATCAAAATAAATCTTGTTGTTTGGAATCCAGATCATAAATCACACGTGAATTAGGAGATTATGCGATTGACACCAGAGCAAGAGGGGAACCTAATTAAATAGAATGTGAAGAATGAAGATGACTGCTTTTGTTCATGTAAAAAGAGACATACTTTAAATCCACCTAACACAGTTCCTCTGCTGCATAAGAACGCTGTTTAAGGCACATAATGGCATTTCACTTTCTAACTTGGTGAGGTCAAGTGTGGGCTGAAAAATGGAGAAGTCTGGTTACTCTAACTGCACATTCTTCATTCTCATTTTGATGATTATGTTCTGTACTCCTGTGATAATTCATCTCTAAATGGAACTATCGTGGAAGATTAGCAAGAGAATTTGTGTGGAATGGAGGAAAAAAGAATGTAGGTTGCTTATGCTGTTCTTGGGTTATGTTTTCATAGTTACATAGTTATTCCACTTATTTCAGATTGCTTGTTTGTAGAAAATATGTAGAAATGTTGATTTGTACTTCCCCTTTTTTTTGTAAGTACAAAAGCCAGTATATCCTGCTCAAACCATGTAGTAGTTCCCAGTTACTTTGGCATTTAACTTCTTGAGTTGACTGCCTATAAAAGGCACACGAGCCCAAAAGGAGAATTTTGTGAACAAAGACTTAAGCTTACAATTGACATGCACGTACTATATAAATCTTCCAAATTCCAATTAAATTTACAATTTAGCAAATGAAAGTCCAGCTAGTAATAAGACCCTTAAAAGGACACATAAGATTAAATAGTTAAGCTGCAAGCACTCGTGAGTACACATTGCTTTTTAAGCCAGGTATTTTCCAACCATAAAAAGCTTAAGGATCATAATGATGGTTAACAAGTAGATTCTGTTCCCACATACAGCCGTGCATCAAGAAAATATTATTGTAGAGAGATTTATTACTTTATAGTAATGAACAGTGTGTTGTGATAAGCAGTAAACTGAAGAAGAGCTATGGTGAGGATGGGTCATCACTGGTTTTTTTATCAAGGGAAAATTAATAGCTAAATATGTCTGATTTTAGTTAGTACTTAAGCATGTACCAGATTAATTTTATATTGTAGTGACAGTTTTTTGCTTGCTGAGCATCTTTTTGTTCCTTCAGTTGTTAGACTGTAAGATCATTCTTCCTTAATCCCTACATCATCACAGCTACAATGCCATCATTGATACGTATTCCAGGTTTTCTCCCCATATTGATAGAAATGCCAAATATATGTGAACTTAGTCACTGATCCTTCATAAACAAACAGCGGTGAAAAAACTAAACTACGCTTCACTTTGTGAAGACACCTCAAGGAAGTCTTCTGGTTTTGGAAAATCATAGAGAGGATGAGGGACCAGGATCTTTTTCAAACTAGATGGCCATTTGGAATTGAAAATAATAAAAAAATAGAAGTAAATGAATCAGCGAATGTTGTTCTGATGGCTGTGATCAACTAGAACTAACATAATATTTGCACTTCATACTTGTTTGCCTAAAGAATTCTGCTCAAGATCCTGAATGTTAATTTCTATTAGTAATATTAATTTCTCTTAGCCTGGAATATCTATTAATATACCTGTTTAACCTCTGCTGCTACAAAGGTTCATAATAGTTCAGCCTTTGGGTATGGAACTGTGCAGAGAGAGAATCTAGAATGACAGCCTTCAGTGATGATCAAGTACAGAGAAAGATCAGTAAATAAAGTGCAAGATTGTGGTTCCAGTTTCCAAAAGTACAGGAGGGAAATGGTTTCTTCAAAGCAGCTGTGCCAGCCTCTAAAAGGTACATGGAAGAGCTGAGATTTACAGCCTCCTTTGAGCCATGGGATAGCACAGCTTTCAGTAAAACTGGAAACTTCCTTTCTGTGGTTTTAAACATAAGAATTTTAAATTGACCCTAGGGTGGCTTTGACCTGGTAGGTTTGTATTAAATGGAATCTATTTCTAAATCTTCCTGATGCCTTTGTTTATCCATCGTCTTGTTTTCTGTTCTTTATAAGAATTATTCTTAAATTATATAAACCTATAAAAGAGGAAAATATTTTTAGGTTTAAGTAATGAGAATGCCAAAAAGCTAATCTGATTAATAATCTGATTCTTACTCTTGCTCCACTATTTCTTCAGCATCGTTTAAAAATATTAATTTGCTATAAACCCAAAATGTCACACTACTTGCATATGCATATGAATGCAAGTAGTATCTTCATGGCATATGGTATTCAGTTAAGCCTGGTATAGCTGACATATGTCTAAGTAAAGTATCTTTCTGGTATTAGATATTTAAATTTATTCATTTGCATTTTGCTGTGGATAAGATGACACTTGGAATTTATGGCACTTAGAGATATCATTTTTCTTGAGCAAATGGTTCCTCTTTATTTAAACCTTCAAAGAGAATTACTGGAAATTTTTTTTGCTAGGCAGAATCAAAGTCCCAAATCTCTGCTGTTGGTAATAAATTCAATTTCCAATACACTGGAGTTCAATCTGGCCTACTCGAGTGATTTTCACTGGACTTTTAGTTTTGTAGGTACCGGTCTATGAACTGACAACATCTCAAAGAATGGCAGACTTTACAATGTCTCCCTCTTCTGCTGTTCTATATTAAGGGAGGTTACTGACATTTTTTTGAGAAAGACATTGGTAGTCTGCTGATTGTAGTCCTAAATGCTTTACCTTTGATTTCTAGTTTATTTCTAGGCCAATATTAAATGTGTGAACATCTGCAGTGTCCAGCAGAGCACCTTGTGTAGTTCCTTTAACCCCTCATTCTTGACTGTGATAAGCAGCACTGGGTCCCAGAACTGAACTATCTTGTGATACTGCAAAAAGTCTGGATAATGAAGCTCTCCAAAAATTGTACTGGCTTCTCTAACGTTGCCATAGCAATATCATTCTGCAAATTCCTAAGTGAAAGTTTTTAACTTTATCGGAATAACTTAATTAAGGAAAGAGCACTTAAAAGTTCTAGATCTGTGTGTTCTACTTTCCTAGACGCGCATAATAACAGTGTACTTAAACTTGGATTTATTTTAGGAAGAAGAAATGAGAACAATTAATTCTTCAGTGGGAGAATATAATGTGTTTTAAATATGTAGCCTGCAATGAGTGCAAAAAATGGAGAACAGTTGGTAAAGTTAAATTGAAACACCCTAAAAGAAAGTACTGGGTAATTTCATAGCTGCGTCAACTACACTCTTGAGTGACAGTAGACTTCTGCTCTTAGCTTTATTTCCTCAGAAGTCTGAGAGAAATTCAGATAGGGAGAGGAGATCTGTTCAAATTAAAACTGCATTGTGCAGCATAGGATTAGTAGGAAGCTTGAATTATCAGCTTGAGTTTGAGATGTGGTGTTTTAGACAAAATCTTTGGGGTCTAATTGTCTCTAGAATGTGAGACAGTAAGAGGTTTTTTAGGAACACATTTTGGGAAACTCCAGACTGTACTTCAAGTTGGGGATACAGGCCCATACCTGACTCATTTTTATTCTCTGGTAAGTCAAATTTATTTGATAAGTTTGTTTGCAGTATACATAGTGCTTTGTAACTGAGTAGGAGAAATACTGTTTTCCTCTAAAAGGTAAAGAATTTAGACTATTTATCCAAATACCATTTGTTCATGATGATCATGCATCTACCTGCTGAAAACATTTTAACCTAAGGTCTGCTTTTTGGTTCCATAGCATTTGGAATGAAGGTTTCTATGAGTTTGTTGTGCAAAGAATGGATGATGCATAAGCATCAGTTTTGGGTATTTGGGGTTTATTGACTGACAAGTATTCTGTCTGCTACTGTGAACAGATTCCTAATCCAAGCATGTACATTGTCTTCTTTTATTTCCTCCTTAATCAGCTTTGCACTGTGATCAACATTCCAGCTTTTGGGTTTTGCTGATTTATACACTCGGAATGTTAGAAAGAAATACACCCTTTACAAAGAAAGAGAAATTGGTATTATCAGAATAAATCCACCAGATCTTTCACTACCAAAGTGTTTATTAAGGATGCAAAGCTAATGAGCACACCTAATTGTCACGTCACAAGTCTCTGCTTCTGTGCTGGCAAATCTGTGGGGCTTTTGTTGCTGCAAACAAGGTGATTCTGCAGTACAGTCATTGCAGTACTGGGGTAGCAGTAAGAGGCTCTAACAGCTTGCTTGGAATGGTTCTAATTTGTTACAACTCTGTTTTAAAGGAAAATGTTTTTCAAATAGCTATTCTTCACTGCATCAAAGATCATATTTCACAAGAGCTTAATGCATATTTAGACTCTGAAATTAGACGGTGATATTTTTAAAATCCATAAACTGATTGAAACTTGCTGGTTGATCAGCCTTTTAGGAAATGTAGCTACTTTCTTTTCTATCCTAAATGGAAACTGCTAACTTCTTTGAAAAATCTCTCCCTATAATTGTACACTTTGATTGCTAACAGAAGGCTGAAAATCTGGGCTTGAAATGGTGAAGTACAAAGCACACAGCTTCAGTGAGTTTTGAAAGAGTGGCTTTTTAATCTGACGGTTGAGTTTCATGTTCTTTGTTCTTTGCTATTTCAGGTTTGCACATATGGCTGTGCTACTGTATGGTACTACAGCGACCTTAGAATAGTTAATGGTAGTTATCCACAAAGCCTAAACTGCTGTCCTTACAGTGCAGGACTATGTTATTAGTCCAGGGCTGTTATTATCTCTGAATCTTTCTGCATCCTTAGATTTTGGTTTTTTTCACTAACTAGAATAACTGTAAGATGAAGTCTTCCCAAGCTGATTGATAATTGTCATCTTACATAGCCATAAGTATCTGGATTCTGACTAAAATTAGAGCTAGATCTCCCTAATGCTTCTTATTTGTATTTGATTTGTCCAATCCTAGGACATAATGCTGCAATTAAAGCGTAATTTCTATATAAAATATTTTCAAAGCCCCCTAACACTGTGACAGCACAACGGTGAACATGGCCCTTCAGCAGCAGTTGCTCATGAGGAAGCTGACCAGGCTTCCAGCTTCCATTTTGCCCCTTACATTACAGAGAAAAAATGGCACACACTGAACTGTCTGAAGAGGAGTGTCATCTTGTTGGGAACTCAGCCCCACTGACGGGCAGTACCAGCCAGCACTTGGACAGAATTCAAGGGATTATGCTGGCTGTAGCCACAGCAGTATGGCAGGAGAGAGGTTATCTTTAAATGCCATCCCAGCTACTGTTTTGTCATTTCAGAGTCCCAACACTTTTTACTAAGGGATCGTTTTGTTTGAAAGACAGAGGAAACTTCCTTGTACCAAAAGGACAACATCAATCAGCATGTGTGTATTGGGAAGAGGAAAAAAAAGCCTCTATTTTCCTTTTGCCACAGAGTTGTTTGCAATGCAAAACTGCCTGTAATTTCAACATACAAATACAAGCCTGATTACTGTGTTTGAGGGAAAGCTATTTTTGAGGACTTCACCTCCTTGAATGATACTGTTTTAACCACATTATCTTTGTGGAGCCCACATTTTTGTAAGGTGCTGTTGTTACCAAAATAGCTGTGGTTGGTATGGTGTTTGCCTAACTGTCCTTAGAGCACCAGAGGCATTTTTTTCCCATGTTAGTGGAGAAAATCACATTATACAGCTAGAGAGTTGGATGGGTATCTATCCAGAGAGAAGAAAAAGCATGCTAAGAAAATCAGTAAGACTTTTTGCAAAGCAAAGGAACTAGATGTTAAAGCACTCTTTTACAGTCTTGTTTTTAACAGGTAAAATGTTGAATTGAAATGCTGAACAGTGAGATTTATTATCCCAAGGTTGTCTGAACTTACTAGTTTAATAGATTAAGCAGTGGAATAGACTTCTGAAGAAAAATGACTGATATGGCAGCAACAGATAAATTCGGAGTTAGTTCAGAGATAAGATTAAATCTAAAGGAAGGAGAGCATATGAAGGTATTTGAAGGCAACCATGGCAACCGTGTGACTTCTCTGTCTTGCAATTACATTGTCATTTAAAACATTTTAGGTTTGGGTCTCAGTTTAGATGAAACTGAGTTCTTAAAATTATTTTTCTTCTCCAGAAAAATACTACATTTTGTCCCATGTCGTCCCTCTCGTTTCCTTGTCTTTACGTGAAAGGAACTGTAAGCATTGCTTTTCACTGCCTGAATTATTTCCCTACAACATCTTGCTTTATCTCCCATTTGGAAAGGAGAGGGTCTCTTTTTTTTCTATTCCTAGGGGTAGAATTTTTTTGAAGTACATGCCAATCCTTACTTTAATATTATCTTCCATTTGGTTACAGCATTCATGCATCAGTGCGGCTTAAAATAGTCTGCCAGCTTGTTTCCTACTTAAAGATTTTCAAGTTGTTACAAGGTATATGAAATACAGGTCTAATTTTAAGGGTTTTGGGCAACGATGCATCACTAATACAATACCTAGGTGAATCATAAATATTTATTTACAGATCTAAAAATATACTTAGTAGTTGCCTTGTGAATTAAATATCCTGGTTGCCTAGAAAGCTCCAAACCTTGAGCAGTAAAGCTTTCACCATAGAATCCTTTGTGATTAGAAAAGGTTAAAAATTATGCTTGCAGGGCACAGCTGTGATGTGGGGAGTACAACTGCACAAATACATTGGCTTTTTTTGGGACAGGAATCTTGGCTCTTTAATGGAGAAAGAAGGTAAATGAGAGGAAAGATCAGTAAGTGAAGGAATTTCCATCACTGGATAACTGGGTGGGAGGAATCACTGTGTGTTTATTATGATCCATGTCTGGTGCATTTAACTGATGTGTCTGATCATAACATTTGTTTATGCAGGTAAATGTTTAAATATCTAAACTGTATCCCGTGCTGTGGGTTTAGAAGAACAGCGTGCAGAAGTATGAGCTGTGGGAAGGAGAAAATGAAGTAAAAACCCCTCAGCGTTCAAGGTGGATGTTGATGGATTTGTAGTCGGTGAATTCTGAGCTCTCAGAGGATATTGATCTGGTATTTCTTGAACTGATGTTTCAGTTCTGTATAATGCTAGCTCAGTGGTACCCTTGTGTCTCTTCCTTACCTGCATTGTTCAGCACAGTTCTCTTGTCTGGAGAACGTTACGAACTTGAAAATTATTTGAGACTACTCATGCAAAAGTAAACCCAGTTATTAATAGCAAATATCCCTACACCAGAATTTATTATTTTCTTTTTAGTTACTTTTTGCCAGAGTTTATTAGTACCTTTATAGTAATTTTTTTGCCATATTGGTGAAATCTAAGTGGGCTGCCAAGGTCTGTGGGGAAGCTAGCAAAGGAAGGCTGTGCCATAGGCTGAAGGATACATTTTATTTTTGTGGAAAGTCTTTGTTTGATAACTGGATAACTCACAGAAAAATATATGGGAATTCTACCAGCACTTGTGTTTTAAAGAAAAAAAATCTTGCAGAATCATAAAAATAAGCCCAAGAAGTGTTTATGATATACATTATTTTACTTAGTTTGTAATTCTTTTTGTTTACATGCCTTTATCTATAGTGTATATATTATGTTGATTGATTGGGGGACCATTTGAAAATTGTGCTTGCTTAGCTTCTGAGCTTTGTGGTTTATTTTGTCTGTAAGTTATCTGATGTTACTTACGAAAAAATCAGGTTTGAAAAACTACAGCTTAATTTAATAGTCTTACTAATTTTTAATATGAAAAAAATCACTTTGTTGCTATCAGTTCCAAGTTCCAAATTTGGTAGTTACATCTGATGGTATAAATTGTGAATGACAATGTTGGGTTTTTTTATACCAGGATTCATCAGTAGTGGAACTAAAATACAGTGATATTATTTTCCAAAGTTGTGAAAGAAAAGCATAAGTGAATACTTACAACCCTCCTGTGGATATTGAGCTTTATTTTAGCATTGGCTAATGTAACAGATGTTTAATATCTAATATAACCTGCAAGGATTAATTTAGGAGTAAATTGAAGAGAAACATCTACCTATGAATACTGTATGACAATTTTTCTTCAAGGGCCTTTTCCACAAGCGGACCTATTGTATTTAGTGCTGTTATAGCATCTCTCCAGCCTTCAGGCACTCGTGAAGAACAGAATTAAAGCATTTTCTTTTCAAAGTAAGAAAAGGAGCTGATACGGAAGTGTTGCTCTACTGATTGAAGGAGCTTTTTAAGTGACTGGTCTGGTCTAGTGCAAGCAACGTTTGCTCATCCTTCCTTACCCATTTCGTGGTGTGATCTGCCACCTAGTGTTGAGTTCCCCCAAAGGAGCAAAGCACTGCCAAATCCTGACAGTAGTTTCAACAGTACTGTTGGAGAGTCAGGGGGTCTGCTGAAATACTAGGTGTTCAGGAGTATGCTGTGTTTACACAGTAGAGTGAGGAGACAATGTTTACTTCTGGTTTTACTGACTGTTTATTGGAGTATTTGCCATCTAGTCCTCTTCAGTAACCCTTGTTGCCAGTGGATACATATCTATTAAAAACCTGTTTTCCCAGCTACAACCAGGCAGTTGGATGTTTATGCCTCTGGTGATGTTGCTGCCTGCAGTGTCCTTTCTAAGAGCGTGTGCTTGATGTTATATTTACACACCAGTTAAATTACAAAGAGAAACAGATTTCTAAGGGCTTCTAAATGCAGCTGGCTAGGTAGGGAAAAAATTCGATAACCCCAGAGATTTTGTAAGGAATACTTTTTGTAATGCAGTGTTATAGCCTTGCCATAAGCTGGATATGACAACACTGACTTTCTCCTATCGTACAAACATGGGTGGGATTCCATGCTTCAATATAGAACGTTGCTTAAAACCCATGTTTTTCTGAGGAAAAAAGGCTTCTGTATTGAGGGGGGAGTGTCAAAATTTAAGCAAAAGTAAAATTTAAAAATGTTTCCTGCTTCCTCTTTCAGTAAAAGTTTCAAACACGTTTTTTTTGCGTTGCTGAATCAGAACCATAAAGTGTCTTTTTTTTTTGTTGGATGCTATGCTGTATATCCTCAGTGTTCAGTAAATAGCCATAACTTACAGATTTTTGTCAGCAATCCACATCGTGGATTTAACTAAAAAATGGTAATTTGGTGAGCATCCATTTTAAATTCTGTATGAGTTTCAATTCTAAGAGACAAGGGTGATGGTTTGAAAAGATTACGTGGTGATCCGTTCAAGAGAGATGGATTGAAATACAGCCCCCTAGTGATGTTCTGCAGTAGTCTTAGGATTCTGATTAAACCTGGGAAAGAACTTGTAATACCTCACCCCTTAACATCCATCTGAAATCATTCTTGCTTTGATAAGAGCTAAACCCTCCTCCTAAAAGCCAAGATTTTTGTCCAAAGGGCAGTGCCAGTGGGTAAGTAACGTTAGACTAGAAGATATATATAATAATAACACTGCTAAAATGCATATATTAAATTTTTTTTCAAAAATTGATATTTTGAGAAAATGAAACAGAGCCTTGCTAATTTAAAAGGACTGTCTTACTGCTTAGGAAGCCTGATCTTCAAAACAACCACAAAAAATTAATTTTAGCACTTGTTGAAGAATCTGAATTTATTACAGGAACGGACATTCCCTGTTTGGATAGGTAGCTGGGTATGTCAGGCTGTTGTTGGCATCCTAGAACATACTTGGAAGCTATTTTGGTGTTCAAGTCCTTTCACAAAGTTGATTTTATTAATACCTGGTACTTTCCCCCCCCCCCCCCCCCCCCTCCCTTAACCACCCAAACCCAACCTCCTTCTTTTTTTTTCAAATAAAAGGAAGAAGAATAAAACACACACAACTCCACAACTGTTGTGTTGTGCTATTT
>WUAM01000237.1:3467756-3492398 GCA_024336885.1 Actenoides hombroni | reverse complement strand
TTGAAAAGACTCAGAAAACTTAGGAAAAGACCATTTCAGTAGGATATTATGAACAGTAAAGTGCTGGACTTGATCTACCTCCTGCAATAACTCACATAAGGCTATGTCATTCTTTTTGATCAAAACAAGAGGGAGAAATGAAGAAGCTCACCATATCCAAGCTCTTTGTGTTTCTGATATTTATTTTCTGTATTGTGTCAATTCTCTAAATTAGCCTCATTTTTTAACAGTTTCAGGCAAAGCAGCTTGGTTTGTGGTCTGGCAGCCATCTGATCTGAAGTGGGAACTATTTAAAGTACTTCTCAGACAAATATAACTCTTCTTGATTCTAGTTGAAGAAGGGAAATGGCTTTTATAGTGAGTAGTCTTACTATGATGGCAAACATCAGAATCACTGTCTTTGTGAGTTAGCAGCAGTTGAAATAATAGAGTATAAATGGAGAAGATTAAATGGTATCTCTTACAAAAAAGTGCAATCCACTGTTTCGTTGGAAAGTTGGTATCAGTTGAAATACAGTAGAAAACTGCAGATCTTTTTTAATTGATTGCATTAAGTGTAAGCAGAGTAACTCAAAAATCTTTTAGCTGTCTATATATGAGCCAGTTATAACACCACTCTTGTTGTATGTTAAATGTAGTGAAAATTTGTCTTCTGTGTTTGTGTAAACTATGCTATAACCATTAGCAGGCCTTTGTCCACAGCTCCTGACAACAAAATGAGTCCTGCTGTAAGAGGAAGGTTGTGTTTCTCTTACATAGCCTGCCAGCCCAGATAGGCTCTAAGAACTGTGTCTGTAAGTCATAGAAAAGTGAACTTCACTGTCATACAAAAAGCTATTATTTGCTTCTCAGAGCAAAGCCAAAAAGTGAATCAGATGATTCACTATCACTCAAACTGGTGTTAGACACCTGAGTGGCTATTTGTATAGACATGCCACTGGTAGTCACAGCTTTTAAATATTTATTAAGTATGCACATGAATTTAAGGTTCTCTGACTAAAATTCTGATTCACTGAGATTTAAAAATGTTACCTTACAAAATTGGTTGTTATGGGAATTATAATTAGAGTAATAGTTAAGAGTGTGAAAGAGCAAGTTGTTCTGTTCTGCCTGTAGATCATTAGCAAATCTGTCTGCAGAATTCTAATTTCACAATATTTATTGGTGGTGGTGGTGTAAGTATTGTGTGTAGCAGAAGGAGCTCAGCTTGACTGTTCAGATCCCAGATGGAACTTGAGCTGCTGGCAGTTTAAAAATTCTATATTTGACTTACAAATTCCTGCAAATGTTGATTCAGAGAAATAATCACGGAACAAGAAGGAATCAGAAAGCTGGAAAAGTAGAACTGAGCTGAATATATTACCTTCCACATCAGATAATGTTTTCCTGACACTGCTGATGTCTGACTAACAGTTTGAAATGTCAAACAGAGTACACTGTGGCTTCTATACCTAAGGACAGGATGCTATTCATGCGAGTTCATAGTTTATAGAGTTCTTCAATGCATAGTAAGTCTTATTAAGACATGAAATACCCTTTTTTTTTTTTATGCCAAGACCTACAAAAATCTTTAATAAGATTTTAATGGGCACATGAAAAGAAGGCATTGACGAAACAGTCTTCTGGAATACTGCTACCCTGGCACTGCCTTTAGCTATTCTTAACCTGGCTGACTGTGTACCTTTTAGTTTCTAAGCTATGGGGGACGTGAGCTGTTGAACCACTATACTAGGATATAAAGGTTACATCATATCAGCTTACAGAAAACATCATATCTGCTGCTATACACAGCAGGGAAAAAACCCCAGACCTGCAAAATGAAGGTATTGAGGGATTTTGACAGAACAAATGCAAATGTACCTCATTCTGTTGTAGTTCATTTACAGCATAAACCAGAAAGTGATGGGGTCTATTTGGAAAAAAATAATATAGTGTTGAACATAGCTTTGTAGCATGATTCTCAGAGTGCTAAAGCCACGTCTGCCATCTTCAGTAAATGCATCTAAACCTTTGTTAGCCTTATGCTTTGGCATGTTTGCTATCCACCCTGACATAACATGTACAAAACCCATCCAAAAATGTGCTGCCTGTCATGTGTGATCTCCTAATTTTGTTGAGAACCTGTTCCCATAGCAACACTGCTATTGCATTATAGCCTAGGCACGTAAGTATAGCAAATTAAATTTACATTTCTATGTGTGCATGTCCTTTTTTTGCCTGAATAAACACACACACACATATTGTGTGGGTATTTGGAGGACGTAATTACCTATCTTTTGGAGCCCAGGACACTTGGTTGGGGTCTTTTCTTCTGCAGAAATACATGTGTACTATAACTTAGTGAATAAATACATTTAAAGAATACCACAGACCTTGAGGCTGGAAGACCTAAAACTATAAATTGATTTAAGATGGATATTTTGAAAGGTTCCAAAATACGTATTTGAAGAGAAGAAACAATCTGTAAAAGTAGATAATGGAAGCAAACCTGAAATTCTTTCTGTTTTAAAGATTTACATTTAACTTGGGTATATGTAAGCTGCATCTGGAGTTACACATGTGATAATCTAGTTTCAGCTTTGTACAGTTCTGTTATTGGATTGCTTTAATGGAAAACTACACTGTCGTGTGAGCACGCCTTGTAAACATTGTAATTGGGCTTTCTTTCCAAATAATCTAATCAGGGGTCCCTCTATGGTAGGTATAGAAACCATTGCCATTTTACCTAGCTGAGAGAGTGAAATGGGGTATTTTAAAAGGTAATTACAGTGACTGGGAGCTAGAATTCTAATGAAAGGTTTGTGTTCCTGACAATGCAAAGTGTGTTTAACAATTTCTCGTCCAAATACGAGATGCAAAACCGACCAGTGAGAAAGTAATAAAATAAAATAAAATACACAGTAAGCTTAGAAGGCAAAAGTAAATCTTCTACTAGCTCTCTTCCTTCACATATTGGTGGGAAATGTGATGGTAATATGCAGTAGTAGGAAACGTGGCATGCTGCAGCCATCTCATCCTTGAATGCACTTGAACACAGTCCAGCTGTAGTTCCACCTTTCTGCAACTCTTTCAAAATGCTACTGAGAATTTTCCTGGCAGTGCAGCAGCTGCCCAGGAACAGCTTGTCTCTACTGAGGCTTAGTTTTCCCATCTAAAACTGACAGTTGTTTTTCAGCAGTTACAGCAAGAAGAGTGCATTGCTTTCTCACACGTGAATTTAGTGGTGTCATTAACTAATCATTAATGTGCCTTTTAGGGGATCTAACACAGCAACTTTGAATGCATTAAATGTTCCATACTTCATATAGTACTTTGGAATATATGGGGTATTACATTTGTAGCAGAATAGGATAAAATTACAGAATCACAGTATGTATGAATTTATTAAGGCATAGGCTTCCTGCACCTAATCAGTGCTGAGTGCTGTGATTGATAGCAGCCATGCTAATACATATTTAGCAGTTTTAAGTGGCTCCCTGACTAGCACTCCTCTTACTCTTTTCCCTGCCACCACTATCATTTAAGCAACTGCACTGTCATAAAGAAAACTAGCAAGAGTAGGAAACAGTTGTCCTTTGCTTCAAGCTTTAGATGATGTCCTAACGTTCCTTTGGTATGTACAAAGCAAGAGTGACAGATTGTTTTTATGTATCTGCTGAACAGAAGACAACTGCTGTGTACTTTTGTAACAGTTATGGCATGCACTGAGTATAAGGCTTTTTCTCTGTAGCTAAACATAACAGACTCTGAAAAGAACTGGAACCTCTAATTGATAGAGACTTGTCAAAAGTACATTACAGCACTAGCTGCTGCAGATAGGGGTATGTGATGTAAGTGTAGCTGAGCATTTCCTGTGGCTTTCCTGGTCTGCTGTTAGGCTGACATGTTTCCTGAAATGCAGTTTTAGACTATTCAAACACTACCATTTAGTGGCAGCCATAATAGCTACTGGTGGAATGTTAATTATTCTGTACTTCAGTGCTTTTTTTTGAAGGTAGTGAGATAATAACTTTGCAATTAATTTCCTTTTTTCTTAAATGAATTATTACTTGATCCAAGAGAATTATGTGGTGGTGGCTTAACTGCATATATAAAGGCACTTGTTTTTGTTGTTTTTTTTAAGCAGTTGACAAAGAAAGAGAAAACATGAGCTGGAACATACCAGAAATATTGAAAAAGGAAGAGGAGCCAATTGATATGTTGCAGAACCTTTTCAAGGTAATTTATCAACATTACTAAAAATATGTAATTATTGCCTCTGGTGTGAGACTCCCTCTTTAACAGCTTTTTTCCAAGTTGAAGGAATACAATTAACTTACTTTCAGATTCATAAGTCCAACGGAGGTTTAGTTATTGCAGTTGGGTCACAAATTGGGATATCTGAGGAACTACTGTTCTAAATACTATCCTAGATTTAAAGAAAGTTAATTTAGATTGAAAAGCATGGTTAGTTTCAATTCTGCTTCTGTCTAGTGCCTTATTTAAAAGAAAAAAGAGACCGCTGGCAGATTTTATTGAAGTGTGATACAGAAAACAGTGGATGTGGGGAAATACTCCTCACTAGAATCTTTTTTGATATAACATTTCCCTGAGCAACTAATACTTAGGAGACTGTAAATCACCTGATATGAATAGACATCAGCAGTATTTCTAAGTCCAAGCACATGAGCCTTACTCTAATGACTGAAATACATATAAAGCAAATTGTGCTACTTAATACAAAGTTAAAAGAACATGACAGACACTGTGAGAAATCTCTTTATTTGCCCTGCACTCGGGGAGTCCATCCAATTTCGGTAGAAATAAGTAAAACCAAAAAGCATGAATAATGCAGTATTCAGTATAACTGGTGGTTATACTTCAGCTTTTTCCAGTCATCAGTTTCTAGGGACATTAACATTTCAGTCTGTGTACATTTTTGAATGTAGCAACACTTGATTGATGAAAAATAGGCCAAGGTTCTAAACCACAGCATCCTTCAGTGGAAACCAGGCTTAGTCATGTGCATGATGAATTCCTGGGACCACATATAAAGTGTGCAGCATTAACTGAAAGATTTTTTGTATTGTGCTTTTTTTTCCTTCCTTTAATTAGGCAGTGATGAAAATATAAATGGTAGCATACGTAATGATGATGATAATAATGTAGTAATAACTGATCCAAAACTGTAAAACATTTCTCATGCCAAGTTTTTATGTAAACCTTCACAAATAGCTTGACTCTGTACCCCTCCCTCACTCAATCCAGTTTTATATGATGATAAAGCTTCTGAGTGTCTTGTGACTGATGTAGACCAAAAGGAATGAAGTTTTTTTTGTTAGATGACAAAAAGGTGGGAGGGATCTCTGTCGACTCCAGAGGGAATAGGATGATAGCCAGTGTTTGTGTGCTATTATATAAATACTAAATACACATACACATCTGATTATTATCATTTACAATTTCTTACATGAAAACTTGTAGCCTGTATCATCTATTTCCCTGTCAAGGTTCATTACATAACTCAGAACTTTGGTTTAAAGAGCAAGTTGTATAGATTCAGATCAGACAGATTAACTTGAGATGTATACCTTGTATTGTGTAAAAATGTTACCTTTCTCAAAGAAATTACATGCAAATCCTACTGAATTCTAGAGATGCATATTTAAGGGTTAGCAGATTGTTTCTGGAGGGAGATGCCTGCATCAAATCACCCCTGATCTGATAAGCATGTGTTGCTATGGCAATGGAGATCACTAAATATTAACATGCTGTTTCAGCTGTGTGACAAGTGTGAAGTCTAAGAACTGCATTGTCATTTTTTAGAGCATGTGTCTACTATATTTTTTCCTTTAAAAATTTGATAGCAATGAACCATTTTTTTTTTCTAATAGTTTTTATGGTTTTTTTCAAACTTGCCTACAGTGTGTTTATAAATAAAACTACTGAATAAAAAAAGAAAATCAAGTTATTGTCAGATCACCTTTCAGGTAGATAAATATTTCTCTCTTCTTAACCTCTCTGGATTTTATTTGTGAAGAGTCAAACACACTGCGTATTATTAACAACCTAGAAATAAAACATCAGGAATTCCTCAGTCATTCTTTTCTATACTGTAGTTTTGTGTTTAGTTGGTGCTTTATTGTGCCCCATTACTTTTGAGTTAGCCTGTGGGTACAGGGTAAGTTTCCATCAGCTCATGGCCTCATATATCTGGTTCTAACAATTCTGAATGAAAGAATAGGAGTAGAACCTTATCTAGTCTCCTCCCTGGGCTAAGTATCTCAGCACTTGACTATCCTAGTAAAGACATCACCTTCCCCCCCAAAATCCCAGCTAAACAAAGCTCCTGTTGAGCTTGGCAGCAACACAATTGAGGCACAGCTTGATTTAAAATAATAATAATATTAAAAAAGTAATCTTTCCTCTATCAGAGAATCACCATTTTTATAGGGGAATATGAAAAGTGGCAGTATTCTCATTTGCTTTGGAGATTTCAAGATGACTTCCTGATAGATGATCTTTGTTAAAAGGCTGAGTTGACTGCTTCAGCCAGCATACATGCACCCAACTGTATTTGAACTCATTTGAATCTCCCCTGTAAATCTAATTTTAAATATAAACATAAACACTGTCATCAAAGGCTCATTAAGAGGGTAATTGCTAGTTTTGGAAACCTCTATAATGAAACCCTGCCCTTCTAGAACTTCACTTTCAAGCCACAAGCTAATTTTAAAATGCCATCTAATAAGTTGTTAGAATAACTGTATTTCTTTCAGGCAGGAGTTTTGCTCATTACCAGAAAGAGAGAATTCCATAACAAATGATAAGACATGCTTGCTTCTCTACTTGGCCTGTTCTCTCAGTGCAAGTCCAACCCAGGGAACAGAACTGTCAGTAAAGCTAATGGGACTTTGAAATGTAGACACCTCGAGTTTGCGTTTTGTGTACAAGTTTGGAATCGACTGAGACTGCTTAAAAATGCAATCATTGGTCAAGGGTGTAAGTACCAGCTGTCCAGACAGCTAGCCTTGGTGCTTCTGTTGCTCTGGAATGATGTAGACACACAGCTATCTTCCCTTTTTTAGCTGTGCAGTGTTAGCATTCAAACACTATTTTATTAGGATAGCTTTTTAACCAATAAACAACTCACTTGCCAGCTCTTGGGCAGTTCTGACACCTGTATGAACAAAGAAAAAGCGTTGCATTTCTTGCCTTATCGACCGAAAGCTTATATTGCAACATTTATGTTGCTATATAAATGACATTATACCTATCCAACTCCAGTTGTTACAGCTGGTTTTAATACAAAAAAACCCCATATCCATTTTCCTACCTTTAATTAGATTTTCTGCATTGGCCCTTACCTTCTCATTTTTGCTTGTCTGTAAAATATAGAAGCTCTTCATGCTCTTGGTTATCTCTCTTGTTTTACGTGATCTGTAGCACAACAGATCTTGTTGGTCTACCATAAAATATGAATGCCTTTAAATTCAACAGCAGCAAAATTGTACATCTTTGTGAATCCTGGATAGTAACTGGACAACTATAAGCTAGGTTTGGAACTTGCTTTGGGAGTTGGTTCATCTTTCAGTAAAATTTTACTTGTTAAATTTAAGAAGAGAAAGTGGGAGGAAAGACAGGTTTGCATCAAGAATGTAGCACTTCTATTCAGCCTTGAAATAACCCTGTGAAGTAAGAGTGCTTAGGAGGTAAAAACTGAAACAAATCGTTGAATACATAAATAAAGAGCAAGGAGAATTTTTCATGTGATTCAGTACCTTCCTCTGTTCTGAATTTTGCCCACCCACTCCTACATACCCCCTCCTGGGGTGCAGGACATTTTAATGCAGTGTGGGAGGTTAGCACACAAATTCCTACTGCCTGCATTTGTGCAGAGCTTCCCACACACCTTTTGAAATAGGGTCCCTTATTTAGAAAAGTTAATGAGTATTATAGCTGTGTCCCAAACTACACATGCAGTGGGTTGAAAATTACCTGTTAATTCCATTTGGAATTACTTGGCCTTTCGTAATTTTTAACTTTGTTACTTGAGACAAGTTTTGCCCCAACTATGAGCAGTCAGTAATATAGTGCAAGGTGGCATTGGACCAAGGACAGAACAGCTAGCCACTGCATCTTGAAACAAGGACTTTTCAAAGGATGCTGTCCAGTGAAGTTAAATGTGCTCCGATGAGGATTCACTGCTTGCATTGATGATACCCACAGAGCTTAGAAGAGAACAGTGATTTCCTTGAAACTCCTTCATAACAGTAATATAGTAAAGGTGACGTAAGTCAATACCAGAGAATTCATTAACAGCTTATTGGTAAAACCTAGTAACAAGTCTCATCAGCCATCAATGACATGCATACTTTAGGCTGCCTCAATCAATTTTCTGGACTAGGAAGCTCATACACTCTACTCCTATTTGCTGAAGGCAGCCAGAGCTTTCCAATCTGTTTGGGTGTCATAGGTTCCTTGTTTACAGCTGGAGCTCAGAGATGTAAGAGTGAAACAGATGGACTGTAAGGTCAGGTCTGAACACTACAGTTCTAACCATTATCAAAACTTGACTAATTTCAGCAGATAAAATATGACATTTTCTATTTTCAACCTGCCACTTCTTTAAAAAAATAAAAATTAAAGTTATGGCTCATGTGTTTGTACATTCCTGAGAAGTCAATCTGAGCTAGCCCATACCTCCTACTGAATAGTGAAGCCAGGCAATTCACAATTTGGAGTACAGGAAATAGAAGCAAACAAAAAATAGTAACAAATTAAATGGTTTATTGATCAGAAACATTCACTAACTGAACATACACTTAGCAGTTACAAGAATCTTTCTGAATAGAACAAGCACATAGTTTCTAACTCTATTCCATTAATGTGCTTTGATTCTTAAGGCCCTGATGCTAAATAATTCTTCCCAAGAACAGGCCCACATAAGTCTAAGATGACTTCTCCAAGTAGATCAAGTCTTTCATCCCAAATTCTGGATGCTTCATTGTTCAATAATAGGGTTAAGTTAAACCTTAAAAAAAAAAAGTACAAAAACTGTATCTAGATGAAAAACTAAATACATTTGTAATCTAAGGAACAAGGACTGGGTGTGGAGAATCGTAGCAACAGTGTTTCTTCTTGTGCACCTCACTGTTCTATGCTTTTGGAAAAACAAACATTGCTACTACTTTGTCAAATTTGGACATGTATCTGACAGGTCATTATTACCTTGAAAAAATGATTTTATGGATTAAAAAAACCCTGGGATTTTTCATGGAAATATGTTAGGTAAAAGTATCTCTAACTTTTGCTATGGATCAAAGTTTCCTCACTTAAACTCTACAGGATGTAATCCTGAAAGATAAATTTTACTTTACAGATTGAATCCTTCTAGGTTGAGAATAAGCATATAAAGTACAGGTGTTAGAACTTGTCTCTGTTGCAGCTCAACAGTAGGATAAAAGACAAGTTCTTATTTAAAGCAGGAGATTCTCCTTTTTTAGACGATGTATACTACTGTCGTGGATGGTTATGTCCTTTTCTCCGATGTACTCAGAGGCAATAAATCAGTGATCATCCTCAGAAAGTTAATAATAAAGACAGATGAATGAGGAATAACATGATGACTTTGAACTTACTGCACAGGCTGAACTGGGAGATTAAATAAACTGTGGTCTGTGCTCTTAAAATGGAAAACGTGAAAAAATTGGCAAAATACAGTGAGTCTCAATTCCTTAGCTAGGAATCTGAGGCTAGAGGTAGGCAAGTTAGCCACCAGGAATACTAGAGGTCTGAAAGGTGGAAGTCACACACAGTTCAGGGCCTTCTATTAAAATTACTTGTAACTAAGCAGAGATACCAAACATTATGTCTCAAGTTTCTTTTTCTCCACATGTAAATCCAAATTCTTTGCTGCTTCTCACAGGAAACATTCTCTTAAGACATATGATCTATACAAGTATCTTATCTTGTGCAAATGTTTGATAACTTGAGGACTCCCAGACAGCTGCAGTCTTTACTTTTCAGCAATCCAACATCAGCTATCTGCTGGCCAGGGCTCTCTAGTTGAGAGCCCAGAGAGCTTTAAATTAGCACTTGCTAAGCAGATTCTGATGTAGGATGGTCAAACACCACTAACTGCATCCAGCTAGAAATGTTTTTCTTCATCTTTCCCAGAGTCAGATTTTTCTTTCTGCAATGATGAAGTAGAGTTTAAAAGCAAATACAAATACAAGACAGCCTGACAGACATCATTCTACCAGCCCAGCCTCCCACTTCTCCTGCTGCCTTTCTGACATTTCAGTTCTTTTCTGATTTCCTGACACCCTTAAGCTCTGAACTAAATTTTGTCTTTCCCTGCTAAGAAAACATGGGTTTCTTAAACTTCATTTGCTATTATTGAAGCAGTTGGTCTCTCTCCAAAAAGTAACTGTGCATAACATTTGATTGTTATCAGTTTGCTTCTGCGTGGAAGATTTTCATGCAGTGTTTGGCTTTAGAAGGTTTATTTGAGCTTAAGGTGTTGAAATTTTGCTAACCATTTAAGCAGGGGAAAAAAGCTTGGGCTCAGTGACAAGAATCAGGTTGGAATGGCTTGAATTGAAGGCAGGGAGGAAAGTGTTTGAGTCAGTGGATTAGGAGTCAAAACAAGACAAAGGATGCTTAATGGAATGGGGTTTGATTTTTTTAATCTCTATCATATTTTAACTGTTTTTCTTCATTGTATCATAGTCTGTCAAGTACAAATGGACACAACAGAAACATAGGAAATGCAAAGTGACACACAGTGCAATACTTACCAATAGATGAAAAATCAAAGATGCATTATCTTCACATAGGATTAACTGTTTTGGAACCTAGAGTTAGTTCAGCAAAGTGAAGTTACTTCCAAGGAATGTGTTATGCAGAAAATGCATCCACTCACACACTACATTTTTCTCAAGCATTCTTTTTGAGAAAGAGTAGCACCTCAGCTTTGCCCTTACTCTTTAGCAAACGATTTGTTCTGTACACTGAACATGGTTTAATGACAAGAGCAGTAACATTGGAGCTAAAGGTACACAATTAGATTCTGCCTACAGGAATTTGAAAGTTACATGTGCCTGTGTGTCACACAGGGGCAGTACTTGCCTTCATCTAGAAATACCCCAACAACTTGAGACTGAAGTAGATACAACAGAAGGGAGGATTTCAGACCCTTACCAGAGATGATTACATTATTTGCTTTAGTATTTTACCTTTGCTAAAACCTCCTTGATGCTTCAATACACAGTTTCACCTTGCAGAGATCCCTCCAAATACCTGAACTGTGTGAAGCAGGGGTGACTAATCTGTGTTTTGGTTTGGTCTATGAAAGTATGCAGGGACCCCTTATTACTGCTCCTTGCCAGCCTTGTCTCCCAGATCTGTTTTCAGACTCCACTGTCATCTTTAGTCTGCCCTGGTCATGATAGTTTAAGTATTTACTGAGATTTCCTGTTTCTATTTGCCTTTTTTTTATATAGGAACAAAGAATCTGCTAGCACAGCTAAGACAGCAGTGTTCCTGACTCAATCAGACTGCTTAGACCTATACCAGAATCATTCTTTGACTACCTCAAAACACAGCACAGTTTCAAAAATACTAATAGTGATGAAAATACTTAGCCTGTAGGCACAGTATTTTCATGCAGCTGAATTTACCATCTGGCTTGATGACTCTGTGATACTTACATTTTACTCACATACGGTGACATTTTTACTTTTATATGCAATTGCAGCTCGGTCAATAATTCTGCTTTCCTAGAAAGGTTGTTAGGTGTGAGTCAGTGGTTTGCAAAGTGAAAAACTTCGAGACACAGATCTGTCCATTGTTCAGCACTGCAGTGGAAAACAGCTACAGCAGCATTTGCAGCACTTCTTAAAAGACACGCTCTGTTTTGTGCACCGCAGTACTGTACACCGAGCGTGTTTATACATCCACTCCACACAGCTGCTAGGGGCAAACATCTGAACAACAGGATACAGACCTGTAAAATTCAACAACTGATACATGCTTCATTGTTGCTGCACAGCCACAACACTTAGTGCTCAGACTTCTGACAACAGTGATCAATTTGTGCTTTAATCTGCATATGTAGAGGGGAGGGGATATATAATTCATGCCTCATATTCTTTTACTCAGAGTTTGAATCAAGGTGAAGTTTCTTGCTTTTTATGTCAGAACAATATTTGTCTTACTATTTAAAGTTCCTCCAAAAGCAGAATCTACACATGGACAATTTCTTCAGGATAGGAAATGTTTTGTGGATATCAAACTTATTTCCCTGTAATCCTGCATTTCTCAGGTAAAATGAACACAGTTGCCATTCAACATTACCAGAAACCCTCTGTAACTTATATACTACTGCCCTCTACTGCATTTTTAATCTAGATTGTAGAAGGATGTGTAATGTCAGCTCAAGCCATACAAATCACAATTCTTGTCAGGTTTGTGAAGATCATTCATGTCATCATTCAACCAGCCCACCTGTACAGCAAAGCTAGAAAACAAAGAGTATTCAACATTTGGGAGAAGAAAATGAACGAGGAGAAACAAAAAGCCAAATTATTATTATAGTCATATTCATTAAGGCTCTCATCTTTCATCTGCAGCTACATAAGAAAAATACAGCATCACAATACAGCATCAGTGGCATTGTAGAATTAATAACACCCTCCAGTCAGTTCTAGCTGCTCAAATACACATTAAAAAAAAATACATCTTTCAGATCTCCTATAGATAACTACTATTAATGCCTTCAGATTATCTGAGGTTCACAAATCTCTAATGCTACTGCCTGCTGAAGATGTCTACCAGTATAAAAGACATAAATCTCCACAAACACATGAAACTCTCAGGGTTTGGGAAAAGAAATACTATTGAATGTGGCTCACATCCAGGATAGGTCTTGCAATAAGTGGCATCAGACCAAATTGGGTGTTAACCCTCTTCATTTATTTCTTCAGGAACTGATATTTTGTTTCAGTACAGGAAAGATGTTTCTGCAGGACATGAGGCACTTCAGGCTTAATGTAATTCCTCAATATTTACAAAGCATCCTGCATACTACTTCTTTCTAATGAAGAATGGGCAGATTGAAGTAGACAGACAGTGCCGCGTATTTGTAATGAAAATACATTGGACAAAGGCCAGGTAAATAACTTTTCTTGATGCCATCCTCCTGGGGAATGTTTTTCTTCCCCCTTGCCCTTCACTGCCTTGACTGAGCTTTGCCCTTCGTAGCCAGGACATCACCCAGAGCATTTGCTGAGATGCTCCTCCCTCTAGTGGCTACTCTCTTAGTTGTACCGCGAAGCCAGAGCCAAAGCTGGCATGAAACAGACTTCCATTTATCTTTACAAAAACGTGCTTACAATCCTAGGACTATTTCCCAGAAGTGAACTAAACGCTGATCTTCCTGGCAGAGTCAGTCTGTGCTACACAGAGTTTTAACCCAAGCAGCAGCATATCCCAGGAGGGAAGCTGTGATTTTAGATACTGTTAGCAATGCTTCAATTCCAAATTTCCCAGTATTTCCAGACTAAGTATACATCTGCTTTCTAAGTATTTCCGTGAGAAATTAATGAAGCAGTTACAGCCTCAAGATCCTGATGTCACCAAGTCTTCAGCAATTCCTCCCCATTAAAAAAAACCCCAACTATTATCTTTCTAAGCCCTCATACTTAAAACAGATTTAAATGACCATGCACAAAAAGCTCAAAAGCCACTGAGAACAACAGATTATTTTCCATGATTGTTAGCCAAGTGACACTGATCCACATCAAGCACCTTTAAATGCTGAGAAAGTGCAAGCAGTGCTATTAAGTGGTAAAATGTGCTTTAGCTGGTGACAGCCTTAACAGAACCTGCAAGAGTGCTAGAATTACTAGTATGATATCACTAATGCTTCCAGATCTGTGGGGGTTGGGGGGAATAACTTCAACTATTTGTGAAGTAATCCCTAAAATCCAAAATAAAGGTACCTTGTTAAAATATTTCACACAAAAATTAGTGATCCTGTTACACGAGAAGAAAAAGTTTGGGATATTCCACTCAGATGCTGCATGGTTTAGAACAAGAAGTTGACAAGAAACATCAATAAAGGCAAGCCATTAAGACAAGCAACATCCATATTTTGAGGAAAACATTGCATCTGCAAATCTTGGATTTCCTGGGCTCATACTCCATTCTGCTTTTGTCTGAAGAATGCTGGTTTGGGAACCAAACATTCCCCTTAACTCTCATATGTTGATCCAAATGACCACAAAATAAATTAGTCTTAAAACAAAGAAAATTATTACACTAGAGCTTTGGAGAAAAACTGTAATTCAAGCGAAAGAGAAAGTCAACATAATATCTCAAAACCATAATCCCATCATTAAAGTATCTAGAATAGCAGAGCAAAATAGCATCAAGCAATATGCAACTCTAACTTTGTTATTTGCAAGATGCTATCACCAGCATTAGACCAATATTCTAGCATTACACACAGCTTGGCATCACTCATTATTATTCCGCCCCCCCTTCCCTGTGCTCTCAGCCTTCCCAGCTTCTTCTGAGCATTGGCACAGTGCTTTAGTGCAGACTTTCCTATTTTAATAAGGAACTGGAAGGCAGCCACACTGTCCTTTCTTCTGCAGTCCTGTGGGGTCAATGAACCTTGAGGATGAACAAGAACTGTACTAGGACAAGATGTCCAACTCATAGGGATCTAGGGCAGAGAAGGAGCAGCAGTCACTAACACTTGTATTACAGTCTGTACCATGTGAAAAAACACCCCCCCAAGGCAAGTTTCAGCTTCATCATTTTTTCTTCTTTCTCAAGAGTTAAGCAATCATTTGTACTATGGGTTAGTGAAGCATCCAGACCAGCAGCCACAGGACTTACACTGCCCAAGAGACTTTTAGATCACTTTGATAACAGATAACTTCCGGGGTGCTTTGCCCTATAGAATCACTGCCTACTATTGAAGTTTCTTCAGAGCCACAGTGTGCTATTTTTAATTGCAAAAAGATTGTTTCATACAACCATGAAACTGGACGGTCAATGTGCATGGGTTTATGGATCAGTTTGGAAACCAACAGTATGAAGGCAACTTCAAGCATTTAGGAGACTTCAGGATGGAGGGATCAATTTCAAAATGATTACCTGAACAGAAGCCCAAGGTATCCCACAACCTTTTTTTTCTTCATATGAGATGAGCAAGAAAGAAGCAAACAAAAGAAATTGAGTAATCTCAGTCCCACTTCTCCATAAATTCAAGAACAATTAACAAAGAATTCCAAATGTACACCCTAATACAGTAGGTACATTTAGAAGATGAACCAAAAAGCAATTACTGTGAGAAAAAATGAGACACAAAGAATCTGTGGAAAAGAAAAATAGCAATAAGTTGACATCCCATCTGAGCAACGAGACAACACACCGTTCACAACAGGAGACAAGCTGTATTAGATCAACTTTATTATGTTATCAAAGTTTGACAATAAAATATTCAAAATCTATTGAACACATTCATACACAAAAAGAGCATATAAAATGCTAGGTCTCAGAATATGTTCCATATAAAATACTGTTCAATGTAGAGCAGCAAAGTCATTGCCAAACATTCCCTGAATTTAAGAGGGCCTTGAACACACTGTGCTCCAAGAACTACCTTAATACCAAACGTTCCTGCCTTTGGTCTGCAAGTCCTTTGCAATTATTGCTAGTTATTGAAGCCTTCTGCTTTTAAACAGAATCACACAGTGACTCTGAACCTCTTCAGAAGTATAACAATGACAGCTGAAAGCTTCTTCAGCATTTTCTATACATTTTGTCAAAAATAAGAAACACATTTGGTCCGCAAGACTATTTTTGGTTTCTGAAAATATCCAGAAAGAATAAAAGCAAGTAAAACCATGGAGAGAGATAGATCAATGTGTGTTAGGTATAACAGAGATAACGTCAATAAATTCAAATATTTCAACTGTGCAGTGTGGCAAAGCTCCTGAGTTACTCCTCTTAAGGAAGTGCCACATCCTCCTCTCCTCAAGATTTGTTACTTCAGACCTCTCTCCCCACAAGACTCTAAAATGCTCAAGTGTACATGGTACTAGCAGGCCTTTAGTAGTCATGCTAA
This sequence comes from Actenoides hombroni, assembly GCA_024336885.1. Taxonomy (NCBI): domain Eukaryota; kingdom Metazoa; phylum Chordata; class Aves; order Coraciiformes; family Alcedinidae; genus Actenoides; species Actenoides hombroni. The sequence continues at coordinate 3,476,275 of WUAM01000237.1, read as the reverse complement.
GTACTCTTGCCTTGCAAAGGAACACGCCATAGTAAGCACTTCTCAACACACTGAGTGAAGTGGTTCAGTTCCAACAACCAGAATAATGTAGTTTACATGCTGCATTCACTTTCCAATGAGAACTCAATCCTAATATACAAGATACTGAAAATGAAAGGGATGAATATGAATTGGTAGGAAAATCACAACTTTTGGACATAAACCTTAGACTATTGCCTGCAGAACCATCACATCCCATCAAAATTTCACCAGAAGCACTGTGCTTGCTCTAACACAGCAGTTAGAACCCAGGTATGCACGTTCTTGCACAAGGCTGTATAGTGATAAACAACAACAAAAAGCAGCCCTAAAAAGGTTTCAGCTTAATTTCACCAGGGTAACTAACACAGGTTTATTTAAAGAGATGCATTCTAGGGCTTGTCTGCTAATGGGAAGCTGATTGACAAATCTTTTAACCTAAAGAAACAATCAGCTGATCTCAGAAACACAGTACTAGGTTGCCAAAGTTAGAAAGAACAAGAGTATTTGTTTGTTTGTTTCTTTTGGGGCACAAGAAATAGTATTTAAAAAGCAGTAAATGAATGAAAAAACCCCAAAACATCTTTCAGAATCACATATTTTGGAACTTCAAATCACAAAAAACCCTGAAGCTAAACTCTTTATATAAGACCAAAAATGCCACCAATTAATGGGTAAGGAGCTAAAGGAAGCTTAGAAACATTCTCCAGATCAGGTTAATAACTGTTCACCTGTGTTCTCCTTTATTCAGACCTTGATGCCCATGTTGGTATCCTGCAATACAGCCTCCAGCTCCACTCATTCCAGTGCTTACCAGCAGGCATTCTGCTTCAGCAAGAAATACAGATTCTGATGAGCTGTTTTCTGTAATTTCTTTCTGTTGCAAACCAGTAACATAGCAATTTATTCAAAACGTGAGTCAGACCACAGGAAGAATTGATCATCAGCTTTGAGCAGTCTTGGAACACAAGCCTGAAGTGTATCCAGCTGACAGCCCTACATAAAATAGAACAATTGGATAAAGGACCCTTTTGTGGGTTTTCTGTTGGTTTTTGTTTGGGGGGTTGGTTGTGGGTTTTGGTTGGTTTTCGTTTGTTTTGCATTTGGTTCCTCGTGGGTTTTGTTGTTGGGGTTTTTTTTCCCCCCACATTTCAACAGTTACCAGTTACAAATGGCTTGGGGCAACTCAGTACTTACTCTGGAAAAGTCTAGGCAATATTGCTGCTGAACTGTAGGTTCATGGGCATCTGAAGATGAGATAAAGATTCCGTTTTAAATCAGGATAATGTGTACTCTCCCTCAAAAAAGTAATATGGAAAATGCAAGGGGAAAAGGAATATAGGGAAGTTGAAACCTAGAAAGATATTTAAGCTTATCCATGACCCTAATTCAAGTTGTTCTGGATTTACAAGTCATTTCTGAATTAAAACTTAAAGCCTTAAACCTACCTCCTGTGCCAAAATGCTTGCATTCTATAGTAACGAGAGTTCAAGCCTGTCCTTTCAACAAATCTTACTAATACATTTAATAGCAAATATTTTATGCATGCTACCAAAACAATTGAACATTTTACCCTTTAGATGATTTACGTTTAAGTAATGAATCCTCAATAGTTCTGAGGAGTTTCTGAAACTCTTAAAACTGTTTTTTCTTGGAGAACCTAGCATTTTGAAAGCATTCAAAATGGGTGTTTTCAGGAAAACTAAGTGCAGTCTTACTGGGTGACTGGTTTTAAAGCAAGTGAAAGAGAATCTTTGAGTGAAACTATTTCTCCAACAGAACTTCTGTAACCAAGGTTGTAAACAGGATGGCCTTTACACTATCATTGCTGTGGAGTTCAGAGTTGAAATTGTTTTTAAACATTGAGTAAAACAATACTGTAGGAAACTCACAGAGATGCATATTCAGCAATTTATAGACACATTTAAGGAACAGTGTATCCCAGCTTCTTTGAACAGTAATAATGAAACTTGTAAGCTATGAGAAATGAACTTTAGTCTTAAAGTTTCTTTTCAGCAGAATACAATGTTGATCCAATCACTACTTGGGCAGTAACTGGATCGGAGCTTAAGTATTGACTGAGAACAAGGTTTATACTTCATACTATATTATGCTGGTTTCCCTTCCCCACCCCATTTCAGGAAGTTCACTTCCTTTTGAATTAATGCCCACCATCCATTATCATTTCCATCAGAGGAGATCATTTTTTACCCAGAGATGTAATTCTGCACTGTATGGATTGTTTGCCAGTATTCAACTAGCTTTAATTTATGTGCTACTCCACGCAGCTATGGTTATTGAAAGCACCAAACAAAGTTTATCTTCTTTCCCTCATTGATAAATAAAGCCCAAAGTGAGAAATCCTCTGACTCCAGATTGTATGTGGTCAGATTCTAGAAGTTGTTGAGCAAATTCTTCTTTGAAAAAAAACAAAACACCACCAAAAAACCCACCACACCCAGCCAAAAAGGTACCTAATAAGAAGCTTCAGGTAATTCTCACATCTGTCTTTTTCCCAAAAGCTGTAATGAAAGAAAGGCTGGATTATGACAAAGGTAGTAACAGTACCAGGCAGACCTCTTCTTTATCTTACCCAGGAGATAAAACACATTTACAAGCTAAGGTACTGGGAACCTTATGCAAGGCCCTTTAGAAAGCTTACTGTGCTTCCCAAACTGTTCCTTCCTAACGCTCTCATTCCAAACCACACAAAGGAACTCAGGTATCTATGATCCTACACAGTATGTGCAAGGGGCTGCACAATCTCCAAATAAAAGTCTGTATGAATACTGGACACATCACCAGAGGCACAAAAAAAGCGTATTTGACCAAATTTACAGGATGTGAAAATACTGTGAAGCATCATAAACACAAATCGGAGACAAACGATCATTTAGGACACCAAACAACTTCTTGAACACGGCCTTAAAAAAAGCCCCGCAAAATAAATAAATCAAATATCTAAATATCAAGGGATTAAAAGGCATTTTCCCATATTTAAGGGAAGGCATCACAGGTGAGGAAAAGAACTGTCGACACAAGGTATCACAGATCAAAAAGCAGCTTTTTCACATAGGAGATCGTGGTATCATTGGATAGCATTTGAATGTGCTCGTTTCCTGAAAGCTCGAGCATCACCACTTCATGTTTTTGCATGTCCACCCACCTTTGACATTGCAAGGCACTCTGCAAGTTTACTGTCCCGTCCCCATCGCTGTAGAGAATCTTGGGTTCTTTGTCAGGAAAGCTTTCGTAGTGGAAGGAGTCGGGCGTTTCCACCCCCGTGCCGTACAGGCAGTGTATGCGCACCCCAGGGGGGGTCATCTGGTAGACCAGGGGTTCAGTGTCTTGTCTCATCAGCCAGCCATCTTCAAAATTGATGTCCCTGTAGAACTTCTGGTAATCCCGAAGAGTGTAGTTAGCTGTAGGTGTCCTTACAAAGACCTTATCTGGAGGCCACGTGTAGTTGTAAGGGAGCATCCAGTTTGTGGAAACTGCTGATCTCTGCTGGTCTCTAATTTTGAGTGAGCTGATGACAGGTATTCGATTGTTGTCACCTTAAAAAAAGTGGAATTTCATTATACACAAAGCAAAGCATGAATCTCAGCCAGCAGCAAGTACTATCACTCACAGCAATAACATGAATAAAAAGATGATTCCTTTTGCTTACAGTGACAGTTTGAGAAGTTTTTCCTCAATTATGATTCTCTTGATAATTAACTTCTACAAAATAACTTCTGTTAACTTCTGAATTTAATACAAGTTGATGAAAGACTGACAAACCAAGAACACTGCTGCCTCTCCTATATGCTTCTTTTTGAAGGAGAAAGTGTTTCCAAGTAAAACATTGTAAGTAACGCCTAACAAAAGCTGGTAAGGATATATGGTCTATATACACACATTACATATAGACCATTTGCAAGCTTTGTTTTAAATGCTCTTCTGGAAATATGCTTTACAGTGATTCTGCTGCCTAAATCATCTGTTCTTAGCAGTTTGTTCCAAAGGTGGCTCAAACTAACACATGACTAAGTTTAATTGAAAGACATTTTTCTTCATATTTTAACCACTGTTCTTGCATCTTCACAAAAATAAAAAGCTGTTTAATAAATGGCAAATAGAGTGATCACTAGAAACAAATTTTTATAAAAAAAGAAAAAAGCAGCCCTGAGACAGATCAGAGTTTGTTGTAATGAAAAATAGGCCTGATCAGACAGTCACCATCATCACGGTAGCTGACACACCTCAATTCTTTTATCAGATGAACTTTGAATCAGGTTTTCCATTATGGTGATGTCGAAGTGGTTACAATGTGTAGTGATCCAGGTCAACCACACCATAAATATATGAAGTACTGAAACCAAACCCACTATTCCTGAAGTACATTTTCCAGTTCCATAAGGTGGCACTATTGCTTCAGCAAGGAGAACTACAGCACAGTCTTTAATGCCATCTTTAGGAGACATTTTTATCTGAAACAGCTAAAAATGAATCTTAAAAGAGCACAGCAAGAATCACAAAGGTCCTGAAAAATATGCTTCATATTCCTGTGTGATATAAATAATTAACTGTGCATGCTCACCACTAAGCTCCTAATATTACGTGGCAGTTTTCAGCAAAGGAAGCCCGAGTTCTGAATTGAACAATGAAAGGAATGTGTACAAAATTTATTTCCAGTGGAATAATCAAACACAGAACCCGAGTATTCCAGCCTCCTCTTACAAAACACTTATCAAATCTTCTCCTTTTCTCTGAAATGCAGCAGTACTGCATGGCCAAGTCAGCAGGCACAGCACTCTGTGACATTAGAGTGATCAAAATATTAGGTTTAATGAAGACTGCTATCATCTCAAGCTGACAAAACACAAAGTTTAGTACAACAGACAGATTAAAAAACTGATTACGTTGTAGTTGGAGTGTAGCTATTCATGATGCATTTCTATGGCCAGCCACTTTGGATGAGATGCTTTATAAAGAATAAAGACGACAGGAAGCACAAAAGTGTAATCCAACAGAAATCTGGGACTGGAGTTTTATATAATCATGCAGAATTTTATGAAGATGATATTAAAATTGCTCACTTCCTGCCATTTCTCTAGCAAGCAAACTTGTCAGATGAAGCCTGTGAGAACAGGCAAATCTTTTTTTACAGCGCCATTGCAATGAATTTAGCAGTGTATAACTCAATACAAACTTCCAATTTATGTCTTCTAATTAGTAACTGAGCTGTGCACTACTATTCAGAATCAAATGCCTTTGCTAAGCAAAGTATTCTTTGATCTGTCTATGCATGGCTGGTGCTTGTGTGTGTTCTGCATTTTAATGAAGTCCAGTTTCTTCTGTCAGCTTCATTTAGGAAGAAGATAGTGATATCCAAAGCTAACAAGTCAGAAACAAGTTAAAAAGACAAGCCAGAAACATCATGAACTAATTGCCAAAGCACATGAAATAATTATTGGATCACATGGTGGCGTAAGTGAACATTTTCCATGAGTCATTTGCAGTTACTTAGTGAAATATATTATGCTTCTTTATTCAATGTTTTTTAATCTCGGGCATATCAAGTATGCCAAACCCAAGAGGTCAAAGATTCACTTTCCTTATCCATAGAGAGCTATAACTTTTGACAGGCATTTTTACTGTGGGCACCACTTCACCACATCTACAAGTTTCTCTTAATGTTAACTTCAAGCAGCTGTAATCAAAGTAATTTCCTTTAAACAAAGGAAACTACTGAATGCTCTGGAGTCCTTGTTAGCTTTGGAATACTGAACAGAGAGCAAGCAGGCTGGGGGCAGAAGTGACAGAAATAGAAGACACCAGGCCAAACAGCAGATGACACAATCTGCTGAAAAGAGGTTAGGAGAGGTCAAGGGGAGACAAAGCTCCTGGTTAAGAGATGCAAAAGAAATTCAGTCCACTCGTATGAACATAAAGAATGACAGTCTGGTGACAGGGCTTGAAACATCAACTTGCCATCAATTCTGAAAAAAAATTATTTTTAACTGAATAGTACCTTAAACTCTCATCCTCTAATCTTACAGTTAACTGTCTAGTTAGTGTCTTACACTACTAAGAAAATATATTGCAAACCCTCCAATTTCCTACCTGAAGCCAGCACACGGAGAGTTTTAGCCACTCCTCCCCACGGAGCACCTAGAGACACGTAATCCTTTATGTACTTGTCTTTCCAATCCTGAGTCTGGTGATTGAGGAAGTAGAGGGTGTACATATTACCCATACTGTGGGCAATCAACACAACAGGACTCCCATACTGCTCGTACATTAACTCTATCATCTTGCGAAGGGCCACAAAATAGTCTTCGTTCTCATCTGAAGTAAACATACATGGGTTACACAGTTACAGTTACTAATTTTGAATGCTGAACTTCAAGACAATTCTTTAAAAGGTTAATTTTTTTAACTACCTGTGGAATTAATAATGCAGAGCTTAGGAAATCCAATACTAAGTGGGAGGGGTGGGTGTTTTTGTAGAGCTACAAAAATTAAAATTGTAGGGCTAGTGAAAATTAAGTTTTTAACTATAACTGTACAGGTGGGATGGGAGAAGAGATACAAAACATTATTTGAGTTAAATTGTTCAAGTAACAGTATGTTACTTACTTGGTGCCTTTCGCCAGTCATACGGTGCTCCTCTTACATCTTCATCACGTTTGTAGCCCCAGTCTACTAAACTCTGCACCAGCATGTAAAAGTAACTGCCTGTAGACATCAGATGAGAAACAGAACAGTAAAAAGATGAGCATTAGAAGCAGCCATCAGACAGTATCAGTAAACTGAGTTCTGGAGGTGTTATCTTCCGTACCATGCAAACAGGCATTACAACTGTAATCTTAACCTTTGATAGTCTAGAAAGCTGCATATTAAATAAAATGAGTTATGCTTGCTGTCCCCCAAAAGTGAATACCATTATTAAAACTTCTTACTATTTGGCTGATCTATCAAACAAATGGGGCAGCAAAATGTGGTATACACAGAAGATAAGTTCTCTCCAGCAGAAACATGTCTTACCCTTGAACTGTAAAGAATACACCTCAGATTACTACATTAGACTTCTACCTATTGTAGATTGCAAATTAACTTCAAGTAGGGTATAGAATACATTCACAAAAATTGGCCTTAACTTCAACATTTATTCTTGGAAACAAATGCTTACAGTGTACCCCAGGGCAAAACTCTGGAAACCACCCCAAAACTGATTTCATACCTATTGGATAGCAGGCTAAGACTTAAATGACTGAAGGGAAATATCTGCAGGCTGGCTAATGTTATATATTGAAAGATGTTGCACATTACAGGCTTTGACACATAGGATTTAAGTACTACCACAACTAAATGCATCTAGTAACAGTTTTAAAAATTAAGTGTAAAAATATTGTGAGTATCAGTCATGTTTAAGTTTTCAGAACCTCACTTGTTAGTCTTGAATGCTTATGATACAGCCCCTGACGTGAACAGAGGCAATTTTTAATATGGCCCTGTTCTAGTTACTAGAGTCATCTAGTGTAGATCATTAAGCACATTACTGCCCTTTTGGAGATCACTCCCTGAAGAAAAAAAAATCCATGCTATGAAGCATGTGAAGCTCAGGTCATTACTGACTGTTAAATTAAGTCTTCAGCCACAGCTAACAATAACTCACAAAAGCTTATCAGATTCAGTGTTTTCTGAAAGATGACTTCTACAAAATACTAAAAGAAAAACCCTGCAAACACATTAATACACAAATCTTTTGCAGCATAACTATATAAATTCTTCTGACACTAAGACAGGGAAGTACAGAGCTCGGAACTGTATCTCACAAGCCCATTAACTCATTCCTAAGGCCAAAAACACTTTACTCAAAACCAAGCTAAAATTAAGTGGGTTTATTTTGGTTTTGCTTGTCAAGCTACAGTCACTGAATTTTCTGCTCAACCCATCTCATTTTCCTAATGTGTTCATCTTCAAAGTACCTACTCCAGTTTCATCCAGAGAAGATAAATTTGGCACAGGGCTACATAATGGGGAATCTTCTCTCAATCTAAGAGACCACACAGAGAAAACAACACAATGCAATGAAAACACTTAAAAGCAAAGTGAGCCATAGTCTACCTTATTGCAAAAAAAAAAAAAAAAACACCCAACAGTTTTTCCACTTCTAAACAGAACTGTAATTTGAAATCACATCTCTGTACCTTGTTTTATAAAAGCAGACTAGAAAAATCCTACAAGTGACAAAGCACTTCAGACACAGCTTGCACATACCAACACTCCTTTTACTTGGGTCAAGGAATTCCAAGGAAGACGTCTGCCCAAAACCTGGGACTCTGATATCCACTCCATCTGGTGGTTCTGTAATCTTACTTGTTCGATTATAGACCAGCCTGGGGGGGGGGGGGGGGGGGACAAAAAAAGAAAAAAAAAAAAGGACGACCAGTTCTTATAACCAACCACAAACACACGAGACATGTGGGTTTAAATTCAGAGCAGCAGAACAA
>WUAM01000237.1:3457608-3467656 GCA_024336885.1 Actenoides hombroni | reverse complement strand
CAGTAACGGTCTCGTTTGGACCGGGCCGCGCGTGGTGATGGTGAATGGGGTGGAGGGGGAGTGCGGGGGGGGGGGGGGGGGGGGGGCGGGGGGAAGAAAAAAGAAAGAGAAAAATGTGAAACATGTCATATTACCACATGACAACTCTAGGCAACATTGGGTCTTACATTCTGAGTGCAGTAACAAGAACTTAAGTGCTATTACCCAGAAGAAGAGAGGGGAAAAAGAAGAAAAAATAACCAAACAGGCAAACATGATAAGAGCACTCTAATGGATAAGAGGTTATACAATGCAAACAGTTCTTTCAACTAGTTTAATGCTTTACATGCAGGATCTGAGACTTCTCTGCAAAACTGAGCATACAGAATTGTGGCTGAGCTTCAGCTTATAAGCTAATTTATATAATTCTATACCATTTCACTTTGCATCAAGCCACCTAATGGAGAAAGCTTGTCAAGAACATAAGAATGTGGCAAGAGAAGATAAAATACCTATAAAATCAGATATCAGAAAAATTCTCCAAGATAAAAATAGCTCACTTCTGTTTAACTAGAACACCCGTCCCAGTGTAAAGGACTACTTGATACTTCTTTACTAATAACAACTGGTACTTCAGAAAACAGAGTTATTGAGTGTTTTGTAAATACTCTTCAAATCAATTTGAGATATGAAGAATCTGGAGCATTGGGTCAGGTGTGTGTGTTTATTATTATTGTTGTTGGGGTTTTGTTTGTTTTTAATACCATATCAATACAATTGCCATTTCTGAATGCAAGTTTTTACCCCTAGATGGAGTCTTAGAATCTGAATTGGTATTCAGACCTTCACACAGATACCTCTAACCTGGAAGGCAGGACTCAAAGCAGAGGTCCCACTACACAACAGCTTGGCATAGTCACATGAGAGCAACATGTCAATACAGTATTTTTTAAATGCACAAACTAAATATTTATTGTTTTCAGAGAGATGATTTTTACAAAACATTAATGAAGCAGATTGAACAATTAGTCTGGAAGCTTTAAATTAGACAATATTATAAACCAAAATAACTCTGGAAAGATAATTCCAGATTGCCCTTGAAGGCCCTCATGTGTCTCAGCTGCCCACGAGACTGCTCACTAATGACACACTGCCAGCCAAAGCACAAGCTCACATTTATCCTGCCTGTGCCCTCTGAGTTGCCCAGTGTACCTCCTTCCCCCCTTGCCTCATCAAAAAAAGCAGAAAATGTTCAACTTTAGACAAGCCTACAGAAGTGTTTGATAAGTGTCCAAACCAATGCTGGGTAACTGGTAGGAGAGGAAGTGGAACAAACTGAGAACCTCTACTTTTCATCATTGATGAACAGCTACTTCAGAAGCAACAGAGCCACATATTTGACTCATCCTGTTACTCTACCTAGAAGAATGCCAAGTCATTTATCTCACCAGGCTTGAATCGAAAGGAGTTTAAGGTGGCCATTCTGTACAAAGCACATCAGTCTAAGGAAAGGAGATAACTGCAAAGAGCAACATTTCTGGTCTTACCTGATATTATCAATCCAGCAGTCAATGATGACAGGCAGAAGCAATTCTAAATTCAACCAGAGTGTAAAATAACTGTCTGTCTTCTTAGAGCAGAGATAATGCACTACTGATGGCTTGTCTAACTTTGCTTCCAACTGGTTACCTAAGTCCCCTGGAACTGAAAGATATAAAAAGGAGACACTTAAAATTAAAGTGTATAACATTGTACATTATAATAAATGCATCTTAATACTGTAGCCCTCATATGCAGTATCACTGCATCCAGAGATGCTATTAGGTTTCCTAACTGGAAAAAAAAAAACAAACAAAACCCCTACATACTATGTGTACATTTTCCACTGAAAACACTTAGATTTTCAAAAATTACTAGCTTGGGAACCACCATGTAGGAAAATTTTGAATCAACAGTTCATGACTATCAAAGAGCAGACTATATAGGGACATGAAGGTCATGTTAGGCCATGATATGAAAAACAGCTGGTCTCAGATTATAAAAATCATCCGTGTTTTGAAGTGCAAACCAAATCTTTCTGAAAGAATTTTTCTTCAGAGTATTACAGCTGCACATGCAAATCTTTGTTCTCTTTCAACAGCTGCTTGCAAGCATTGGCATTAAAAAAAATGTGGAAAAAAAGTGAAAGCAGCTCTGTAAAATAAAAGAAGTCTTTTTATTCTCACTTCACCTCCAAGTGCACTTTTGCTACACAAGATGCAGTTGGCTAACATAATAATCCAAATGCCATTTCACATCTTTTACATTCAGGTTTGGATGGAACAACAACTTTGATCTTCACATTTTTGATACGTTACATAAGTAATACTTGGAGGGAAGGGTCTTGTATTTGCACTGTCTCTAAAGCACACAGTTCTTAAGGCATATACTAAATGCCAGTATTCCTTTGATGAAGTTTTTTTTTTTTTCCCCTTTATTTTACACACTAGATGAAGACACAGATTATTTCTATACAAGAGCTAAGATTAAAAAAGAAAATGCTCTTACACTTTTCAGCAGCAAGTTTCCAGAGAAAATTCTTACATTGTTATGTTTTAGTCATTTTTTCCTCAAGAACCAGAAAGGTAAAGATACTCCATAACTGAGAAGTTTCTCTGTATTAGAAGAATTTAGGAGTTAGGCACTTAAGGGTTTCCCCACCCCTTTCAGTCTCATGCATCACCACCTTTTTGGGGTGTGCATAACTGTATGCTGTTTACTTGTCAATCTTTGAGGTTGAAGTTTGGTTTACTGCAGGCCTACCTATACAGTTCTATATATTAGATTATTTTATATTATTATTCTATACAGTTCTACCTATACCCCCTTCAGTAAATTATTTAATCAAAAGAGTTTAAGTTGTATAGAACACTGACACTTAGCAATGGTTTAAAGAAAGAGATAATATATTTTAGAGGAACACTTCATGAGAAAGGCAGGTATGCTTTCAGAGAAACACTTACTGCAGAACTGGAAAAAAAAAGGAAAGAACTTCAGACTACAGACCTGGACATCCACACTCCTACACCCTCCAACCACTGCAGGTTATTTCCCCACCACAAAAGACAGACCTCAGCATTTCTTCATTAACTACCCCTACTTTCTCATCAGGTTTTTTTTTATTTCTGTAGTCTTAAGTGAAATGTTAAGAGACCCAGTAGCTGACCACAGTTTATTTTAGGTCATATTTCAAGGACTTCAATATACTGGAAAGCATAGTAAGGGGAGATTATAGCATTGCATCACACCCTAGAAAGAGTTTACTGCAGTTCAGTCTTGTAACCTCACAAAATGCTGTTTAGTTATGGCTTATCAAACTATAACAGCTTGTTCCACAGTCTCGTGCCTGTGCTATACCAAGTGCTTTTAATTAGAAAAGGAACAGAATGTTATTCTATTTATATCAGTCATTCAAGGCTAGCCAGTTTCAGCAGCAGACCTGCCAAGGACAGAACAGGTTGATTTTTGCCTTCCATTTCAATGAAAAAGAAAGTAGAAGAGTAACATTCACTTCTACCCCAGAATCTAATTTCCATGGGTAAAAATCAAGTTCTGCTAGCAAAGACCCCTTTTGAAGACTGGGACAAACATCTGGAGTATCAAGAGTTCTAAGAACTTGCTGAGGCTTTCAGACAGCATTCAATCATAAACACTCCCACTCAGTGTGGGAAGAATCCCAACTGAAGAAATCTAAGTTTAGAATCACGATATGTTTATTAACAAACATGCTGAAAGCAGGAAACTGTACAAAGTCTAGTGAAGTAAAACTTGAGTTTAATCTAAGATCATTTGGTTAAGAGATTTTTATCCTCAAGCTTCTTGAGGATAGATGTTGTGCTCCTGTGTTCAATTCAGAGCAGAAGATGAGAAACATCACATACTAATTTTTACTCTAAAAGAACAAGTTGAAAATTGGTATTTTTATGTGACTCTAAAAAAAAATATATGGGACAGGTTCCACCTGTGCCAAGTTACCTTATTTTTGAACTCCAGTATTGTATCATGTACAGGTGTAATGCCTGTTTGATAATAAAGCAGGGGTTAAACAAAAAAAAAAATTTAAGTTTTACATTTCCATATTAACAGTGAAGCTGCTAATCACTAATTCACAACCTGTGTTTTATTTTCTAAAGTATATTCTGCAAGTTGAAAGGGGTTCATGATGAAGCTATAGGGAACAAAATACAAACTTTGATTTTTCAGATTATGGAAAGAAACATGCAAGATCTTCAATCCTCATTCCACACAATTTAACAGTGTTAATGATTTACATTTTGGCTAGAGAACTACTTAGTGGCTTTTTGCCAAGTTACAGGTTAAAAAAAAAAGATCACTTTAAAGATTAATTCTGTAGGATGAGGACATACCTTCCTGAATTTTCTGCAATGGAATTGGAAAGCAGTAGAAAACCATATTTCCCTTTTCTTTCAGACTATACACAGAAAGCATCTGTGGGCAGGGTAATCTGCAGCAGTTTTTCTCCTCATCCTCCCATCTACAAGTATCTGTAGTTTCTAAGCCTTCTTGCAGGAAACTTTATAGCAAGTTGTTGCTTTTTAAAGCTTGCAGACTGACCCTATAAAGGTACAAAACTGACAAGTGAGGTTGTGCAGAACACATCAGCACTAGTTAAAACGGGCTGTCCAAGAAAAGGTCTCTAGCAGTACCCTTACTTCCCTAATTTGCAGTTGTGCAATATGTGTATTAACTTCTGAATGGAGACATTTGGGAATATTTCATATCCAAAAAAAAAAAAAAAAGTGTTTCCATTTGTGATCTACCAGTTCTAGCATATTGGCATTTATCACAAAGACAGTAATTCCAACAGAACTCATTCCAATACCTCAGTAAGCCCAATTCACTTCCAATATTATAATATCCTTTGCCCTTTTAGTGTCTCAACTGCTGTGACAAAACTAGTAGTTCTCCTGGGATGTGTTCTTGTTGGATTAAACTTTATGGAAGGTGCATTTACAAAGTTCAATCGAGAGCTTAACAGATGTTACAAGCTTCTCCAAGTCTAGGAAATAATAATACATATTATCTTAAATATATGTTATGTAATATATATTTATATAATAACTAGAGCTTTAAGATTCATAGATACTCCTACCTATCACTGTCCTTTAGTCTTAATGACTGATTCAGTTCCCAGCAGAAGACAATAAGCAATTGCACCCTGGAAAGTCACTTGCCTTACTACTGCTCAGGAAACAAAGAGAAAAGGGCATTCAACAAAAGCCAGGAAAAGGTGATCTTAAACTTAAGTTGGGGGGGTGTGGGGTGTGGGAATAGCACCTATATAATAACTAGGGGTGCAAAGAGACCATCCATTGATACTTTTTTTACTGCTTCTATCTTAAATGCAAATGCTTTTGTGTGTGTATATATATAAAAATACACACAAACTGTTGTAACTTTTTAACTGCTATAATTTCCTCAAAAAAGCTGCTTCTCTTTGGTTCTATAAATTAGCTTTTCTTCAAAATGAACCTGGAAAATTAATTTTAAACTCTGACCAAAGCTCTCTAAGGAGAATGTCTCAAAGTGGCTCATAGACTGAATTAGGCACTGCCACAGAAAAGGCCTGTGTTTAAAATTAGGAACAAGAAGGCAAACAACATCTCACATGATACTTGTGGATCACATGAGGCAGAAACATTTAAATCACTCCTGACATCTAACCAGCTGACCATACAAACACGCACACCTCAATTAGCAGTCAGCAAGAATTCACAGACAAACCTCCTTTGCATGTAAATCAATTATTAACAAACTTCATTTTGGTGTCTTTCTAGAAAACTTTAGCCAAGTACCTAACAAATTGTTTGCAGAAGGTATCAGAACATTGATATAGTAATTGTGTTGAGTCAGCTCTAAAAGGTAAAGAGTTGAGTGAATCCGTTGCTGATCTTATAAGGACAGGTTATCAGCTCCCAAAATTGCTAAGACATGAGATAATACACAGTGATTATTGATGAGAAAATGAAGAAGGAAGAACAGCCACAAAATGTAGTAAGTTTCTTATTTGTGGACAAGCACGTTCAGTATATAACCAAACTGGTAAGAGAAGTGCAAAAATACTATAATTGCATGTAAACATGAAACATATCCAGAAATACTTGCACAGAATATGTATATATTTTTTTCTAGTAAATATTGTCAGTAAACCAGGGATATTCAGTAGCTTATCCTGCTTCTTAAAGATTTTCCTGTATGAATATATTGTCCTGGCTGAATAGGAAACTCTTAAAGGCATGAAAGTGATTCAGTACCATAAGTAGTCACCTTTTCCCCAAACACACTTGAGAGGAACTACAAGACAATTTCCATACATTTTAATGAGCATTGTATACCTTTGATATCAAGCCTTCAGGTAGGACTCTAAGGTTTTGACTTCTACCTCATGTTTTTTCTTCTTTAGTACTACTATTACATGAACACCCTCTGATGCTTTGTTATTTTAAGTCTGAGGGAAAACTGAGCAATTGCATTGCGGTATTTTGCTGCTAGTTACTCCCCGTGTCAGCTTGGCCCCTGGTCTTACTCCCTCGGTATGTACAAGCATGATCTTCAGGGACAGTAGCTCCTGCTACTAAGGCACCATTTGATGAGGCACAAGACCATCTTAAAAACTAAGCTAATCCAAAGGGAGTGGTGCCAGCCTCCACATTCCTTGTGCCAGCTCCTCCAGTAAGGTAATTCAATTACAAAATTAATCACTTCTTCCTCAACTGGTTGATTTTCTCATGCTTTAGCAAGACAGTAGGTGGCCAGTAAGTGGCCAATAAGCAGGCACAAGGCAAGCTGAGGGAGCACTAACGACCTGTTTGATTGTTGTAGCTGTTTCACAGACAGCTCCACTTCACCTGAGCCAGTTAGGGGGCTCTACAAATCAAAGATCTATTGCCACCACGACTCCAGGCAGTAATTACAAGGTTGTAATCAAGCAGCTCACCTGTTTTCAGATTTGAGATTCCCAGAAGCAGTACTTTTGTTTGTACCTGGGGAGCAGAACAGTTACCCATATATAAGCAACACCCCATATTTGCCAATTACTGCTCTACTTCCTCCTCTATTACTTGCATAAGCACAGGTTGCAACTGCAAGTGGGGTCATTACATGAAGAAACAGACAGTTACACTGGGTCTTGCAACCATCACTGATCTAAACCAATTACGAAGTGATCATTGACAACATTCCTTTAAACAGGATTCCTTCTTTCTTTATTCCTTAAGATCAGATGGCCAACCTGCCTGCAGGCACAGAATAAAACCAAACTTGTTAACTACGTAACGTTATTAACTTCCAAACAGGACTAACTCTGTATCCCTCTCTTGTAAGGGCTCCAAAACCATCTGAGGCTTGGACAGGCCTGTATAGTCTCCACTTGCATTTGTGATTCCAGGGCAATGTGTTTTTCTCCCCTCTCCCAAACACCTGTGTTAAGCCAGCACTCTGAATGCCTCCCTAAGTGATTCTCCTAAACCCTTCTACCATCCTCATCACAGGAATTCCTAAAAAGCTTATCTTAACGTGCCGCATACGCAAGAACGGTGGAGAAGAGGTCATGAAAAGTTAACTAGAATCAAGATGGGAACATTTCATACAGAACCAGTGAGTGACCGACAGTCACCCCTTCCTCTCCTTTATTTGTTTGACCTTCACTGCCCATGTCACTTCTAATTGGAGCTAAGCTCTTAGTGCAGGTGTTTTTACAGCGACAGTCATTCCTATACATCAAAAAAACATGGTGTTTTACAATAAGTTACAGCACATTCTGCAAGAGCACCTACTTTCCCAAAAATCCAGACAACTAAGGAAAATTTTTTATGCTAAAACCCACTGAACCTTTCTGGAACACTTTCTGGACAGATCAGGACTGGGCAGCAGAAAACAGCCATTTTTACCAAGGCAGACACTCATAGAATAGTAAGAGATGCGGGGTTTGGAGCATTTGATGAAAGTTCAGTTTCATGGTGAGAAAGTCTGCGTGTTAAAGCGCTCAGTAATCAACACAGGCTCATCCACGCAGTGCTTACCACAACATCTAAGAAAACAAAATATAGGTCAGCCATGGTTTTTGAAAGCATCCTTAGGGAGCATGTATACTTACAGTAGACCCATCAGTAGTAACTCCACACTTCTATAATCAGTATCCCCTTATCCCCAGTGCTTTTAAATCTTTGATTCCTTCGTAGCTAGAGTTGATTACTGGATCAGCAATTAAACCACTGTCACCTTTGCCATCAAGAAGCTCGCACTGGAGTAAGTGCCAAAGCTTATTCCTAAACACCAGCATTAGAGAGCAGAGATGGGATACAAGACTGCTTCCAACCGTCACAGACAGAACTCTAGAGAACTTCAGTTAACCGTTTAACTCCAGCCTCTTTAGGACACCCTTTTGCAGTTCCTACTTCCCAGTCTGCATCCTCTCAGTTAGTTCAGAACTGTGAACTTGTGTGTGGTGGTCCCGAGATACCCAGCAGCTTTAGAAACGTTCTTGTTTAGTGTCAGAAGTTTCTAACAGTAGTAATGAAGTCAACACCAGAACCTAAGCTATTATACACAAATGGAACACCACTGACTATCCTTTTCCCAGTATTTTCCCCATTTTCTGGCTTCTTCTTTCCCCTTTATCATCAAGGCTAATGGCCTAATAAGAACATACAGCATACTGAATATGTTCACAGGACTGACTACTGACAATAATATAACCAAATACACTTAATGTATTGGGATGCTTAATCATTACAATTTCAGTAGACAAGTTCTTATAAACGTTTAAGATTTATTTACAGTTCTTCGTGTCGAGGGATACAAAACCCATCTAACAAATACTACTCAGTAACTATTATATTAATACCTTCTACGTATTCATTACAAACTATTTCGTGTTAACAGGTGAAACAACAAGCTAGCAAAAAAAAAATCCTACTCTTCTATAGCGTGCAATGAAATAAGCCCATTATTTGTTTGGTAAATACTTGTAGCTTGGCTGCTGTTACACCAGTCACTCCTCCCGCCCTTCCAGCCTCTTTTTATGAAACGACCATATGGAATAAGAACTTGGGATCGCGGGTCTGGTTTTAGTGAATAAGGTAAAGATGTATTTAGGTGAGCGTTGTTTCTCCCGTACCCGCTGACAAGCAAAGGCATTTCCAGCGTGCCCGTGCCCCTGTGCGCTGGGAGCTGCCCGGCCCCCCCTAACCCGGCCCAGGCCTGCGTTCTCCGCTGCTGCGGTCGGGCCGGGGCCGGGCTGCCAGCGCAGGGACATTGTTACGGCGAACACGCTCCGTGCCCAGCGCCGGCACCTTCCGCTATCCGCAGCGACCGGGGCGCTCACAAAGCGGGGTCGCTCGGTGACGCACCCCGGAGACCGCGGGCAGCGGCGGGTCGGGCGATCAGCCCCACGCTCCGCAGCGCCCCAGGCCTCCCGCTGCCCCCCTCCCCGGGGTGCGGCAGCAGGAGGCTTGAGCGGGCTCCACGGCGCCAGACGCACGCACCGCCGCCCCCCGGCTCTTACCCAGGACCACGGGCGGCCCCGCGGGCCGGCGGCGCGGCAGGCACCCGCCGCTGGGGCAGAGCGGCAGCAGGAGGAGGAGACTGAGGAAGGGGCTCCCTCCCAAGCGCGGGAGGAGCCGAGCGCCAGCCGGCGGGACCATCACCCCAGCGCATAACCCCGGGGCCGGGAGCCACCACTGCCGCGTCGCGCCGCTTCACCGGGGCTACCGCGGCCGCCGCTAGAGTGCGGCCCCGCTGCCCGGGCCGGACAGAAAAGCGCCCGCCGCGCCCCGCCCCGCCCGGCAGCTGGCCCCGCCCCCACAGTCGTCACCAGCCGATTGCGGAGAGCGCGAGCTCGAGCCGCGGGTGCGCGAGCGAGCTTCGCGAGGCGGGTCGCGCGGTCTCCCCTCAGGCTCCGCGGCGGGAACCCGCGTTCCCCTCAGCCGCTGCCCAGCCCCGCGGAGACCCCTATAAACATGGCGGCCCCCGGCCCCGCCGGGGTGAGGCAGAGGAGACAGGTAGGGAG
>WUAM01000237.1:3401967-3457165 GCA_024336885.1 Actenoides hombroni | reverse complement strand
CAAAACGTGCATAAAAATGGGTTGTGCATAAGGGTCGTGGTCAGAATGGTTTAAGGAGAGACAAAAATATTTAAAAGAGCTGAGAGTTTTAGTATTGCCCAGGCAAGGAACTGGGCACCTGATATAAAAAGCTTGTGGGCACAGCCGTACGTAAGGCAGTGCCTAGCTAAGATGGCAGCTAATTGGTACCGACTATCTTTGAGGTCTGGCATTTGGCAATACTGAAAATAATCATTAGAACTTCAGACACGTAACAACAACAGGTAGACTTGTAATTATAAGAATTTAAAACCAGAAGGGATATAAACCTTTGTGCTTCAGTAGTATCAGTCAGAAGTTAAGTGCTCAGTTTGAAGTACTTACTGTTTGGTGGGTCTCTGGTTGTGGAAGGGGAAGAAGAAGAGCATCCACAGAAATAGAAACAACAAAATGGAGAAAACTGGTACTTGGAACGAGTGTAATCACATCTCATGATCAGTTGTGAGTGACAATGCTGATGAAACAAGTTTTCCTTGCTTGACTCGTATCTACTTCTGCTGTGGACACATTCTGTCTGAACCAGGTGTTGTCAACTCATGCTCAGGGTAAAGCTTTTTCTGATGTGATTACTTTGCACCAAGGGTATTACAATGTCTGCTTCAGAGCTTCTTACCATTCTTAATATGTCTGCTAATTTTCAGAAATATTCCTGCTTTGATTGGTAATATGCTAGTATGAGCAACATCACAAATGGAAATGAGTGACAAGTAGAAAACTGCTCCTTCACTTGGTCACTCCTAACAGCCATACACATTGTAAAATATAAAATTAAAGCTGTTCTTGCCTCAGTGAGTTCAGTATTCAACAACATTTGTAATTCCTGCAGAAAGATATGTCAAAAAGATCTGTGTGTAAAGGTAGAATACACAGCCTATCGACAGGAGTTTACGAGAATTACAGAGGTGGCTTGACAATGACATGGAAGGAGGAGAAGGCATCTTCCTCCTGAAATAAGAGGAAGAAAACAACAAATCACTCAAGGAAGCTAAGGCTAAGTCTAAATCTAGGCTTGCCTTTTTTGAGGCAGCTGCCACACCTTGTTATGTTTACCATGAGCAGAAAGCTGTCAACACCCCACAAACCCAAAGGCCTGTCCCAAAGACAGGTGTTTAGTCACCATACAAGTGCTGACTTGAAATTACCTCCTACTAAAAGAAACTACCAGGTGATTTCACTTTGACTGACTGTAAAACGGATTGCAACATTGATCCTAATGTAGGAATTAAATGTTACAAAATGCAGTGAAAGACTTACAGAAGGGTAAAACAGTATTTAAAGAAAACTGATTTCAGTCACTCTCTCATACCTCTGTACTCAAAAGCCCCAAAATGCTTGTCCAAATAGTCAGTCCAGGATCATTTATCCTATGACACAATGTTCAAGGAATGACAGCTGTCAAGTCCTGGCTACATCTCTTGGGTAGTATAGATGCAGTTTTTTTCACAGATTTTCTATGCCTTGTAGGAATTATTACAATGTGATATTTTTTTTTTTTGTCTCAGTCTTATATTTCACCTGCTGTAAATTTTGAGCAAGCTTACTGCCTGGTGTCTTTGTTCCCTCCTTTTCCAGTATCTTTCTTCCTGCTGAGCTTACAGAAAGAGGAATAGCCTGTATGACTTGCTGTAGACTTGTTGCTACCTTCCTGTTCCCAGGCCTTCTGCTGATAAGGCATTTCTGCTGTAGGCCTCTCAGAGTACACTCGATATAAACTGTGTTTGTCAGCATTTACCAGTTTGATTGCTCTTATTTGCATCCTTGACTACCACATGTCATTTTTGTAACCGTTGCCTTGTTGATTCCACACAAGATATTACACAGGGACAATCTCATATACAATTAAAACAAATCTTATTATTTCTTTTACAAGCCTCTGTGCTGTGCAGCTAGGAATATTTTCACACCTCAGTAAAAACCTATCCGTCTTGCTCTTCTCCAGGGAAAGCCTGCTAAGCACTTAATTGCTATTCCTCCTGCTCTGCAAGCCCAGGCTCTTCAGGTAACGGTCTTTCAGCTGATGAATCAAGTCATGTATGCTAGTTATTTCTTTTGTTGTCTCCTTTTGGGATCATCCACCTTCAAAAACAACATCAGTTAAGCTCCTTGCATTTGTCAGGTGGTTTAAATCTGCTTTTACATTGAGTGCCTGGTCCTACTGTCACACTGACAAGCACAGGAACCTTGACACATAGAAGAGTCCCTTAGCATTGTTTTATGGTTGGTGATACCCTCCTGCTCATGGAGTCACTGTAACTATTCCTAAGTGGTGTTTGGTTAGAAGGGCAATCCAGCTCTGTCTCCAAAAAAGAATGAGTTGACAGCAGGGCATTTGTAGAGTAACAGCAATTTGGAAACGTGACCACCTGTAGCCACGTGGCAGCATTCTACTAGTCATGATCCAAGGCAAATTCAAGAAATAACAGAACCAACTACACATCTGAACTGCCAGTAAAATGCCAGCAAGCTTATTATTATACAAAGTACATGCTATATACTGCTTCCTTCATATGTTTTGTATCCAGAGCTGGCTAGAAATATAAAAGGAAGTTGTTACAGTTGAAACTACTGATAAAAGCAGTATCACACCCTTTTCCCTCATATATGAGGTGAAAATAATCATTATCCATAGTCCAGACACCAGTTTGTTTCCGTTGTAGAATGTTTTTTAATGTGCACAATCAGTCTACTAAGCAAATATTCTTCTTTCAAAAAAAACCCAACACAAACCAGAAACAAACTATGCTACACACCAGAAACTACAATAGCTTTAGCATTATCTTTGTTTAAGACTCTTTAAGAGCTTGCACTGGCAACTTGACAAAACCCATGAATTGGCTATGAGTTTGCACACTGCTTACTTAAAAGAAACAATCCTTTCAATAAATCTAATATTTGCTTAAACATCTTTTATTTGATTGAACAGAATTCTCTGTTTGCTTCTGATCCTTGCCCTTTTAGTAGTGTTTGTATTGGCTCAAACACCCCCAAACATGACTTTGCTGAGCTAGACACACTAGGATAAAACCAGCAAGTTTCAAAGAAAGATCTGAAGACAACCAGTGTTGACACAGATCTACACTGTAAGCAGAAGCCCACACTTTCCCCATTGGTAATGTGTTTTATTCAGGGATTTACCAAGTTCAAAATTATGTTAACATAACTATCATCAGTTGTATCTTTCAGAAACATACTATGTTTATAATACTTACATGTGGCAACTGACCTGAAAGGTGGACAGTCATAAACTTTACCACCTCACATGATTTTAACTCCTTTTAGCCATCCTAATTCTTGCATTTGAATTTGTACAGATACAAATTAACCCTGGGACCCAGAATCCAACCTGTCTCCACAGTCTAGAGATCAAGATAATTGTTTAGGTTTTTTTAAAACAAACATCAGCCCTTAAAACAACTCAGGAGGCAAAAAGCAAATTTACTCCCTTCTCAAAAGTGGTTTGAGGCCCAGCTGCAGTCATACATGTACAATGTATTTTGGGTTTATTACAGTTGTGACTGACCTGTAATAACACTTACATGTGGCAACTGACCTGAAAGGTGGACAGTCATAAACATGTCATAACCCAGCAACACTGGGTTATACAATAGTATTTCTTCAGAGTAAAACTTTGAATATAGAAGATTCCATAAACACACCAGACTTTCAGTTCAATTTATAGCTCAGTTCTGTTTGATTAGCCAGAGGAGAGTTCTTCTTCTGGACTCCCTGAAGAGGGTATTGATCTCTTACCTTTAGCAAAGAATTTTTTTTTATTTATTTTTTTTAAATCCACTGTTGGACAGGTTGGCAGACATTTTAGTGTTTGTTAAACAACACTTGTTAATCTCCAGCAGTCCTTGCATGAAAGTGCCATAGCATGGTCCCAGAGCACAGTCTGACATGTTTGAACCAGGACTGCAAAGATACTTTCCCTTACATTCCCTTCTCCCTGCTTCCTCAGCACTTGACATTCACTTCCACATTGTTCCTCATGCTGTGCACTGGCATTAGGACAGTAAACAAGACTCGAGACAGGTTCCTTGATGTCTTTCAGGCCAGATTTGGTTACAGTGCAGAAGAGAGACAGAAAGAAGGGTAGTGGCAGAAAGAAGGCAACTGGGTAGTGGGAGTACAGAAACGCAGACTTACGTGACTATCAACCTAGAACATCAGAGCCTACTGCTTTGCCAAGGTAGGACAGTCACAACAGATCCTATCACTGTCACATCTCCTATCTTCAAACCATCAGTCTGTGTAATAGAGATCATGTTACTCTTTTGGCTCACGTTTTGCTAAGGCATACCAGTTTGTCCTTGTAAGCCATCCAAATAATAGAGCTTCATAGTAGATTGTGATGAACTAGTGACTAGCAAGCTGCAGAATTCTTGCTCAAAGATAATGTTGTTAGAATCTAAGAGTGAGAAATTCTTAGCAAGGCTGCTGGGACTTAAGGTACTGGAAGTTTTACTCAAGATTTACTCAGTGTTGGTGTTTTGAAGAATTTTGAAATTGAAGCCAAGCAAAATATGGAATTAAAAAGAATAATAAAAGGCATCACAGGAAGATGGGAAGGAGAGATACGATTTTGTGTAGGATGAATACATGAGGAAAAGAGTTGAAAATATATGTTGTCATGAAAACTGAGTAGGTTGAACCCTCAGATATGTCGTGCCTAAGTTCCCATAAATTTACAACTTCTCAGCACTTTGCATGAGTGGTAGAACCTAATTTTTTTTTTTCTGTGCAGAGAAAATATTTGCACCCTCTGAGGTAGAAAGCTAACAAGGTGCTTTTGATCTACAGACAGGATGCTTCTCAGGTGAAGTGATGTGGAGAAAAAGCAGACCAGCACACTGCTACTGTAACAGGAACATGTCTTACAAGACTCTTACGAGCGACTAGGGCACAGTGACATACTTGTTGTCATGTGGCATGAGTCAAACAGCAGCATTGCAGGATTCTAGCCCACATATAATGAAAGGGCAAGGAGACACTGTTCTTCTGTTTAATAAGCAATGTCATTCAGTGTCGCACCTTGTTTGGTACTCCAGTTGGGCAGTGTGTCAGGGAGGTTGCTGAGAAATACAGGGCTCAGGAAATCTGCTAGCTCAAAGTTACTACTGGAAAGACACAAAACTGCTACTAATAGATCCATCTGATAACCTGAGAAAAGTTCATCCATTTCTGTAAACACAAGGGAATTCAGAAGAATTTAAACTGATCAGTCATGTAGTAATTTGTTGGAGGGAATGTTGCTCTTTCTCTAGTCTCATTAAGGTTTTACTCATTTTCAGTGATAAATTGTTCAAACACTGAAGGAAAGAAAAATACCTCACTGATCATATTTGTTAAGAGACTTCACTTCAGCCTCTAGGAAACAATCTGAGAGTTCCTCTTCAGTGGGTGCATTAAAAAATGAACTGATGAGACTTCAACTGAGTTTAAGGAATATATAAAGATTTTTTTCCCTTCATTTTATAATCATGGCTCTTTGGATCCACAACAGGGATGCAATCCCACTAAAAGGTTCATCTCTAAAGCACATGGTCTTCACAGATGTAGAGATGTTATATACGTAGACTACCCATGTATTTTCTATCTTTTAAATGCAGATTATCACATTAAAAACTATGTATGAGTAGTAAAACTGACTACAGTTAAGAACCAAATAAGTAAGATCCAAATTTTACTAAAGTTTCTTAATTAACATTAAAACCAAACAAAATTAGCTGTTCAGATATGAGTTTCAACTGCCCGTGATGTAAAAATAAATGCCTGATCTGCTGTTTGGCCAATACCACTTTCCAAATAAAGAGATAGATAGCCTATAAGTGCATCTAAATTGTGCACAGATGTTTACTATCTCATCCTTTGGGCCTGTTAAGTTAATTATTGCTTGATAGATCATGTAAGGACAGTTACCTTCCAGGCTGAGGGACAGAGTTGGGAACGGTTAATCATGGTAAAATGTTTTAATCAGCAGCATTGTGAATAGCATTGTGTCAGGTTGGGTCAAACATCTCAGTGCAAAAATACAATTATAGGACAGTTAAGGTTGGAAAGGACTTTTGAAGGTCATTAATCCTGTTAAAATCCTAGCTAGGATCAAACTTAGATCAGGGCTATTACATTGATAGTTCTATTGAGTAAACAATACAAGGAGAATATAAAATGACAATTCTAATAAATTCCACCATTTCACTTAATGCATTTCGGGGATTAACACTTAGTGAAGGGCATTTTAAACAGGGGGCAGTGAACTAAGTTTTAAACTGCAAAATGATATTTCAGAGACATCTGTGGACATGTTAGAAAGGGGAAGCTTGCTGAAGGCTGTCTGGACATGGTACATTTGAGAAAATGCAGTTAGTGCAACAACTTTTTTTTTTTTTTAGCTAATATACTATAAACAACTTGAGATGCTTTAGTTATTGCTACCACTATACATCGTGAAGATGTTACTAGAATAACATTCTTAAGAGTTTCTTCATGGTATGGTGAAAATCGTTTGGCTGCCAGTGTTTGGCAGCTGGAAGTGAAGCTGCTCATATTGCAAGCTGAAGAAGTGATGGAAAATTAGTACTGCTATCATGTGACAATAACAAATTTTCTGCTGAAAGCAAGAAATACATGAGCTTTCATGTGGTAGATAAATTGATCTCATGATTTCCTGTTAAAGGATATACCATTACGTGGCAATATCAACTCTTGTACTTGAACGTTATGCTAGCAACTTGTATAAGCAAGTTTTGATGTGTTTGTGGGTGGCAAAGATACTTTTGACTAGCTGGAGAGAACAGTTCTCCCAAAGCTTCTATCTCCATTTTAGTGGATATTTCCTCAGTTTGGCAAGCTACTGGTTTTTTTCTGTTGTGCTTACAAAAGCTGACTGTTCTCAGGTAACAGAGAAGCTAACAATGTTCCAAATTTAAGTTCTCTTTAAATTCTGGTTTTATATGCTTTTGAGTTGTCTTCTGTGTAGAATACAGTGTTACATGATGGTGAACAATAACCTAGCAAACTTCCTAAACTATAGCTTCAGCCTAACATTGATCAAAACCTGAATCAGAGAAATAGAACTTGAATAAAGTTTGTGACCTGGTCTGTGATTGGTCAGGGTGGGGGACTAATAATTTGATCGACTCATACTCTGCAGTAGTGTCTAGCCTTGTTTTCCCTACTCTGTAGTCTGTTTTTCATTCAGGAACAGACCTGAAAATGTGCCAAAAAACCAGTGCTCCACATTGGGAGATATTGTGCAGAGCAAGCATTTTGCTGTGCCACCATGAAGTACATCTAGTGAATATGGGAGGAAGCCAAGGCCGCAGAGCTATAGCAGGAGTTTCGGTAGTGTTGTGGTCAAACACCACACAATATGGTTAATACGTAGCAACTCAAAACACAGGAAAACAGCAATCATTGAAAAAATAGGAACACGTTGGCTGTGTAGGGGAAGAACAGATCTCAAAGAGACCATTCAGTATGATTGAGAACTAAAGGTTTCTCGCACAGATGGGTATAACAAGACACAAAGCTAGCAAGAATAAATCACACAATCCAAACTGCCTTTCATACAATGAAAATAATGGCATATTCAAATGATACTGGACTTTTAATGGTTTAGGCACATGATAGGATACACAGCAAACAAATACAAAGCTCTGCCAGAGAGAGGACAACCTGTGGTTTAGGGATTACAAGGTAATTACATCACATGAGGATTTCTGTGATTGTGGAGCATCTGGAGTAAGTGAAGGAAGAATTACACAGTGACCTTTGGAAAAAAAGTCTTCTAAACACTAGAGCACAATCTGGCATCAAGGGAAAAAAGCTAATTATTATTTTCAGGGTTTGAATGTAAGCTAAACTAATCCCAAACTTTCAAAAAAACAGGGACATTTCTGACAGCAATAGAAGTATAGACAGCCAAGCTATTCTTTTTATGCTGTAGCAGGGTGAAACAAACAGACTTCAGATGTTTCTTTCATTCTCCTGCAGCACACTGCAGTTTAGTTGAACTCTTGAACTTCAAAACTAGTCTGTTCCTCTGTCACAAAGAGAATATAAAAGACTGAACGAAGAGAGAAGGCAATAGGGATGATGAACACTGGACTATTTTCTGTATAGGGATTGATCACATATGCAAGAACTTTTCAGTCCAGAAATCAGAAATGACTGACAATTGTAGGATTTAATCAAATAAGGACTATGGAAAGGGTGAACAGGGATCAACTAATCACTGGTCTTCCAAAGTACAAACTGTGGGGAGCCAGATGAAACTAGCAGGATACCAGCATTGGTGGTTCTTCACAGGGCATGTATCAAAGCTGCAGTGCTGAAAGTTTATTGAGTTCAAGGATAGGCTTAGGAAGTCTAGAGAGTAAACATCCACAAAGCTTTATCAAACACACAGAAACCATACCTGGTTCAGGCAGCTCCTCAACTGGAACTGGCTAAATGCCAGATGATACATGGTCAAGTATAGTCACCTGTGACTTGTTCTGACATTCTTACCTAGACAATTGCTTTTGGCTGCCATCAGAGATGAGATACTGGCCCAAAGGGACTTTTTGGTGTGGCTCAACACTAGAACATCTGAAATAAGAATGCCTAAACCCAGATTATGTTCTTAGGCTCAAGAGTCAAATGTAAGAATACTATGAGATCAGATGACTTTAACATCTATTAGCCTTACATTATATTAAAATCCATAATTAGATTTTTAACTAAGAAAATGGTGCTAGCACTTTCTGCCAGTGAGAATGCTTCGTTTAAAGGAGAAGTTATCATTATTTACAGTGTTTTCTAATATCAAATAAAAGTTTACAGAAGCAATAGATTGCATTACAGAATGATAGAAAATTACCTGTGCCTGGATTGTGTATCTTACACTTTTTCCATACAGTATATTATGTGTGTGTTTACTACATATTTGTTATTGTAGCTGCGTGTGAAATCTCAGAATCAATCCTGACTGCTTTTTATTTCAGATGAAGAATGCTTGGACAAGGTCATTCTGAAGAGCAGCATGGTACATGGCACTAGCCTCTCTAGCTATGCAGAGCAATATAGCAGGTATGCTAATTACTGACTGAGGGCATAAGCATTCCATTACAAGTTTCTTTAGCTAACACACCTATGGTGGCTGCTACAGAGCAGGAAAAAAATCCTTGTATTCCTCGTAAAATTAGTAGTGTCTTTCTAATCTGAGCACAGTTAACCAGCCTCCTGATATAAGGCTACAAAACCAAGACTACATGTCACATTAGGGTCCAAGCTAGTGGCTCAATGCTTGTGTATTAAAGGAATTCAATAAGACTCAGAAGTTGCTCAAATCTGCTGAGCAGGGTTGTTTTACAACACAAGAGATTGCAATATGATCTGCTTTTCAGAGAGACTACAAGAACACACTCATGGAAACTGCACTGAAAGAACAACTATTAATATCATTGTCAAACTTTGTTACTTCAGTGACATAGAAAATTAAATCAGATTCCAAGTTATTTTTGTTGCAGAGGGAGCTGCCCTTATTGTGTTAGTTACAGCAGAATGTGACACTGGAAATGAACATACCAAAACAGAACTAAGAGAGATACAAATACAAGCATTTCAAAAACAACGTGATATGCAAAACAGAAAAGACATTGTGATTTTTATCTACAAAGTTATAAATCGACTAGAAACAATATTGAAATTTAAGTCACAGTTGTCTAAACTTCTTATGCAAGAGAGTTCTGTGGGTCTCAGCCTCGACTACTGTACACCATGTGCAGAAAGGCTGCACCTCCCTGACCTGCAGCCTTAGGCAAAAATCCAGTAGGTGATTCCCCAGTGCCGCCCTGTGTTGAAAATACATAACTACACAGACAGATCCTTTACATAAGAGTATGCTGTAGGAAGTAGTGTATGCCTGGTTTACGTGTACAACAGCAGGTACAATCTATTGCTGCAGCACATGCACCGCAAAGTGTTGGGCTGGATTTTTTTCTCACAGGTGCTTCACTGAGAGATACACTGCTAGAGACTTTCTTTTCATTATGCTGCTAAATAACAAAAAAATGTTGCTCCTATAGTAGTATAATATTTACATGCAATCCCAGCAAATGAGGCAGGAATAGCAGTAGGTATAGCTAAACAATAAAGAAAAAAATAGTAACATTTGGCAGCAAATCATCTAAACAATAATCTATTACTCAAAAGGAAGAGTATGTAAACAATGTATTTGATTTAGCCAGAAGCAATTATGGTGCCAGCTACACTTGTGTAGATAATGATTTTGGCTAGCAACGGTTTGCATACATACAAATAGCAACTTAGTGACAGCTGATTTAGAACAGACAAAAGTCACACCTTAAATTGTAACAAATCTATACATTTATTGTTCGAAAGCTTGTACTATGAATAACAGGAAACTAAAACTATCTACCTTCATAATAATGTTGAGGAAAGTTTTCCCATAATCTCTGCATAATTGTTATTCATATTCCTGCTTATAGTCAGAACTGTAAATACAGTTTCCCCCCATCTTAATTAGCACCTCTGCTCGTGAACCTGCTATGTCTGTACAAGGAAAGTATTTCACCATGTACTTGCATAGTTTCACAACTGCTGGAAACATGTGATTGCCTGTGGTCATCCTGTTAGGGTAAGAAAGGTACCAACATGTAGGTGTGTATTGATGAACATACAGCAGGTGCCTTGCAAACACTCTTCCTATCACAACTTTGAAAGGAGATTTCCCTAAACATAACAAACAGGAAATATTTTCTCTGGCCAGTCATTTAAAACTATCATTATTTGCTACTGAGCTGAGTAAAGGGTATAATTTTGTAATATTATTAGAAGACTGATTAACAACAATGCACACAGCACAGAATATTTCAAACTTTCTGTTTGTAGAGCAAGGTACACATCTTTTATTACATTCTGGAACTGATCTCAGGGTAGCACTTCAGGTTATTTTCCCTGGTGATAAAGAAGCACTGAGAGTGTTCTCATTTGTACTTGCTACCTCATGGGCTGCTGTCACAAACAGTGTTTGCAAGAGCTTGGAACTTTCTGGTATGTGTCTTTTCCTACGCTGCACTTTCCTTTCCAGTAGTTACAGAGCAGAGACATTATTAGCTGCCATTATTAGCACCACCATCAGAACCCCTGTATGTAGGAGACCCTCCTGTAATCAAGAAAGCAACACTTGAATCAGCTATGAACCAGCTTATAATTCTCTGATCAAAGCAAAGTGTGCCACTTTACACACCATCATTCATAGCACCATTGAATTGAATTTTTTCACCTACACCAATCCATCAGATACTACCTTGTTTCAGTGGCTGAAGGACTAAGGGGTTTAGACTGGTAAATTCCTCCCTTCAGGATTACCAGGCAAACAAGGTTACTAACATCAGTTTCTAGAGTCTCAGTAGATACGTGATGCTTGGTGATGATTATTCTACAATCACTTACTACACAAACATCCAAGGGATCCTTCTGAAGACAAAAATTGGAGAGCATTTAAAAAGTCTTTTTGCACTATTCACACAAGTTACATGATGCATATTTTCCATGCATCAGCCACTCTGTAAATTATTACAGGCATACTCTTAATACTTGGAGGGGTGGATGCACTTTGAGCAAAGACTTTTAGCCCCAAAACTCTGAGCATCTTGAAGTAAAATCCTCATTCTCAGAATAAATATCAAAAGCTGGAAATATCAATTATACATTTAGTGGTCCAAACACAGCTGTCTGAGCATGCTCAGTGGTAGCGTAAATTACAGACCATCCACCAGAGGGAAGATCCTGCTTTGGCAGAGGGGTTGGACTAGATCTCTAGAGGTCCCTTCCAACCCCTAACATTCTGTGATTCTATCTATACAAAGAAAAATAAAAAATTTGAAGGATGAATGAAACACACCCCTAATATGTAAGCCAAAGCAAATTCTATTAGAAATATTTCTTAGCAGCAGCATAGAATTCCTGAGCTTGCAAAGTTTTCAGAAGTTATTTGCCGATCAGACTTGACGTGACAGACCTAGGAGGAAGTTTCCCATGTGAAATTGTTGCACTATCTATAATATGCATGCATACAAAAAACTTCACAGATTGACCTTTTTTTTTCCCTCCCCAAACACAGAAATGCACCTTAATTTTACTGCTGTTAAGAGAATTAGGCCAGAGCTTATGAGGTCCAAAGTCCAACTGCATGTTCATACATTAAAAGCCCCACCCATATTGGGTCACTACAATGAGTAAGATACTGTTTAGCCACTGTTGTGTTTAGCATGTTATTGAACATACTACATTGCTCCCCTTGCTAATGGAAATACTTGTTAAATTTCCCATAAAGTTTGTGTACTACTAGTGTAAATTTTGCAAATAAGTTAGAGACTTTTAGAGAATATTAAAGACCGCTTACAAACAGCCTGAAGTTTTCAAAGTGACCCAAGTGTCACATAGAGCTCTTCAGAAACATGCTCCCTAGCTAACATTAACTATAGTATCTGTGATATTAACACTAATAGCCCATCTTCCTTGAGTCTTACTCAAGGAAGCCTTAGCATTTCAACACCTGTCTGGGATCCTTTTTGAAACAGAATTCTCAGGCTGTTGCTGCAATTCCAAGATTCATTTGTTTTCTTGTTTAAATGAAAAATACAGCCAGAGGCAGAGGCCATCTGGCAAGCAGACTTTGAAGTGGAGAAACATGTTTCTGAAAAATGTAAGGACAGGTACTTCAGCAATTCAACCAGATCCATACACCACTGGATTAGAACTATACTAATACTGATAGTTGTACAGAGAGCAGCTTTTTGCCACCAGAAGTAAAGTTCTAAAGAGGAAAATCTGACAGGAACATACAAGTTCTTCTAGGGATCCTTGTTAGAAAGAGAATTGACTGCACAGGGCTGTAGTTACGATTAGAACATTATCAGTATAGCTTATTGTTACAGTTTTTAGCAATTATCCTCGTTTAAATTAAGCAGAATATCTAGTAATCAGTATAGCTGTATCACTGTCTAGAGTCTTTAGTCACTTAGGCTTTTAGTCACCTGGGCCCCCTGCAGATCAGATCAAATTCTTAATAATCAGCATGTCATACAATAATAATTTAGATTCAGACTGTTCCCAAAATAACCTGCCTGTCCCTGTAGCATTGGGTATCTCTCCTTGAATTATTTTTTTTCCTTGCAATAAAAATCCTCAACTTAGGTCAATATAGATATGCCACTGGCAATATATTAATGAAGAGCCCTACCAAAGTTACTTCTGATGAAATAATAATGTGTATAAAGGTGATGGCTTTAGAAGAGAGATTGCTCAGCACTTCCTTCCATCAGTGCATTTTTACAAGTCGTTTTCAGAAATTCCCTTTAGAATACAAACAACTGGTTTGGGTTTTTCCCCTGCCCCATCTGTATTAAATGCAGTTAAAAATAAAAGGAACTGGAATAAGGTATCAGATTAAGTCCAAATTAAAAGCTTTACTACACAAATAGTATTTTGAAGATGTAATACTTCAGTGGAGTTATTTTGGATTTGCTTTTGAACTCATTATACTCTTATGAGATCAAAACTAGCTAAGCTGATTTGAGGGTGGTGTGTTGCAATCCATTTTCCTAGGTGAAAGATACCTTTCAATTTAATATTATGTGCTACATTTGCCAGGTTTGTAAAATTCTACGTCAACACTTCAGGAAATAATTTGTATCGGTCTTAAATTGAAGAGAGCTATGCACAACTCCTTTTTTCTATGGAAAATACCCTTCCAGTTTCACTTCTGTGACTCTTGAACATTTCTGTGGGTGCTGCTGTTTTAGTTCCTCCTTTAACATTTTAGAAAAGAACGACAAAATAAGATGTTTTGGCATCAGAGTAACAAAATGCTTTCATAATCTTTGGTAAGAAACTGAAGAACTTAGGATTCAACACAGGATTTGAATACTGCACTAACTACCAAGTTTTCTTGGAGATAGTCATAGCCTATTGCTGGCATAGCAGGAGGACAACATAATATATTTTCCCTCTGACAGGGAGCATTTCCTCCCATAACCCTATATACAGACTATTCTGATGGTTATTGTTTGGCTAAAGGACTGCAGTTTCCCAGAGCATTAGAAATACAATCACAACCCACTTTATTGTACTAGTACAATCTTACTACAGGATGAATGTTGATTTCCCTTATGCCAGCATATTTCTAAAGCATAATCAGCTTTTCTGAATAATCAGAAAAAAGGTAGCACGAAGGCAGTAAGCACAATAATTTTTTATCCTTCGGGATGGAATTTCATGCCAAACATATAATACACTCTTTTTTGGCTTTTATTTTATAAAATTGAGTTATTCATACAAACCAGAGTAGAATAGCATAAAGAAGGTTTTTCTTTTCACAAAATCTGCTGAAGTATGATGGATGTATAACTAAAAGCAAAATCAAGTGCTAGACTGTATTTTTATTTTTGCTTTGCATGCAAAAACACACCCTGTCTTCCTAAACAACAGGAACTGCCATATGTGGTCAGATTTTTGTAAGAGTGAGCATTAGGATGTGAGCTCATATGCCATATTAGTCTGCAGAATATCAGTTAGAGAACTTTTCTTGAGTAGTTCACTCACACCTTCAGAATAAAAGCAGAGTGCAAAGCACTGAGGATACTGGCATTCAAGAACAGAAGAATTTCCAGAATGAGTCAAGCAGAGGAAAGCAATATTCCCTCAACATGGAATATTGTGAGGTCAGTAGTCTGCATGATACTGAGCTTGTCATTTATTATTGGGACCCCTGGCAATTGCATCATCATCTGGACTGTTTGTACAAAGATGAAGCAAGTATCTCCTTCAGTCCTGCTGATCTTGAACCTGGCCATTGCAGATGTCCTTGTACTGATTACTTTACCGATCTGGATTTACTCCTTTGCTGACTCATGGGTTTTTGGAGTCATCTTCTGCAAAATACTGGTTTTCATTATTTACTGCAGCATGTACGCTAGTATATTTCTAATTACAGCACTGAGCTTGGAGCGGTTAATGGCTGTGTTTTACCCTTTCACAATACAGAGATACAAAAGAAAAGAAAAGATTTCTTTAATCATGTTCCTCATTTGGTTACTGTCTATTGCTTTTGGCATTTCTGTCATTCCATTTCAAGAGACAGAAGAGATGAACGGTAAACTACTATGCACATGTCGCAACTACTCTTCTAATAGACAGAAAGTCTCCTATCTTTTGCTGGAGACTCTTGCAGGTTTCGTAATCCCTTTTTTAATTATTTGCACTTGTTACACGTGTGTTGCAAGAAGAATAAGCAGAATGACTTACCAATCTAAGCAGCGATCGGAACGACTCATTGCCAGCATTGTGGTGGCATTCATTTTGTGCTGGTTTCCTCACCATCTCTTTAACATCCTAGATATTATTTCAGTTCAGATAGAACTCTCGAACATGGAAATGTCTCTGGCACTGGATGAAATTGTAGACAGAGGAGTGTACATCTCTGGAGCTCTTGTATTCATCAGCAGCTGTATTAACCCTCTACTTTATGCTTTTGCTGCACGAAGATTTCAGAATCACCTGCGACTTGCCAAGATATCAAAGCTGTTTGAACAGATGAGTCACACGGGAACAGAGGAAGACAAGAAAAAAAGTTCGGTTATAGCCAAACAAGAAGATACTATAGTAAGCACAGAAAATCTCTAATATGGAACATAGACTTAGTGAATAACGTGGTTCTGTGTCATTCCTTCAGTAGTCCTCTCTCCTCATAATCCATTTCATTTACTAAGCAGTCCAGGTAAAAGTTATTAGGGTTTGTTTTGTTTCTTATGAAAGAATTGGCATTGACAACCTAGTTCAGTTCCTAAGTTAGTATCCACATCATGAAATTAACACTATTTCACTGGTGCCTAGAACCTCAGCAAGGTGGCTAGAAGCTCAAAATGCAAGGGATACAGCATTTTTACTTTCCAATAAAGTTATTTGTGATTTCTAGAAAGTTTGAGTGCAGTAAACAGAAAAGGGCTATATGTGGACAACCAAAGCTTTCAAAGTTTAAACCAAATTTTCCTTCAGAAAAAAGCTAGATGCTCAAAAGTCCTTATATAATCTAAAGTTTTAAGAGGCCATACTTAAGTTGTCAATAGCAGTAAGAATGGTTTTAAAAGTATATTAATAACATAAAACTTTTCAGTAGATGGAAATACATAACTTGTTATTCATTGCTTTATTTAGGTTTGAAAGTAGTTTACACAGTCAAGTTCATTTGCTGAATTATCTTCTGTTAATAGGTTTTAGGAAATGTAATGTTTTCAGAAAAAAACAGGAGGTATGACAGTTCTCTGTTGTATGGCAAAGAGTTACAGACTTCATGCTATATTTCGTGTCAAATACATTGCATGCTTCAGTGGCAATTAAAACATTGTAACATTTCCTCAGAAAGTTTGATTCAGTTAGGCTTCCAAGGTGCCTATTAAATTATGGAGGAATTGGATCAGGCTCTAGTGGGAGGGAAGGAGAGATCCTTGATACTGGTTTTTACGTGTTAGAAAATTATGGTAGCAGTACAAAGTGTCTAATATAAGAATGTTACCTTGCAAATAAAAGTGGTATTTTTTCACCTCTTGCAGATCAGAATGGACTTTTTCATAAGAAACCAATAAATTCAGTGCTTGCAAGGACCTTAGTTTTGTGAATGTGCACACTCACTGGGGAAAAACTGCTTGGCATCAAGTGTTTGCTTTAGTTTTTATTTCAGTTGTGCCTACCTTTTTTTTTTACGCTTACTCTTATTTTTAAGTCAGTAATTTGTAATAAGATCAAGATAACTATTGATTACTAAGAAACATTGTAACCTCCTGTACGTTGTTCTGGACAGCTTCTGACTAGCTATGGTACTTCTCTTTACAAAGAAATGACAAATACTTAGTAGAACTTAATTTTCAAAATCTGATTATGTAACACCCAAGGATATTTGAGTTGTATTAATTTAGGTCATAAGCAGAAATAAACATGGGGAAGTGAAATCCTTACTTGTTAATGTAGGAATATTTCTCTAAACTTTGCATATATGTCATTTTCTTTTCAATAGCAGAAAAGTCCACACCCCAGAGGGCTTTCCATCAATAGGACTCCTTCACTGAGATTAAATACAACTTTATCAAGACCTTACTTGCAGCCAAGAGTAAGCAGCAGATTAAATCCCTTAGACTTTACCCCATCCACCTACCAACTCTTTTTTTCACCCCACTAATGATTCTTTCATTGCTATTCATATATTCACTCTAGCAATGTGCCATTATCTCACAATAAAATCAGCAACTTTAGTTATCTACTGATTAAAAAAAGTGAAGCTGTATTTCCCAATAGGTTCTTGAGCTAGGAGTCAGTATTCAACCACACCACAGAACAGATGAAGAGATAGTAAGTACATGAGCACTGCAACTGAACTAGATTTCTAGGCCACAGGGAGCCAAGCATTTCACAACTTACAGGTTGGGAAAACACCCAGATTAGTACATGCTACCTGACCATATTTTTCCTTTTTCAGTCTATGTCCTATACCTGTACTTATTAGAAATTCAGTTAAGCCTCTAATCATATGTGTGAGTGAAACAGTCTTTTTTGTGCCATTGGAGGTCAGAGCAGAGTTGAGGCACTCAAAATCTTCTGAGAAAATAGGGTTTCATCTCCTTTAAGTTCCTCTTATTTTTCTTACTTCCTAACTCCTTGTTTATGAAGTCTGTGTCTGGTTTCAGCTGTTTCTCATGACACAGCAAGGAGGAAGGCTGAGCTAGGAGGAGGCTGCTTTAGTCACCTGAGTCAAATCACCTCACATTACACTGAAGTAGAGGGAACATCATGTGGAATCAGTGCAACACTGCTTAGAACACCAAGTACTAGGAGGTGACCAGATGTTTTGAATTGCTTATGTTTGTAAAAATTAATAATCTAACATTACACCAGCCTGTAACCTGCTGTGAACATTCTCTGAGTATACCTCAGGAATTATCACATTTATTGTAGTAGGATCATGTTGCATAAAGTGAAATCATTAACAGGATTGACTGAGAGCCTGAACTATTTTTTAGTTCATACGTAGCCAATACACAAGAACAATAAGAAAAGAACACAAAAAAAAAGTGTCATTCTTACAGCTTTTGTTGCCAGCTGCCATCAAAAGTTAACTATTTTACCATGGTGCTTACAGTAATTACAGAGGTCTGATTAAAACAGTGGAGTTTTGTGGACATTTAGAGGCAACTTGTAACTTAAGAGGTAACACGAGGGAAATCACAATTATTTGCAGGCAGAAACAGGTCAGCTGCATTATACTAAAGAAAAGGGTTGTTTTTTTCTTCAGCAAAGCCAGCAGAACATTGTCTAGAAAATAGAGCAAAAGTTAAGAGGCATTCTAAAGACAGTTAAGACTGCAGTTATAGAACTCTTAGGACTACTTACTACTAGGAATAAAAGAAAGATTTGGATGCATGACTTGGGTGAAAGGAGTAAAAGAACCTGGAAGCTAACAGGTGGTGTGAAGACTACATAAACATGAAAATTCTTTCACATTCAAAAGTCTGATCAATAACTACTTTAGAAGGTGCAAAATTAGCAAGTATTAACAATGGTGAAACTTTTCCTCTGCTTTTCTATCCTAGAACTCCTGTATTACTCCCTTTCCTGCACATATAAGGAAAAAAATTCTATTTGGAGTAGAAAGCAAGTGAGAAATTAATCGGTCATGATTAATAGGAATACAGCCTTAGAATGGAATTGAGAAGTTCAGCTATGAAAGCTGTGTATACAAAGA
Source organism: Actenoides hombroni (assembly GCA_024336885.1). NCBI lineage: Eukaryota > Metazoa > Chordata > Aves > Coraciiformes > Alcedinidae > Actenoides > Actenoides hombroni. The sequence goes on along the minus strand of WUAM01000237.1, from coordinate 3,438,321 downwards.
AAACAGAGAGGGAAGTAGGAATTATTTTGTTGCAGGGCAGTTTCAGTTTTTGTAAATGCTTTCTTGTCACATCCTTTAATCTCTAAAATGGTTCTTTATTGGAAAACTCTGACTAGTTCTCTACTGGTTGTTAATAGGTTAAAAAAAAAAAAAAGTCCAATAAAACACAATTTAGAGACATAACCCTGTGCTCTGAAAGGGGGAGTAGCTTGTGCTGCTCCTGTTAGCATTTGAAGCTGTGTGTGACCAGGGCTATGATGGTGGTCACTAGCATTTCAGAAACTTTACAACACTGTTTACAGCACTGAGAAAATGCTTGCACTGATAGATATGGAGATAACTGAAACAAATGCTATTTGATTCCCTCATGTCTTCTTTCCTTTATATCAATTTTTAAAGTTATGCTGGTGGTTCTTAGTAAGGATTCAACATTTTAAACTATATTCATTTAAGTTGGAAAAAAAGGTTCAGGTTAGAAGAAAATTACTTCAATGGAATGTGTGAAGTCAGTAATTTAAGTGATGGAATTAATGGAAAGGATGCTATAAGGTCTTCTAGTACAGACTGAACAGTCACAACTCTGAAGTTAGGAAGATTATACATATTCCACAACTGCAAAATCTACTTAATAGAAATCAGCTACCTGAACTGCATCTTGATTGCAAAAGTAACTTGTTACACTCTAGCTTTGACTGCAATTGTGCAGGTACTAACAGTGTACACAAGGAGGAAGTGCAACACCATTTCTATTTGCTATTAACTAGCAAGCAGTGCTAACTGTACTGAGACATCTAGAAACAGTGTATTGTAATTATGGATGTCCATAAGGTGAAGTCTATGTCAGGTGATCTTAAATCAAAAGATTAGTAGTTTGGAGAACTCTTAGTAAATCTTAAAGTGAAAAATCTGACTTCCTGTTTTTGTATAGCAGACCTCTTTATGATGTAGCACATAAATTTAAGGGCTAAGTATTTCATTTTCAGAGAACTGTGAATTTGAAGCACCATTTATGGCCCATCATTGGCCTGGTGGTGTCACCATAAGAAGGATAATACTAAAATAATTATATAAAGATCACTTTAGTCATTGACACCTCATGCTGTGGTAAGATGTGGCAGTGTAAACAATCTAAAAACGTGTTACAGATTCCCTGTGTTAACTGTACTACATAACTCCAACTGTTACTGTAATATTAACAGTCACTGTATAATTCCCTGTTGAACTTGGTGAATAGTATCAGAAACTTAGAAATCATGGACTTTTTTTCAATATCATAACTAATGAATTGTGTCCATCAGATTTAAAAATAAAGCCACAAGCCTTCAGATATGCTGTTGAAGGGAGCGTTATGTAATTAAAGCCCAAGGAAACATTTAGCAGAACAATTTCTTCACATGCTTTGTTCTCTCCTGCCACCATGTGGCTCTTCTGGTTTAATCAGTTAGGCCTATTTATAATACTCTTAAAGACATTGAAATGACTGGTGAGGTACTTTGCTCATTGTTTTCCTTGTGAACTGTATTTAAAGGTTCATAAAAGAATCATAATGGGGTATTAAGCATCCAAGTCCTGTTCATTTAGAATTATCTTAGTTCTTTTCTTACTCTTCATGACCCCAAGCCCCCATTATTTCAAGCATTGCATAAGTTAGGCAATTTATTTTTTTTTCTCCAGCAAAGCCATCAGTAAGCAGTTTGAGCTAGACTGCTGACTCTTGTACTTGAGTGGCTCACATCTCATTCCAGGTGATAGCATTGATGTCTAGGCTCCAGGTACTTTTGAGGTGCTCAGAAAATTTCAAAAGGTCTTGAACTTCAATGTGATAAAACCAGGAATCTTTTTTGCATTCTTAAGGATGACTGTGGTAAGAAAACCACAAAAGCTTTGCCTTTAAGAAATTAAAGGAGAAGTGTTAAAATTAAAACAGAAAACAAGACCAAAAGAGATTTGATTCCCAATTCCCTTTTTCTCTTTTGCAGTGTTTAGTTTCTGTAGGTAATGCTTTTAGAGTCTGTGAACAAGTCTTGGCTTAATCCTCTTACATTTGTCACATCAAATAGCATTACACTAATTGATTAATCCTACTTTTAAAAAGAACAGAATCAGAAGAAACTGATTTTGCTGAAGAAGGTCTCATAAGCAATTCTAGGAAGAAAAGCTCATAAACTGAACAGTTCTTTTCATGTCTTTCCTTACTTATACATTCTACTCCAAGACTTGCATTTTATATTACACAAAACCCCAGCCATATTCCATTACCCACCTTACTTTTTTCCATGATGACTAAAGTAACATGAATATTGAAGATTTTCTTTCTCTCTGGGCTCCTATTGTTCATCATCACGCAGACAGAACTAGTCCAAGGGTCAAGCCAGGAAGTCAATCTTTATGTCAGGATCAGGTCCATTAAAAATAACCAGCATCAGATACAGCCCAGTGATCACCAAGCAGGACCACAGTGGTTAGTCAGGGCTGAGGTCAAGCCAGGAATTCAGTGTACAGGTCAGGGCCTGTATCAACAAGATACGCGGCCAAACACAAGCAAGGCTGTGGCAGAACTCAAATCAACTCCTCCACCAGCACAGCCAGGCAGGGGCTGAGGGGCCAGGGCTGAGTTTGTATGGACTCCAGGACCTGTGGGCAGGGGCTGTGGAGTGGAGACCTCAGGTGGATCCGTTCAGGGTCATTAGGGGTTATTAGTTCACTCAGAGACCTGATAGATTCACATAGAATTATCTGTCAATATATGCAAATCAGTCACGGAATGCCCTTAAGCCTCCATTGCCATTGTATGTAATGGCTTAAGTTGGACAAATTTGTATAAAGAGGCAGAGCCTCAAAGGAAAAATTACTTTGTTTTTGCTTTTTAACTTTTCAAGGTTGCCACTGCTCCGCTCACATTTATGCTCCTTGTAAATTTATTCTTATATCTGAAGAAGAATTTTAATATAAGAAATCCAGAATCTTTCCCGTGTCTAACCCTTTTCTGTCCTTAAGTCTTCAAGTCTTATCACAGGTTCGCTGTGTTTGGAACACATATTTTATTTCCTCTAACTTACAGAAAATTAAGTCTCAACTTCCCACCAGTTGAAATATATGTAAATTCTATGAGTGAGGGAGCCAGGAAAGCACACACTGAGATGTTATCACAAAATGCACTGAGAATTTCACCTGCTTTGGGTCAGTGAACGTTGACTGGACTTAACCAGACTATTAAACAGCCCAGTGTAACTGTCAGATCAGCTGTGTGATATGATCTTTCATTTGATTTAGGTGAATGCCATTGGTTGAATAAAGTTAAACATTTAGTGTCCTGAGCACAACAGCAAAAAAAGGAAAAATGCTTGGTATGTGTTTAAAACCATAATGATGCATTTTCCAAGCATCAAATTTATATTGTATTAGCTATAAAATATTTGTTTCCTTGTTGCTGTGCAATTTTACACACATATAGTTTCAGGCACACTGATAGTTTCACAGAGAGGTAGAGAGACAATGGCAAATAGATACACCTCCAAATGACCCACCTCACTATTACTTTCTATATGCCAAGAAAATCCTGTCTTGTTTTCTACATTTGCAGGCAAAATGAAACACACAGAGTGGCATTTAAAATGTGAGAAGTGAAGTTGCATACTTTCCCAGCTGAGTGTAAACATAGGCTTACTTTCCACCTTAGCTGCTTTAGACAAAACCACTTACTCTTCTTTCTAATTCTTCCCCTTTCTGCACTGAAAGTAGATCTCCAACAATGCTGTTGAGGAAGTACGCTGGTGTGGTGAAGGCTGAAACTGTGATGTGGAAACATGCCTCAGATCAGCATCTTTCTGTACAGTGGACCACAAAAAAAAAAAAAAAGAAAAAAGAAAAAAGAAAAGAGAAACAAGAAACCTAATTTGATTTGTCTGAATCGGAAGTTAAAATGAAAAGATTAGTCCCTTAAGCTAGCAACTTCCCATGTTTTGATTAGTACTGTGGTTTATTCAGTTCTTCAAAGAGCTGTATTAAAGGAATAGTCATTACTAAAAAATTCCAATGGCAGGAAACCCTAGGGATTTATCTTGTTCTGTAACATCATGAGCTGCCTTGAACAGTTAATTATCTATCTCTAAAATCTGTTGTTTAAACACTAACAGCGAATGTGTAATTAATGATTACATGATAGCAAATAAAGCAATACAGCATAAAACTATTTCTCCTTTAATGAAGAAGGATTTTAACCTGTACAAAGAGTCTCAGGAAACAGAAAATTGCCTTTTTGCAGTGGTTAACAGAATTGAGGAGATTCCATTCAATCAACAAGTGAATAGGGGGATGCTACAGTAAGAGAAGCTGTGAAAGTAGAGAAATATTTCTGCACTGAAGTTATAACTGGTCTATGGGAACCACGTCTGCATGTGTTCATGGAAATAAGAAGTGTTGCAGGAGTTTCAAAATGCTTTGAATTTATGACCAGTTTTGCAAGCTAAGGCAATGATACAAAGTAACCCTATCTGCTGCCTCAGGATATAAGCTGGGGGTCAGGAGGGCACTCCTTTTAATGTCCCAGCATTACCTGTGTCTCAGGGGAAGGTTTTTGTTTGTATTTTTTCTGTAACAGTCACATTCCTAGAAACTTTAGATGGTTGATGATTCTGGACATAGGGTTTAGTTTTGTATTTAATATAAAACATTTCTGTAGGAATGCCATTGTGCCTCAAAATGCAAGCGGGAGGTAAGAGCCAAGTGCAGGTGCTGCCTTCATGACCTGCATGCGAGCAAAAACCCTCTGCACAATGGACCAGCACCACAAACAGCACAGCCTCTGTCTGTGAGGGTAGGGGAAGGGAAGCACCCAAGGCTACTCAACAAGCATCAGAGGAAGAGTTAGAAAAGTTTAATATGTTAACATAGGTAAGTATACATCTAACTAAATTATCAACATACAGCTCAGGCAGGCAAAATACTTCCAAAATTGCATTATTAAAAGACTTTGCTGGATTTTTATAGAACTGGTATTTAGGGGAGGTAGGTTTCTTAAACTAGTATGGAATTAAATTTAGTAGGGTTTTGCAAGTGGCTTCCTGGATTGAGAATAAGGCAGAAATAATAACAGAGAAAGTTACATTAAAATAATACAGTAAAATTTTAAAATTAACATTTTCTCAGAGAATATTTAGAACAAACAAAGAGCTATATATATCAAGTATATCTTAATTGCCTTTACAGACAAAGCTTCCTACATCTTACTTAAAACAGAAGTTTTAGCTTTTTATTACAAAAGTGTCTAAAGTTTTCAACAAAAGGAAGGAATATATAGTCACAAAGCTTTCTCAAACAGCAGTTTTCAGCTGGAAAAATCATTTTGCAGAAACTTCAAAATAACAGTCTTCAGAGAGAGCACCTACTATTTAGGTATTTGATTGCAACATGTCTCAGTGGAATCCCAGGTTGTTAGTTCTTACATTTACAGAGAAAATCGTATGTAAATGGTTGTTTATGTCCATCGTGTACCATGCCTCCTTGCAGAAATGAGCCCAGGGGCTATCTTAAGATCCCTTAGAAGCCCACAGAACAAAAGGAGTGGGTTTTATTCTAGTTTCAGACTAGAAGCAAAACAAACATTGTAGACTCAGACTTGTATCAAATTAGAAATGCACTCAAGCCTAGCATCTCACATGGATAACACAAGCTTTAATATTTGAAATTATTAATATACTAAAGACCTCTGTGGCATCTTCTCTGATTTTTGCTTTCTTAAAGTATATTTTCTGGTATGCTGTGTCATAATTTGTTGTTTTAACATCAAACTTCTAAAATTACGTTCACATTAATTGTATATTTTCCATTTAGATGTAATTAGCACAATAGTACAGGACAGATTTTTTGTAGATGGGTTTAATTTTGGGCAACTTACACTTCAGGGAAACCAAGGGAGCCAAAGGCTACATCTCTTATACATCCATCTAAAATGGATTTCCTCCTCACTCTACAGTGTATCTATCTCAGGTATTATCTTAGTTTCTGGTATTTATCATGGACAGCTTTCTTCAGGAATATAAACATCATCCTCCAAGTCAGACTGCCCATTATGAATCATTCCATTTAGGAAACAGAATCCAATGGGAAGCTGGTTTTGGTGCCATATTATTCATGCCTTCAGCTCTCCATTTTCCACCCTGTTGCTCAGTATGTTGAGCTGGGTGGATGCTGCAGATGACACACAGCTCTCACTTAGCTTTCAGCTTCGTGTAATACGTCTGTCTCATTGCCTCTGGCACTTACTCATTTATAACCTACAATATTCACATGTTCACTAGAACAGGGAGAAGATGATACATATTTAGAAAAGATTTAATGAGCTAGTGAATAGTTCTACATCTTGGTCAACCAACAAAGGGGATCAATCAGCGTACAGTAACAGTTTGTGTGCACATCTGTATGTGTGCACATAACACTTCTGCATAGGAAGAGATTGCATGTATAGAGAGTGTCATGGTTTTTTCACAGGATAAATAGTTACAAATCAATCAAATATATAAGTTATAAAAGCAAGGAAAATCACTAATTGTGCAAGGAGTTTGTTCCTGCATAACTGTTGCGTGCATTATTTACTCTCATTGACTTTAATATGACCACTCCTAAGCTTAAAATGAAGTATGTGCTGAGTGTTTAGATTTTCAGAGGAACCAGAGTATAAAAACCTTCCTAAACAGAAAGGTAATACCAATTTTTTTTTCCTTCTGGAATAATTTCCTAAGATGTATTTTACTTTGTCTGGTGGTATTTCTGATATCTACAACAGTTTCTTCACATGTTTAGTCTATTGACGTGTGCAAGTGTGTTAGAAATATGAGCTACATCTGCTATCTAAAGATGTTGAAAAGCTGTAACTCCCAGAAGGAAATAATTCTGCACAAAAAGAAAGAAGAGCCCAACATGGTCAGCTAACCTGAATATGTATGTATTGTACACAAGTTCCCATTGGCTAACAAAATATCATGAAGTCCACTTTTGTTCAGTAATAGCACATAATAAACTAGAGAAAGAACAGGTTGCAGACAGCCTCTGCACAGCACCTGATGTGCTGAATGTTCACACCCTAGCATGCCCTGTAGTAGCTTGTTTGTACATCTGTGCCTATAGGCAGGAGAATCCTTGTTTCACCTTTCTCTCAAACTTCATTTAAGAGGTGCAAGCTCCATGATAGTAGAAAAAGAAAACAAACAAACAAACAATGAGTACTGAATGGGATAAATTTACTCTGAATACCACACAAAGCTTTCCTGACTAAGTTACCTAGTAGTATATATAAGGTATATCAGAAAAGCAGGTAAATTTTCAACATATAACTATACAAACAAGAAAATGCTGAGCACCACTGAGAAATGAGAATTTGAAAAAGCAGATTCTGATCTACTTGCATAATGTTAGGTATTGAGATTAAAAATAGAACTCAACAGATATAATGAGATGTGCAATAAAAACCAAAAAGTGTACAAATCTAATACTAGTTTCTGCTGGAAAGCATGTAGTACTTCAGATACTCTAACAAAAAAGCAGTGCTGTGGAGCAAAATAAGAAAGGAGAGATTGGCAGTAGAGGATATTACTAATTCTAATTTACTGAAACTTTTTGGGACGTGATTTGGTTTACATAAATAGAAAAGACATGAGAATCTGAAGATTGAGAAGTGTTTAAGAATACTAGTAGCCCTTCTTCTATGTACATGATGGCAGTTACAGTTCTCACCATCTAACTTAAGGTATTTAACTGAGGTTGCTAAGTTACAAAACTGGCTCCCTATGACTTCAGCAGATGTCTTAAATTATATTAAAAGGTTGATGCTGCTGAAAAGGTCTTCTCTGTTCCCTCTGCCCTTCTCCTGTAACCCTCTCTGCTCTTGGCTATGTGATCCCACTGCTTACCTTGAGTCACCACTGGAACTCATCTGACTGCAGGTAGTTCAACCTGATAAAACAGCAAAAATTACCCTTGCCCACCTTCCCAAGGTGTACTTTTTTGCCAGGTTAGTGAGTTTTGCTGCCTGACCTTCAAATCAATCAGATAAACTTTAGAAACAACACAAGAAAATGTGGGAGTAAAGAAGAAGAAGCTAGAAAGGGGGGAAAGGACTGGATGCCCTCCCTCCAAGAACTGTTAATTTGGTTCAGCCTCTTGTCACCCTCCCTTTTAACCTGTAGAAACAAGGAAGTAGCTCCTGAAGTAATTTAGAGAAAGATCATATTCATCTATCAACTATATTAGAAAAAAAAGATTCCCAATTTATCTTCTTACATATATATTCTGTTTACAAGTTTAAGCACGTGCTTAATCATCATCAGTTCACCAATTTGAAAGGCAAGAGGCGTAAGAACAAATCATTGTTAGTGAGAAAATTTCTCAGTTGGAAATTTATCAGTCTTAAAATAGGAAGTAGATTGCAGTCTGGTTTGTGTTCCTAAATTTTTTTCATAGCTATTGCTTATCCTGAAGTGTTCTTGCTGAAAAAAAAAAGTCTGTCTGAACTGGCCCTTTGATTTTCAAGATCAGCAGAGAGATGGAGGTTAAAGGACGGGAGTTAAATCTCGCCTAGACCTTTCCAGATTAAGTTTTATTTCCTCTATAGACAGATTCAGCCTTTAAGGACGTAGTTTTATGCCTTTAAAAATGACTTTCTTATTGAGGTCTCCAGGGTGCAATCAAAAATATGCATGACAAAGCTAAATTACATTGTATTCTTTTGGTAGTGAAGGCTGCATGTGTACACTCAGCAGGCTTTGCCATAGCTGGGAGGCAGTGTTACTGTATTACAGCGAGAGCAGCAGCAATGGTTGCAGTCACAGCATGCATTTTCTTACCCCACTGCTGTACTCCCTCATCTTTACTGGGGAAGACAGGTGGAAGAATGGATATGACGTGCAGCCTTACTGGGCGTTGATGGCAAATAAGAAAAAATATTAAAAAGGGAAATTTAACACTTATTTAAAAAAAAAAAGGACACAAACTCATTTATTTGCTATCCCAGACCACACAGTTCTTGTGGGTGAATTCTTGCATTGCCCAAATTAGGAGGAAGCAAAACCTTGATAACACCACTCTATAAAGAAGACTATTGAACACTTTTCTGTTCCATGATCCCATTTGCATCCCACAATTTCATGAGAGTCCAGATCTTGAATCATTTGATTTCCCAGATCTTGGATGACAGACCTTCCTCGCACTTCCTACCTTGTGAGCATATCCCAGCCAACCAGCCTGGGATATCAAGAAATAAGAAGAATAAAGCAATAACAACAGAAATATTCTTTAACTTAGTACAAGTAATACATTTGAAATTATTTAATGATTCTGGATTTATGAGAGATTATTTCTGAACATTATGAAATTATCTAAAAGCATGAAGTTGTGTCACCCAAAAGCAATTTTGCATTTTGGATGAGATTGAGTTAACAGCCTGAGGCTGCACCAGGTTTCAGAAGCTCATAAAAGTGTTGCATTTTTTTAGAGGTTCCCTGTATCTTTTATGGAAGTATAAAATCTTGTAAATTTGTTTTCCCAGTTTTAGAGTATCTCTTTGGTCCACTGTTTTGATCTCCTGAAAATGCATCTGAAAACGCATCTCAAAGTAATAAGAAACCTTCATCTTTTTGTTAGTGGGATTACAAGCTTTCCAGCGAATGTGACTGAACATACCAAACATATTTGCATGCTGACAGGTGGGGTAGCTATTCTCCCCTTGGGGCAGGGTTGGTGGATCTTAGGTTGTGAGTAAAAACACCCCTGTCACGATGAGTAATTGCTGCTGGGAAGAGCTTACTTCAACAGCAGTTTTAGTCAGGCTAGCAATGAAGCTGGCTCTACCCTTTGTGTCAATTTAGAATGCAAATGAAGAGAATCAGCTGAAAAATCTTTTGTCAGAATCCTAACCAGGCCAAACAAAGTGGTTGGTGCTTTTGAGAGTTTAAAGTTTCAGGTTGCCAAAGGAATTATTAAGTAGATACTTTAAATGCAGCTTTCCTTTTTCATCGTGATGATCATTAGTTTTTACATATGAACTAGCACATACGGGCATAAAATGAGAAGAAAATTGCTTGCTTCTGTTCTTAGCTTTTCCTCAAAGTGGGACTTGGTTTAATGATGTGGTCCAGCCTAGCTTCAGCTGGCTCAGAAGATCTCTAGATCTGCATAGCTGCTACTCTCTATACTCAGAGGATGACTGACAGCTCGGGCTCAAGAGCAGGGCCACGTTCCTTTGGATGATTGCAGTTGTCATTAACTGAGCCCAAAGCCCTGCTGCACTACTCTTGTTTTCTTGATCTTTAGTGGAAAAAATTGATGCTAAAAGTTGAGTCATATTAATTTATATTGTTCTATCATCAGAAAATAATTAGACATCATGGTTTTGTAAGGTTTAGAAACCAAAGTTTCTGTGTAAATCTGAAGTCCTTTATATTAACTTTCCAAGTTAATATAGCAAAAAGTTAGAGCAGCAAGTTTACACATGTAAATGTAAACAATGGCAACAATTAAAAGGTCCTTAGAATTAATTTAATAATTCTATTTTACATAATTAATATCTATTTAATCTTTCATATGTTGAATATTTTTTATTAACTGTGCTGTATAAGGTATATAACATAGTTTTTTATAAGACACTAATTGAGATCCCCATTTTCCCATGGTGATTATTTACCCTGGGTCAGGGTGCAGGTCTCCCGGGTAGCCTGGGCTATCCTCAGTCAAGAGCCAGTTCCACAGCAATTCAAGATGATCAGGATGATCTCTGTCAGCAGGGCAGTAGCTCCATCCCTTCCAACCCCTGCCATCCACATCCTCTCCCCATCAACCACAACATTTCACCATCTGATTTGGGGATTATATTTACTCTTATCTGACTGTGTCAGTATCCACTCAGTCAGATTTCCCCACCTGTTTATTATTGACTTGGCCATTCTTACTGTAAAAATTTAAGACATCTTTTTATATAATAATAGTTTTCTGGAGAAAGAAAAATTCTAGTGATAGGTATTACAGCAGTTTTCAGTCATGAAGCAATCTCCTAAATGGAAAGGGAACTTCCAGGAGCTGTCCAGATGTTGTAGAAAGGGAGGCTCAGGGACCAGTCAGTGGCTGTTTTCTTGTAAGATACAAGAAATATATAAATTTCTTCAACTTTAAGTGTTGACTTCTTCTAAAGCAAATCAATCCTTACAAGCTTTTTAAAAGAACCTTAATGAAAAATATTTTTTTGTAGAAAGAACCATTCTAAACTACTTTATTTAAAAGCAAAGTATAAAATAAATGGTAGAAGGGTTGTAAATTTTTTATCAATTGCTTTGATAGAATTACATAGACTTTTTTTTTTCCAATTTTTATTTTAATGAAAAAAAACCTCAATTGTTTTGGGTTTGTATTTGCATGTAAAATTTAATTTGAAGAAAAACCTCTTTCCGACAATATTGGATCAGTCTTCTGATGAAAGTGGCAGCTATTTTGGAAAAATGCAAAGCCAAGATTTTTCATACTTGCAGTCATCAGAAGTCCCTAAGTACTTAAGAAAGAAGAATGTCAATCCAGGTGTCATTGCCAAATTCCAGTATGATAATTACATTTCCTACCTAAATTCTCCCCTCTAATTTCAATTAGACAAGGTTTTCTCCTCTTTCTGTCTTAAAGTGTCTGTGTTCCTGGTTCCCTCCCTTCAGGCAGCTGCCTTACACTTCAAGTGTGACCAGATTTCAGCGTGGCACAGGCTAATCCTGTAAATAGTGAGGGCCTTGTAATTGCTTTCTAAAGCTTCCTCTGTGTCTGCAGTGTAGAAGCAAAAAACAATGGCAAGGTGAGATCATGCTATTATGAACAGACAGTAGCATGGGAGTAGAGGCTGGTGAAACATCCTTGCACATTCTAATATTCAGTATTTGGTAGTATGAGAACAGTCAGTATTCCAATATGAGAAGGTAACACTGAAAGGCAACAAAAGGCTAATAAATTGCAGCTAATACACAGACACCTTAACTTGCAGGAGATTGACCATCAAAACCTAAAAGTCAGTTCCAGCCAGTTTGGACTAGTGAACTGTCTGGCTAGCCAGGGAGAACATAATGAATAGAATCTGGACAGCTCAATCTTCTCTGTCCCTACCTGAGGATTTGCCATCTGATGGGAAATACCTGTTGTTTTGCAAAGCTACTGTGATCCACAATCCTATGATAGAACAAAGATCATGGAATAGACTAGGTAAAATTAAAGGATTTTTGCCACAGATCCCTTTGATCCATGATGACCAATGTTTGCTGTCATATGAGGTTCTAATATCCCAAGTTCAGGCTTTGCCTCTGGAATTTTTGTTATCAGCAAACTGTGTAGCTGCTTCCCAGCAATATGACATTCATGAAGAAAGCTGAAGGAATAGAACAGAATTATTTTCAGTGTCCTTAAATTCTAACATTTTGTGTCAAGAGTAGCATAGCACTTTCCAGGTAGTTTATGTCCTTTCCTTCTTGTTCTCACTTCCTTCATTTTCTCACAGTCACTAGGAAAAAGCTCTTAATGTCTGAATGTGTTGGGTTGGAGCATTTTCTTATCAGTACATTCCTCATGACCTTGTTATGTTTGATGCTGCGTCTGGGACTCCTGTGACACTGTTCACATAAGAACTTGGAGAGAGTTCCAATGGTGGGAAATGTCTCATTTTCATTTTTATTGTTTTCTATGAGTAAAGAATTTTCAGCTTTGAATTTTCTAACATGTAAGTTTAAAAAAAAAAAAAAAATGGAAACCAGTATTCCTGTCAGAAGCAAAATTTGGAGGACAGCATTTTTGAGGTGTGGTGAACCAGTGATTGAGAGATTAACCAGGGAAAAAGGCAAACTAAGATAGGCAGAGATAGTAGTGCATGGTTTCCAACTTTATTGAAGTGTGGCTGGATGTACAGACTGGGCTATAGGGAATTTTGAAAAGCAATCAATATTACACTCCGTTATACTGGATAATACTCTGAGAATAAATAGTTTCTTCCTTTTTACATCACAGACTTTGTATGGAAGAATCTCAGAAGAAGATCAGGACCAAATAACTAAATGTAATTGCAGTTAACATAACAGAAGGCCTGTCTGTGTATACACACAGCTGCTCTATCAGAGTTCAAGGCTCTAAACCATCAACAGGAAGGCCACAAGGGAAATTACAAAGTAATTCAATTCTTACCCATAACAAAGGACCAAATATCACACTTGATTACGCCAACCTTATATTAGTCAAAAAGGTACCTAGATGAGTACTTCAGATTGTGAGGATGTTCTGTACTTCCTAATGTTGTCCAGAGAATCTGAAATCACCTAGAAGCTTTTTTCCTATACAGCTCAATTAAAACGTAGAGATTAGCTGAGATGGATGACTGTCAAGCTTAAAGAGTGCTGTTATCAGTGCAGTGACCAGCAGTGCCTTCCTAATGAATGCCATTGTCTCCAATTACTGCACCATCACCTGTCTGGATACCCAGAGGGCTTGTTCTCCTGCCACCGGTGAAGGAAATAGCTCTGTCCTTGGGCCGGTGAAGAAAAAAGTAAAGAGGTCTTACTATGCTTTGTAAGAAAAGAGGGGAGTAAGGCAGGAAGAAAGGTGAAAGTAGTTACAATGCAGTCCTGGTTTAGTAAGCTCAAAGACAAACTGAATGATTCTTATATTGGTACCTGGGGTCTATGCAGATTGCTTTGTTTCAGATTCCCATTCAGATATGGGAAATTTGTATTAATACCTGCTGTAATTTCACAAAAGTTCAAGGGAACTTCAGATGAAAACTCACATAAAATACATTCCTCCATACAGCTTGCTCAGAACTGCACAGTGTAAATGCCATATAGTAGCACTTTTATAGTAGCAGGTGTTTTACAACAACAAGAAGTTTAGACAGTCTGAGGCTTGCTTTCTATGACATAAAGAGTGTTGGTGGTTCATGACATCTTTGACATACAGAAACAAAATATGAATTTTGCTGGCCTCATCATGAGAACTAACTTTGGGTCTGAAGCAGCTGATGTATTTAACGATGTCCCCCTCTTTACCTTCCCAGTCTGAAAAAATGGTCTTTTTTCTTTTGTTTGTACATTCCAAACATGTAAACAAAACCCAAAATTTATAAAAGGATCCCCAAAGTAGAAAAGTTACTGCCTTTATTCTTCCAAGGTTGGCCTCAACTCCAAGCATGGTCAGTGACTGCACCTTGACACTTCAGTGACATCTCTGGAAAGAAGCCTGAAGTTTAGGAAACTAAAAGATACATTACTCTCATTGAAAGCTCATCCCTATGAAACGTTCATTTTAACATTTTTTTATGGCTTATTATTTCAGTGTCTGCATGCCTGTGACAGAAGTTCCCCAAGACTTCTCCTGAAATTTGCCTGTCTCCCTTACAGAAGAGAGGACAGGAATTTAATCTCATGTTTTCACTACAAAAAGTGCAGAAGATGCAGAAGTCATCTTTAATTTTCCTCAACAAACTTTATCAAGCCATTTGAACCAGCTGGAAATAATGTTTGATTGTTACCCTTGACCTCTGAGAGATCCTAAAAATTATCCTGAGCAGTGCTACGTATGAACTAAAAACATAAATACTGTGTAAACCAGTTACACTGGTACAACTGGAGCCAGGCAATGAACTCCAGTAATCTCCTACCTCACAAGAGAACAGCACCAATTGTACATCTGAAGAGTTGGGCTTTTCTGCACTTTGTAAGTACAAGTTTTTGTTTCATTACTAATCCAGAAAGTTATATTCTGAAATTATAATTTTGCCGTATTTTGGAAGAAAAAATATTTCCAGAAGATAGACATGCATGTTAATTTCTCTTTGAATTAAATGTTGATTGAGTGGCAGTCTTCAGAGATTATTGCATATAATCATGCCTGTGGGTTTTATTAATACAAAAAATATAAAATAATATATACAGTGGGAGGGACCTCTGGAGGTCTGTGACACAATCAAGTTACACAGGGCTTGTCCAGTAAATATATTAATATTTCCAACATAGAGATTTTGGAACCGCTCTGCATCCGTATTTGGACATTTGACCAACTCATGGTGAAAAATACATCTCCTAATATGTCCTCAGAATGTCCTTTTCTGCAGCCTGTGCCTCTATCATTTTACTCATCCTCCGGGAAGAGTCCGATTCTGTCTTTTCTGTCTTTTTGTCCTTTATGGTTTAATTTATTTACAAAAATTCAACATCCTCAGAGCTTGACAGAAGGAATGTCTCAGACAAGTTTCATTCAAATGGTGAGTGTACATTTCTGATAATTCCATTTTACCTGTAACCATGAAGGTTAATGCATATTCTAAATATTTTCTGTTCTCAACAATAAGAAATCAGTGATAATGTCTAACATAAGATGGTAATTTATTCTTTCCCAAAACTGAGGAGCTTGTTTATTATTTATTTTTAAAGCAGAGCATTGCCCCCAGGCCATAACTGCAAATCAGTTAATTTTTTTTAATTTTTTTTTTTTAAATATACAGTATTTAGTGTTACTGGGAAGAGATCAGCTATGCAGGATGAAGATAAGTCATACATGGAACATATGTCCAGACTGTTAGAATGCTGGCTGCACTGGCAGTCCTTTA
Organism: Actenoides hombroni; assembly: GCA_024336885.1. Taxonomy (NCBI): domain Eukaryota; kingdom Metazoa; phylum Chordata; class Aves; order Coraciiformes; family Alcedinidae; genus Actenoides; species Actenoides hombroni. The sequence continues at coordinate 3,422,714 of WUAM01000237.1, read as the reverse complement.
CTGCTCTGCCCAGCATCACCTGGGGCCTCCACCCACACCATTTGCCAGTTGGTCCAGAAGCTTTATTTCAGACCAGGCCTGGGAAGCTGCATCTGGCTTGAGGTCCCTATCAATGAGCAGTAAGAGTGGGGCTGTTCCATGCATTTGGGAGGGGGCAGCAGGGGTGGATACTGAACAGGTTTCCCCTTTGCTGGGCAAGAGCTAGTCCTGCAATACCTGATGGGGGTGTGTGGTGGTCATGATCCTTTAACAGTCCTGGAAGAAGCAAGTTAACAAACCAGGGTCTATTCTGGAAGTCATAATCAGTGGGAGGAGGAGATGGGGCCAGAGATTACACTGGAGAGAAACAGTCTATCTATGACACAGGTACATCTCCAGCATGGCTAAGGGCTTAGCTGAAATAAGCTCTTAGGCCTGTAGGTATGTTCTGTGGCTGAATGCTCCAGCTGAGCTGAGTCCAGTCACGTAAGGCCTGCTAGTGTACTTTGGGCACTGGCAGTTAACATAGTGTAGGCTGAAAGTGAAAAAGCTGTTCTGAAGTACCTTGGCAGTTAATCTCCTGAATGGGTAAAATGAGAGGTGTAAATCAAGCTGTTCTAACAAAAGTGTGGTCTATATGGCAAGGGCCAGATTAGAATTGTTAGCTATGAAATCTGCGTGCTTGGTTTTGGTCTTCTTTCTGGTACAGTGTTCTCTATGGGCCGTTTATGAAATGAGGAAGGATTATTGTGTGAATAGCTTAGTGCTGCAGTTTCTGTCCTAAGAAGCAGTGGTAAATGTTCTGAACTGAAGCATAAGCTTTCTTTCACTGATTTCCCATGTGCCACCTCAACCCGCTCACACAGGCAGTGTTCTCCTTTCAGGGAACTATCAGCTGCTCCAGTGCAGGTGAATATGGAAAATACCAACAGAACTCATTTACTATCCAGTCTGTCAATGTGGATAGCTGAGAGGTCTGTTATTGCCCTTGCAAACTCATTCTGTAAGGTGTTCCTCAACACTGTCTTGCCAATCTTACATGGGTCAGATGCTGTTTCACTAATTAGTTCTGCCAGAATATTAAAATTTAACTCCTAATAGTGTGCAATTAGAAGGTAAGCAACTGAGTCTTACATTTCCAGCAATAAGCTCAATTTTGATCTTCAGAGCATAGCTTAAGTCTCCATCTTTTCACATAAAGGTTTCAGAGGTAGTCCAGCTAGTCTTGTGATTCTGGCATCTCCAACACCTAGCTCTTCTGACTCAAATGAAAGAACAGCTAAAAAGATCACATAGTGCAAAAGTTTTCTTGTGTGCAATTGCTATATTTGCTAGAGTGCTATTGCAGGTTCACAAATTGTAGATTTTTGAAGATGTTAATAGGAGTTTATAGAAGACTTTCACATTAGATTATGAGGTGTTTTGGAAGTCTTGCATCTGTTCAGTATGGGAAATTTCTAGCATCTTTGAAGAATTAATGTATAATGTCCAAATGAAACCCCTGTGGCTAACTCTTCTTTCTTTGCTTTGGTTTTAGGCTTTTCCTTTAAGCCATTACCAGAATGTATATGTTTCAGGATCAAATCAACTTTTATCACATAGGTCGATGTTATTTGCTTAATTTCTTAATTCTTCTGCTGTCTTTCTACATCCTTGTTCATAGGCCAGCATATGGTCAAGAGTGACCTGGACAACACTGTGCAAGGTATGAGCAGGTACCTGCTGCAACTGAAGCCCAGGAAGTTAAAAGCCTGGGGTAGCTCCTCTGGTGAACCACTAGAGGCTGCTCAATAAATGCAGCCCACAGCCTTGCCCCTTGAGGAGGGTGGGTGAGATCGTGTGTACGGCTGAAGAAAAGCATTACTAGAGCAGCTACCTTAGACAACATGTTCTTCCTCATTGGAATAGTGAGGAACTAAAAGAATAGGAGTTAAAAAAAAAAGTGGACATTTCCTTTACCAATTTCTTTATCATTTTATTTACTGGCTAGAAGGGTTAAGAGTTGAAGACAAGATCTTGCTGACTAATCTTATTTCTATTACACATAGGCTGTTCTGATTGATGAAATTGAGAGGAAAACAAACAAACAAAAAATAAAAATGCACAGGAACAAGATAGAACTCCAGCAAAAACATCAAAGGATTTAATCCTTGGCCATCTTTCTGAATAACTGCTTGGGAAAAAAAGTGTACGTGTATATACTTACATAATAGACATTTTAAATATATATATATGTGTGTGTGTATATATAAATCCATATGCATGTTGTTGAGGAAAGCATTCCTAACAAATCTGTTCATCCTTCTGCCCTTTTGTTTCCATCATTCACTGGAGCTTCTTGTTAAGCTCAGATGAGAAAGAAGTTGTGTTCTGTTTGTCATGAGTTTGGATAATCAAAATTAACTATGGTGTAAAAATGAATTAAATTTACCAGAATCTAGAGACAGATTCAAAGGAAGAAGAAAGTATCAGAGGCAAATGTGAGCTCTAGAATGACCTCCCAAAATGGAATCCTGATACTTTGATCAATAAATTGAGTATTATACAGCTGAAGGGATGGTAAAGTAATAAGCTTACTAATAGTTGAGTGCTGATTCTTCTGGGGTGTTAAATGTTGCATTAGTTAAGCAATAACAATTGAGAAAAGCTGTTTGCTGGAGTTTAACAGGTGATTGGGGAAGGCTCAATGGCCTGAAGCTGCTTTTGTTATTACAAGGTGGGATGGGGAGGGGAAGAAGCTGGCTGCATGGTATTTATTCAGGGGCAAAGCTGGCTAACAAATACAGACAGGATGTTTCTAAAATGACTATTCCAGCCATCAGATTGGATTCCCTTCTTGGAAACCTGAATCACTTTGTGGCACACTATACTTACAGCAACTGTTCAGAAGGGCATGTCTGTGCATACTGCTATAGATACATGTTCAAAACTAACTGAAGGGAACACTAAAAATACATATTCTTTTTGTCTGATATGTTGAAAAGATCTGTCCTTCATACCATCAAGTTATTGTGGTATTCTGGGAAACAAACACTGACATTCTTGTCCAAGATTAGTTTGTCTTGTACACTGATGTTGTAAAAAGTTTAAGGGTAGTGCTGCACTAGTCTTTTTCCTCAGCTGTTACATCTGTGCTTTAGCTATACATCTAAAAAGACTTAATGTAAAATTCCAAAAGTGATTTGAAAGACTCAGAGGCTGAAATAGTTGCTGTGGATATTTCACAATATTAAGTAGCTATGAGTGTATGACCCATTAACTAATGAAGAGTTTGGCTGATTACAGTTTAATCTCACTTTATTGCTTTGTCTCCTGTACATGCATCTGAGGTAACTGTTAATGTCTTTAGATCAGTAGGGTCTGTACTGAACTGATTAGGATATATGCCATAAAGTTTTAGTTCAGGAATTTTAGGAAGCCTGTTCTTCTGTCACTTCTCATACTAATGTTATATTTGTTTGAAGGACCCTACAAGGGCACAATATCAGGATCATTTTTCTTCACAGTGGTACTTGATAAAGCAACATACAGTTAAAAATAGCTTTTCTATCCCTATCCAACTTCCAAAAAAAGAAAAATGGGAAACTGCAACTTAATGTAGCTAAAGGATAGTTAGGGAGTCAAGGCTTCTGAAAATTCTCTGTAATATTTACTTGCCAAAACAAGTCTTAAACTCCTGGTTACAAACACCAAATCAGGTTTTTACAGTGTGTAACTAAGGAGAGGGATGTTGCATCATAGCTTTGGCCAGTCTTATGATTTGCTGAAAAGGGAAGACTCCTTACTCTCACTCGTAACTGTGTACCCTTCTGTTTATGTAGGATCTGGCAGTACCAGACTTTGTGTGGAATAAAGTCAGCCTGGTGACTAAAAGGTGTTTTACTGGTGAATTAACAAGTTGCATTGGTTCAGCTAGAGTCTGCCCACAACCACAACAGGTACAAAGGGATGGAATACATGAAGCTGGGAAAGACAAGAGTGGGGAAACAAGAAGGACCTCTCACTTCTGGCAGTGACAAGCTGTCAAACCAGCTTAGCTGTAGTATTTAACTTCAAAAAATTGTGTTCAAAAATCTTGTTTGAAAAGGCAAGTGTCAAAGACTTTTTTTTTTTTGAACAGAGTTCAAGTTCAGAATTCAATTCACATTTACAGGTGATCATGTGAGCCTGTTGTCTGATAACTATTCAAACTATTAAAGTTTTAGGCTTGGGTATCATCTCTATATTAAAAGCTTTGAAAAATGTTCATGGTATGATGATGCAATGAAACAAACCAGAGAGATACTTAAATACCCTCAGCCAGTTTTGCATTAATCTTACCAGGCCCACTAAGATGAAAAGTGGCAGAGCAATTGACTATGATTTTGGTAGTTTCTTAAACTCATCCAGCATTCTCCTAGCAATGCTGCTGAGTCCATTGAATATGCTGTCACTATTAACCTGTTCTTTTGTTCCTGTCACCTGGAACAGTTCTGAGCAGCAGAAAGGATTGTAAGAATTCTCGCTAGTACTCTAAGGGTAAAATTGTCCCAAATGTCATAAAAAATGTACCTGCCTTTTCCTGCAGTAGACCCAAGAAGGCTGCACTTTGTGCTGTAGAAGCTCTGACAAGTAAAGGGGATGTATTATTGTTTTCAGCTGACAAAAGTGTTGACAAAGTAAACTTTATCTATATCAGGTCTGGAAACATTTTCCTTACTCTAAGGCTGAATAGATCTTTGAAATGCTTTTGGCAGGCTAACAGTAGTTACAATTCACACAAAATATCAAAAAATATTGGCTGTAGGCCACATGAGAGCTGAATTAAGTTGGGAATTATTTACCTCTGGATCACAGCTTGACTGATCTACATAGTATCATAGAGTGGTAGGGGTTGGAAGGGACCTCTGGAGGTCAAGTTCAAGCCCCCTGCCAGTGCAGGAACACCCAGGGCATGCCACATGGGAACAGATCCAGGCAGGTCTTGAAAGTCTCTAGAGAAGGAGGCTTCACAACCTCTCTGGGCAGCCTGGGCCAGGCTCTGTCACTCTCAGTGAAGAAGCTTTTCCTCATGTTGAGGTGGAACTTGCTGTGTTTCACCTTGCTACCATTACCTCTCATCCTATCACAGGGTACAACTGAAAAGAGACTGACAGAAAATGCCAGTAGTAGAAAATGTGCAAACAAAGGATGCCATATTAGTCAGCCATAAGGGTTGCTGTGTTAACGTTGAAAGCTAAACTGAGAAAATAGATGGACATTTACCATTTACCATACATCATCTAGTGTTCCCATTCACAAATGCTGCTACTGCTGAATGTTCTTATGGACTGTAATTTTTTTCTTTTTTTTTTCTTTTCCTTTTTTTGTGCCACAAATCAAGACGAAAGACTCAGTTTTGTTTGTGGTTTTGGGTTTTTTTTAATACTCCTTTTGTCCTCTTGTCTCAGTGAGACAAACTGTACAGCAGTGCAACTGCAACAGCAGTGTGTTTCTCTTCTTGCCTTTGGTGTATTGTGCAGTCACTGCCTAAGAACATTTTCAAAGGTGTCCTAATTCTGGGTGGGCTATAAAGAAAAATGCAACTTTAAAAAGGGAAAGAATATCCATGGACTCTTCAAGGCTTCTGTCTGTCACCTCTATATTATGAAATTCTCATATCTGATTCGATGTCATTATTATATGTATATAAACATACATATTCTATATTTAAAATTAGATGTGTCTATTATCCTGTGGTTTTCTTTGTAGTGCATATGAAGTGTGAGACTTACTACTGTTTGAACATGCCTCCTGTATTTTTGAGATACATCAACTTGTTTTAATACTCTTCTTCAGGGTACAAAATTCAGATTGGTCCAGAGAACACAAACCTGGGGGAAGAATCTAATCATTGGGGAGAATTTGACTGTCATCTTCTCAAGACATTAAGGAGAATTATCAGAATTAAGTTGAAGGAAGCAAAGAGAAGGCAAAAGATGTTGTGCAACCATTGAACAGAGATTCCTTCTATAATGCTTTGTAAAGCAAACAAAAGCAAGAAACTCTTCATGTGAAGTTAGTCATTTAAGACTGACTTTGCAAATCTGAGTGGTGTTTGATCAGCACAATGGTCCAATCATAAAAGTGGTCTAGGTACAGCTTAAAGTTACATCCTTCTACTATTTTCTGAACAACATACAAATTAGTAGGATTATTGTTTGAACGAGTCCATAGGATAAAATCCCTGATGAGATGTTGGTTCAATTGACAGCACTTCCCATGTGATTTGAAGGTGAGATAGTAACTGCAGAGCATTGGTGTGGGAATACTGTGCTGCTACCATCTTCCAGAGCAGCTCTTACAAGAGGTTCATAGCTTTGTGACCAAACACAGATACATCATGATATTAATGCTACTTAAAGGCCTCCCACACTAATTTCAGCTTTTTAGAGCATAATTCACTGAATGCCTAAGCCATTGTGTGGTCTTGCACAGGTTAAATGACAGTTATGTCCATTAATATAATTCTACCATTTAGCCATGGGCAAAGGACACCAGTTTTGAATCTTCATAATGAAAATGAAGGCAAGTATTACAAATAACCTTAAAAACTGCATTCACTGCATGTCTTACCATGGTGGAATAAAATGCATCTAAATAGTGCAAAGGAGGTAGAGTACATCAAGCATGAAACTAGTGATTTATTCAGAATGGATGCAGAGTCCAGGAAGTATAATATAACTGATTTATATAAAAATAATTGCAATAAAGCTTTTCCTTTCAATAGGAATTTACCCACGTGCTGTTCAGGACTAGTAAATGAATTTGTACAAGGCCCACTGGAGTCCTTTATCTGGTGACTTCTGTTGAGTCTGCTTAGCAGGAAGCCATAGTTGAGCTTGAATGCAGTTAGGTCTGTGCTGAATGCTCCCTTCCTAACTGACATCTGTCATCTCACAATGAAACTCACTGAGAAACCGCACAGATGGTAAGAAATACAAGATCTTTTGCAGGAATGTGGTTTATGTCACATTTGGAACCTTTGCATGGCCATAATCATGAGTCATGATCCAGTTTTGGATTAAAGCCTACCATTGGAGGTGACTTGGTGAACAGAGTTCTTTTCTCCATTTGTAATCCATGGAAGCATATCCTCACCCCCTTTCAAAGACCCTATCAAGCAGATTTCTTTTGAATTATGGCTAAAACATAATTTCATGCTATTTCCAAGTAGGAGTAGATATCCTTAATTTGATTCCTCACAGACAATTCTTCCAGTTGTGCCTTTTGTTATATCAAAGATATCAAACTGAGGCACATGGACTGCAACTGTGACCATGTGTTGCCATGTGTGTACACAGAGGGAAGAGTAAGTGAGAAAAGAGATTACACGCCCATTCTATGTCGTGCTTGTAGTTCATAACCAGCACATAAAAAAAAATAAAGTTGCTTTGATTCAAGCAGTTCACAGGTAGTCCTTGCTGCACTGACATGAACTTAATTTTATTAGGTTTTTAAGGTGCAGCCTTATGCAAAGTACATACAGCATAATCCAGATGGAAAGCAGTTATTAAGGGCTACGCAAGAAGCAAGAGTTGCACTGGTATAGTAACTTCAGAGTGAAGCTGATTTAAACATGAAGGCATTGCTGGGAGGGGTGGAGGAAAGGTATCTATCATAAAGAAGCATTTATGTGGAAGGAGCATGTCTCTCCTAGGCAGTCATTCTAAAAAAGCATCCTATGTACTGCCTACTACCTACCTACTGGTAGAAAAATGTGAACCCCATTCAAATCAAATGTAAAAATGCTACGTTAAAATATAATGGCATTATAGCAGGTGTGAATTTCACCCAGTTAAGGCAGCTTTTCTTTGAAGTGTCATTTCCTTTCACTGCAGGTTAGGGGGAGACTGTAATAACTATTGTGAATGATGTGTTAAATATGTATTCAATTTATATTTGTAATCCTATTGTGGGAAACTTGTGATCTCCACAGATATTTGATCATTCTGTGTTGCTGTATACTCAGCTAATATTCTGCATTTTCAGATACTCGAGAAAAAGTACAGGGGAAAAAAAAAGAAAAAAAAAAAAAGAAGACTGAGAAAGCCAGAAATGCTAAATGGGGACAGATCAAGTGTCTGCCTTTGGCCCAAACTTGAAAACTCTGAGGGAGCAGAAAGGTGAGTCATGAAAATGAATGTATAACAAAGCATCTATGTATATGTGCATGTAGGTAAACATATATATTTGTCTATAAATTGGGTTCATATATTTTGGTGAGCTTGCTATCCAAACATTAGTGTTACTTTGGTTGAAATAAGATGTATTTTGCTCTAGGAAATAAATTAGGAAACTGAACTGTTACATTTTGTTTCTTTGAATCTTGATCCTGAAGTCATTGACGTGGTTCAAAAAGTATGGAAGTTAGCTTTGTAGATGTCTTTAGACGATAAAGGGCTAAATAAATGAAGCAGATAGATCCCCAAACTCTGATTTTCCTTTGTGTATAAAAAATGCTCTTGAAATTACTGTTTTTTGTCTCACTCAAGGAGAGTGGATCAAGTAAAGTCCTCAATCTTTCACCCCCATAGTTTTTGTTTCAGATTAAAAATGAAGGTAGCAATCAAGGCTTTATAAATTTGAGAGCATTCCAATAGACATTCCTTGCCTTATTATTCCTCAACCATTGCACAAACCATCATGGCCAATAACAAGCCAAGTTCCCTGTTGAAATGTGACAAATGTCATCCAGCCTTGATTTTATTGTGGAAAGACAAACAAAGACTGAAGATCAGATTTTATATTAAGTAGCAGCATTTGACAATGCGTATTTGTTGCCCAAGAACCAGGAAATGTGGGCCTGACTTGCAAGAACTGTTGACTTAATTATCCCTTTTCCTGAAACAGACTTAACACTTTCTGTCAGTGGTCATACAATCTTTTTTTTTTTCAAATGAGACTGTATAATCCCACCTACTTAACCTGTGTATTGCCAGTCCCTTGGTATTTTTCTGAGAAAGGGATGAAAAAACAAGTCTGTCTTATGCAGCATATTGTCCCTACAGCAATGAAGAAGTTACTCTATGACTCTGAGTGTGTGTATAGTGGTTTTGTAAATCCCTTTGAGCCTAGTCTTGAGAAAGGCAACTAATCCCAGTAAAAGGGTATTGCTTCATATGAAATCTTTGCAGAGCTGTGGAATACATTCATCCATCCCAGCTGCCCGGGCTGTTTGCGTACTGGGACTTTGGTTACTACTGTAAATAAACTGCACAAATAAATGAAATTGGCTGTTAGTTTACACCCACTAGTTTTGTTTCATTATGTACATGATCACAACCTCCTTCTTTCCCCCTGCCCCCCAATAGTGTATTGTGACTATTACAGAGACTGCTGTTCCTTTGAAGTAGTGAAGATACATCCTTAGATGCATTGTCTGTCTTCTCTACTGCTTTTAGGCCTGTGCAACCAAGTTACAATTCTTAAAGTATGAATCCTTTCCCATTGCGTTTGTGCCTACATCTTCCTAATGTGTACTGCAAGTTTCATTCTCAGGAAAACAAAAATAATAATAAAGTAACTGATTCCCAATTTTTAATTTTCTGTAGTTGTCTGCCTGTAAATATTTTCCTCTTTAAGGAAATCCTGAAGGAAACTTGCATTAAAATGCTGTTATTTTCTGTCCTTTCTTCTAATTGTTGTGATTACAAAATACTTTCATGCCCATGAGCTGGAGGATTCTGATGAAGTTCCCACAGAATACAATTACTCATGCCTGCTCCACCTTACTGCTCTTCTAGTAGCTGTATCCTATTAATCATTGTTACTACCCACCTAAGCCTTAGAAGCTACTATAATTTGTAACATGTCAGAAAACCTGTAAGAAATACATAGTCCCATTTGCAGTATGTAGTGGCATTAAAACAAAAGATGGTTTTCTATCCTGAATCAGAGGGAAGGGTAAAGGGCAAATCCGTGAAGCTACAGGAATGATTCATCAGTAAGAAGTTTCTAATATGAACGTTCAGATGCTTTAGGCATTTTCAGGCAGCTTAAGTTTCAGCAATGAGTTCTGTTCTTTTTTTTTCTTTTTTTTTTCTAGTACTGAATGTGTGTTTAGAAGTTGTTTCTTTAAGTATACTGTGGCTAAAAAAAATCAGCAAACACAGTATTTTATTGAGAGTCATGTAAATACTGAACATTGACAGGACTTACAAATGTTTTTATATAATAATTTAAATTACAGATGAACCAGAAAAAGGATGCAAGCAATCTAGCAACTACACTATGATGCTGCCTCAAAATACTGAGAGGGTTGTTTACATGTAATGCACCTTGATCCTGTCTGCTGGAACTGCCAGTCAGCCTGCCATTACTGTAATACAGCATGTGTAACAGCCCAGAGGGATTTGAAAGGAACCTACCAATTCATTGTCTTCTAGTCACAAAGCAGCCACCAATGGAAGAGCTGGATTCAACCCAATGAAAGGGTAGGAAACCTGTTATCAGCATCTTGAGCATTGAATACTTTTGAAAAATACATCCATGGTAAACACTTCCCCAAAACCTTGTGTGAACTGTTTAAGAAGAGCACAAAGACAGGTGGTGTGCACTGGCTTTGCCACCCTGCCAAGATCTTAAGATGTGGTTGTTTATGCTTTTTTTTTTTACCTCCAATTATCTCTGTGGAGCATAGGAGACTTCTCTTCAGGCTGCACTGTGCAGGAAGTGCTAAGTATGCTCGTAAAGGTGTGGCTTCGCTCCCTCGCAATTCCATGGTAACAGGGGTGTAGTAAACTAGCCTTAAGTAAAACAAACAGGCTTTGTGGAAATCAAAAGTTGAGAATGCAAACTGTTCACATCTCTTTGATTAAAGCAGCTAATCTTTGATTGAAGGTGGTAAGCTCCACCTTCTTTCCCTATACCAAACAGGTTTGCAAGGGAGGGTAGATCTGTTTCATGCTTTCAATACTAATGCAATGGAACAGGTTTTAAAGCCATTTTTGCAAGCTGTGTTGTAAGGAAAAGAGATTACACTTGCACATTATTTTATCACACAAATAATGTTAAATAAGAGGGAAAAAACTCTATCATTTATTTAAAATCTCATCAGTTTGTACAGAATGACTCATTTTACACTTAGAGCTACAGAGCAGAATCCATAATACTGAAAAAAAATCTCCACCCTTTGTTATTGAGTCCTTTTGCCTTATCTTCCCCCAGGGGAATTATGTGTTCTTAGCAGAAGCTGACCAGCACAAGTTCAACTCACAGAAGGCACAGCAGATTGCTGGTACTTTCATCCGGCTAGCAAGGATTTAATGTATAGATGGTGTTCCCTTCTCCAGGAATCCCCATGGCAAAAGCACATGCTTTTTTTCCTGCTATAGATACACCCTCAGACAGGAATTCCTGCATAGATAGAAAGTAATCTAGAGATCTTAAGAGACAAGAAGACCTGATTCACTATCTTACAAGTTAGGTCTGTACACAGTAAGTGTAAAATGCTACCCGATGTGACTCATCTGTACTAGTGATAGTCAACCCGTCTGCCTTCAGTGACAGCTGCAGGTGTTCAGTAGCAACTGGCCAAAGAAAAGCTCCATGTGCCCTAAAGCCATGGATTCATGATACTGTGAGGCAGCAGCACCCCTCTTGTTTTGCTATTCCCAGGAGTCACTGTCTTGTTTCCCAGGATAACTGCTTTCAGATAACCTCTGAAATAAATGAGGGAGTGGATCTATCTTAAGGAATACTCTACCAAAATGAGGTGGTGTGGTGTTCTGTTTGGTTTTAACTGAATCAGAGCCAGCTTTCTGAAACCGAATCAGCCCCACAAATAGTAGTGCTGAGGAATCCGAAGGGGCAACAAGCCAAGGGTGGGACGAGAAGGAATAGCTGAGGCTGAATGAACTGAAATGTGTGAAATTTATATTTATGTCAGTTTTTTGTTTTGTTTTGTTTTAATGTGAAACATTTTATTGCAAAACCTACAGCTTAACAGCACAATTTATCATATGTTGGCAGGCCCAAACAATTCCTAAGTATTCCCAATTCATCAAGGGTAGTATGTTTGTTTATAGTGCATACTAGGACTTAATCTATCTGAAGAATAATGAAGAAGTACATGGGACTCCTCTGCCTTCCTGTTCACACAAAGCAAAGTGCTAGAGAATGGAAAGGAGGAGTTAAAAGTTAGTTATGTCCTAGACATCCACTTCACCCAGAGCTTTATCAGTACATTCACTCCAGTCACTGTCGCCACTCCCAGGATGTGCCAGGCAACGTTCTCTCGTGCATGCCCCTGGGCTCTTTTCCTTTTCCTCACCAACACATACTTCAGTGTAGAAAAGGCAACATTTTAATGTATGTTAACAGTCTCACACTATTATTGAAATAATTACTTGAGAAAACCTATGGAATGACTGAACGCAAGGTGACATTTCCTGTCAAACAAGGGTGTGCCACAGTAGCAGAGGGTTGTGGAAAGGAGGTGTGGTAGCACTGGCACTTATTAAATAGCTCTGTCATGGTACATTATCACAGATCCAACTTATTGGGAAGGGTATGGGCAGAACTCACTGCACCTGCTTGCCGTGTGCTTAGTTGTTATCTGTTTTTATAAAGCAATTCTGTGGCTATTTAAATGATAAATTGCAGTGAATAGAATCATATGCACCTTAAATTTAAAATTTCTGCAGTATGCCAAAGGGAAGAGTCTAGGTAGAGCTGTCTTCTTTTTGGTTTTTGTTATTTTGGTTTTCACTTGAATACATTTACTGACTGTGAAATATGTTTCTTTAAGAATGTTTCTTCAAGAATGTTTCTTCTCAGGAAGTATCAGCCAGATGTATCAGTAAAGACACCATTTCTGTCTTGCTTCCACAGTGTGTTCCACAGCATCTAAATTTCCATCATAGGTTAAAGTGACAAAAGGATTTGTTGAATAAAAACAAGTAAATTTACTTGAGTGAGAATCTGATGACTCTGCTGACATGACTGTAACTATATATTACAGTTCAGTGTAAACTAGAGTTTTCCATGGAGGTAATTGCATCTGGAGGTACTGTAGAAAAAAATGAGGTATTTTTGCAAAAACTGTAGTTGTCTTATCAACTTACTTAATGACAGAGTAGAAAATAAACTTCCTAGAAACTGGCATATTAGTTCTACTAGAGTCTGGTAGTAATGAGCGAGATAAAACATTTTGAAGACCGTGTACTGTCAAGGCAAAGACGGTAAAAACAAAAATACAAAAGTTGTATTAGAGGCCTGATTCTTTGGGGAAATTGTTCCACCTTTGTAATTGGATAGAATAGGACATAAAGCATGTTTGAAATCCCCCTGTCAGATCCTGAGTGTGTAGTACTTGGTGGTAGAAGTGGAGCAGAATAAACATAATCAAGATGAAAGACCAAGAAACCATTGAGTGATAGGTCTCCTATAATCACTGTTTTGGATGCACATAATTGCATTCATCCGTTTATTATACAAAATACCTAGATGAAATGGTTTTAAAGCCTAAGTACTTCAACAGGTGGTTAAGTTTTGCTTAGGTTTTGCATTAATATTTTATTTCTAGTTATACTCTGATGAGAAAAAGATGTGTATTAGCATATCTGTATGTGGAATAAGTTTAATTAAATTATAATGCAGAAACAGGTTAAATATCAGAGGAGCCAAATCAAATGCGAATGAAGTATTATAGGAACACACCCTCATTTTTTTATGAGGGTTTATAAGTCAGCTGACAGCCTGTGGTGCAATCTGAATAAAACTCCACAGCTTTGTAATTTCTGCTGTAGCACTCTCCTGAGGCCAGTAGCAGCTACTTGACAGTAAATCTTGAGAAAATGTAACTTGCATAAATTCATCATTAATTGTGTAATTTGTACTGTTGTTTTTCATTCAGCAGTTTGGACTCCCAGTATACAGTGATTTGTATTCTCTTGACAATCAGTTCTTTCATCACTGCTATATTGTAGAGTTGGTTATCGTATCTCCATAAGTGAGAATAGAGCGGAGCATGTGGATCTTTTGATGTAGATAGTGACATTTGCATTTCCTATGTTGTCTAATTGGTTTTTATGTTTGCATGCAAGGTGACTGGAGTTGGATAGCCAAAGTTCCAGATGGCTTTGTCTGTCTCTCTTTGAAACATCAGTGATTTTGTGTTTCAGTGAACTTCTGAGAAGTTTCTATATCTATAGTGTGAATGCATTTATATGTGGGAATATGGTGGGCTGAATATCATCAGTTCATTGAAGGAGTGAATACAAAATTCTTTCATAAAAAGTTAAAGGACTACTGGGTTTCCTGTCTCACTGTTCCTGTGATTGGAAGTCTCTGAGTTGGTCTGTTAAATACGAAGAATAAGATGATCCAAACTAAATGCTTTGTGTAGATAAGGTAATTCTCATTTTCTGCTACGAGGACTTAATCACTTGATCTTTTCATAAGAGGATAGAAAGAAGGTTTATCCTGTTGAACTTTAAATGTACAAAGTAATTTTAAATTTTATTGTTTATAAATTAATAAGATTGTATTTAATTGCATTTAAATAGTACTGAATGAAAGCCAACATTTTAGCTTTTAGCTATTGCAGTGAATTGTGTTATTGATTTATATATTTACTCTTTTTGCTGAAGTGCAGTAATGATGGTAGCAAGGATGGCTGTAGTGGGTTTTTTCCCCTTATAGCTGATGTAACAAACAACTCATTCTATTAAATCTCATCATTAAAAAGCAGATTTTTCACTGTTGAATATGCATTCATACTGACAGGCTTGTAAAGTGCTATATCCTTTCAATGGACAAAGAGAGGGTGAGTTAGTAATAGAGGTGTTTTAAATAAGGTGGCACATCAATCTGCTTAAAAACCTGCCACAGAAATAATATTTTCATTTAATTTCCACTTTGATATTATACCTGAGACTAATAAAAAAGCGACCAATTGCAATGAAAATTTTATTTAGGCAGATTCTAGGAGGCTCACACAAATTGAATTTTCAATCACAGGCAAGGTAGACAGAAAGCTTCAGGAAGTACTTGCATATTCATCTCATTAGGTAACAGAAATTGTATCACATGGCTTGTCTAGCTTACCACAGCTTAAAGATCCTGTCTCAACTAGTTGCAGTGAATTATTTAAAAATTTAGCAGTGAGATCAGATTGGCCACTAGGAGAAAGTTTCTCATCAGCAGTGTAGTGAGTGCAGCATTGGAGTAGGTCATCCCTGGAGGTTTTCAAGACACGGCTACACAAAGCATTGGCTGGTTCAGTCTAGTGTTGGCAGTAGTCCAGCTGTGGGCACAGTGTTGGACAAGAAGACTTCCAGAGTTCCCCACCAGCTAGCATTTCAATGATTCTAGTTCCAGAAAACTGTTCAGTAAATTATTTGAAGGAAAGCATTATTTCAGAGGAGAGAAAAATCTAAATTGACTGTAATGTTTTATAAACGGTTAACATTAATGTAAATCTATAATAATATTAATCAAAGGCTCTACTATACAGGCATGTTTGATCTGTCTGTAAATTTGATATAAAAGTAAATGCTTACATCTTCAAAAGCCTGGTACCTGTAATCTGGAGAAATTTGGCTAAACAGCATACACCTATATTCCAGTGGGAGCTGAGCCTTTGTAGGATAAAGACACTGGATTGGTTGTCATCCCATAAAGGGCAGAATATCCTTTTTATTTATCTTGCCTAGTCGCCAAGCTTCTATTTTAACTTCCCCTTGAGTCACTAGAAATTAAATTCCAACAAATACATGATTCTAAGTGAATGCTTTCAGTATGGCTTGGCTGGAACTAGTATCTGCAGGGTAGCAATTCATTGGAAACCACCTTTCTGAAGTACTTTTGCATATTGCTGAGCTTTTGTGAATATCCCAATGGAAATTATTTCAAGGCTTCTACACTGCATTGTAATCATGACAGACCTACCCGACAGACCAAAAAATCAGATCTCTCCAAACATCTGGACAGCAATCAAAGAACACTGTTAAACAGTTTTTCCCATGCCCTTTCCCACTCATTTACTGTTAAAGAAAGGATGCCAGGAAATTCTTTACATATGGGTTATGTTTCAGGAGTTACAGTAAGATCTTCCTGCAGAAAATATTGCTACAGTTGTTTATAATCCCATCCAGGAGCTAAGGACTGAATGGGGATGAAATCTAAATGTCTTTTCACATTTATTTACAGATCACTTACAGATCTTTACTGCCTGTGCCAGTTCAGTCTGGGAATGCCGAAGCTCACAGAGAATTTACCACTATCCCTATTGTGCGGATGTACAGCAAGGTACCTGTACTTATTTACTTTAGCATCTCTGTTTATCATAACCACAGAAAAATTTAAGCTAGAAGAGACCTCTGGAGGTCATTTGGTCCAACCTCCCTGCCCCACCAGCGTGGCCAGTTTTGAAGTTAGACCCAACTTCAAAGTTAGTTGGCTTTTCTCAGGACATTTCAAATCATTTTATAATGTTAAACATCATCATTATCTTGCTTTTAACTGATGAGTAAAATATTAATAAGGAAAACAAATAACTTCTCAATATCATACAAGTTTGGAACAGAATATTGACTTTTAGCTTCCCTGAAAGGTAGTTGAAGTATTGCTGTAGATCTGAATGTGGCCAGGCTATTACTCCAGATCTCATGTCTCCAAGTTTCATACTCCTTTTATTAGTCTCTAAGAGGAGTTCAGTGATTAGGATATTCAGTCCCTAGGGTTTTTTTCATATTATTTTAATATTAATGTAGTAAAGATAAAAGGGGTGGGGGTGTGCATTTTCTATTTTTTTGGTCTTTGTCTTGATTTGTAAAACTGTATAGTGTGTCTAGTAATAATGAAATTGTCACTGCAGATTTGTGCACGGCAAGTACGATGCATTCAGTGAGCTTCTGCAGTGTTCTCGTGTTCTAACTTCAACACTGTTCTGTTTTCCAGTTTATTTGATTAAAAGAAACACAAAATAATCACAATACCGAACTTACATAACAATGAATGTCCATCTCTGAAAGTTTTATTCTCCACCTAGTTACATTTATGAGACTTTATCCTCGTATGGAACCTACAAACAAGAACCTCTATAAATATGCCTGCCAGGTTTAAAGCTAAAGGTGAGCGGTAACTGTTTATTTCAGCAAGATCTTGGTTACAAATTAACTTTGCTAATGCTCAATGTATGAGGGCTTGTGCCACATACTGTTTCAGGAAGTGGATCCTGTTGCTGTTCTGTGGAGACATGTAATGTCGTTCCTTTAAATTTTTTAGATCAACAGCATTGCAGAGACTGGTATAATTCAGGGTTGCATGCGGAGAGATAGAAGGTCGTGGGTAGAAGGTGAATGAGGTGAATGGGAAAACAGTTGCATAATCTGATACTTGAAAATGTCTGAAATCCCAGGAAGGCTAGCATTTATTTAAACTTTTATTTTAAACTTTGTAGAATATGTTTGAAGTCCATTTAGCTATAATAGTTTAGATAAATTAGTAACAATAGAATTATATGAGTCAAGGTAGTCTAAGAGTAGAAACCAGATGGGTTTTCTAGGAAGAGATACATGTTATTAGATGAGCTAATATAATTGTGAAAAGCATACAAACTTTTGGGCTCACTAGCCTTTGATACCATGTGTAGATTTCAAGTAAGTTTTCAAGAGTCTGATGTTGCAGTAGGACTCCTTTAATATGACATGTTGCTATAAGTGAATTATGATACTTTATTTTCACATTGGGTCCTAGAAGACATTTACATGTGTATTGACATTCTCTGTGCCACTTCACTGAAGCCTGTGAGCATATATGTCGAGCTGGCCAAGAATATATTATGTGTATGATCTTGAATAGAAACCTCCTAATTATAATCCTGTTTTGTATGAATTAGTTACATACTAGGGGTATGAAATGCCATCCTTACAAAGGCAGCTAATAGTAGCAGACTAGTACTTTTTTTTTCATGTAAATGTAGCTACAGGTAAAAACTGTGTTACAATTTCTGTGCACAGACACTGCCTCACTCCAACACTTGTGTCACAGTTTAGGGTCAGGGCTGCCCCTTAGACCTAAGGGCAGCAGGGGACATAGAAACCAGTGGTTCCCCCCTCCCTCCCCAAGTATCATGAGGACACACCTCTATGATATGTATGCATCTGGGGAGGGTGAATAGGTTGGGATAAGAGACACAGTTCTCACACTCAGTGTCAGTATGTTTTTATAGTTCTTATTACAGACTTAAGGGATAAGAATCATCCCTGTTAACAGGCTGTTTTGCTGCTTCATTACCACTATATTGGATATAGTGGTAAGCAAAAGGAATATGAGGGGTTTTTTGTTCTACCAGGGACTTCTAGACATGCATTTATAGAGGGAAATACAGCTGTTGTGTAAATTCAGCTATGGCAGAAAAAATACTGCTGAAAACATTTTGAATATGTAAATATATATATACATGTTACAGATTAAAGTTTTCATCTCCAAGTGTTTGAGATCTGCCCTTTCTGTAACCATGATCTGTCTTCAGGACTGCTTTTCAGGCAGCTGCACATGTGAGCAGCAGAGACAACAGCTGAGAGGCATTTAACAACTACCTTGATGTTCGGTGCAGCACAAAGCGCTCTGCATGGCCTCTGCCAGGTAAACACTTGCCATACATGAATTCTACTATAAGCCACATGAGACAGCACCCTGAACTGTAGTTTACTTCCACTGAAATAAATTGAAGTAATCTTGATGGGGTTAGCATGGTGATTGGTGTATGCCGAGGAGGTCCATAATAACTGCTATAGTTAACCAAAAATAAAATTAGCATCCTAGAAGAAAATGTGATGTTAGTATTTCAACCCATCATATATTCACAGTTAAATGTCCAGCTCTGCATTTTTCCGTCGGTAGCTAAATAGCAGCACCATTTTTCGTTCAGTGAAAACTGTATTTCAACACAATGCTAATACTGAAGTACAAACTGAAGATTTAATTCAGCAAGAGAAAAATTATGACTTGTCTAACCTGCAGCATTTGGCCTTTAAAAATCATTAGTAACTCATCAGCAGTGGCAATAGGAAAAATAGTAATGCAGTCAAAACAGTTTAGAAAGGGTTTTGATTTTCATTTCTGCTTTAAAATAACTTTGAGTATTACAATGTCTCCAAAAATTATCTCATCCCCTAATGTTACAGTGCTGCTCCCATTGAGTAGAAAAGCTCAAAGGAGTATTTTTACAGTGGCTAAACTAGGTGGTGTTTTCCCATTGTAGAATCTCACCCATGAAACCAAAAAAAAAGAGGTATAGAGAAAAACTGCCAGTCTTAATGCCCAGGAGATAGTTCTTTATTATCAGTTATAGAGCAGAAAACACAGACGTTTATAGTTCTGTTTTGCAAAACATTCTAGATACACCTGTTTTCTCAACAACAAAAATTATTTTGCCAGGACCCACCTTTGCAAACCGTATGTAGAATAGGGACTAAAATGTAAAGCACTTTCTGCCTGTAATATCCCTTAAAAATCCCAGTGCACTGCTGCACTTCCAGCGTACATTACCGCTGGCATCGCTAGGTCAATGCCTACCCGGCAACAGGCACAACAGGCGATTCATTCCAAGCAGGTGAAGGCTTCTGGTTTTTTGCGTTTCAAGGGTAAGTCAGGGATTGTGTTTTAGCGACCGGACGTGTATATTCTTCTGAGTGCCCAGAGCCCCGGCTCTCCCCCGCACGCCGGGCGAGGGGCCGCGCGTCTGCGCGGGCACGCAACGGGGCTCGCAACGGGGCTCGCAGAGCCCGCGCTCAGCGCCAGGCGGATCCCGCAAAACTGAAAGCAGGTAGAGGCACTTCCTGCAGGCAGAATTGCACAGAGAGAAAGGGAGTTTTCCTCTGATCTCCCTCAAAAACCAATCAGGCCAGATCAGCCAGGCGTTGATTCTCCCTCTGTCCCTCCTACACCTTTTCCAGGGGCCCAATGGCCTCGTCCCTCGGGGAGATTGACTAGAGTCACATGAGCTGCACCAAGGGCAGGTAACCCAGGAGAGAGGAAGGCAGGGAAAAAAAAAAAAAAAAAAAAAAAAAAGCCCAAGCCCAGGCTGGGCTTCTGCCATGATGTCAGAGGGAAAGAAACCCACAGCTTGCTAATTTCACCTCCCAATCAGCCCCGGGAAGAGGGAGATCACCGGGAACAGGTAGAGATGCAGGCTCGCTCCGCTGTTCGGGGTTTTTGTCTCCAACACCCTACCTCCTAAATAGCTCTTTCTCTCTTGATATTGTGACTTCTCGTTCGCTCCTTTCCTTTTTGATCACTTGGAGGTAGGGGGTAAACCTTGTGGGATTTTTTTTTTTCTTTCTTTTTGTTTGTTTGCGTGTCTTTTTTTTTCTCTCTTTTTTTTTTTGACCTCTGCTTTTGATTGTAGTTGTTTCCCCCTGTGGTCATGACGGCTTCGCACAGTGACTCTTTGGTGGTGTTGTTTGGGGCAACAGCTGGTGCATATGGGGCTAAACTGGGTTCGGATGAGAGGGAACTAATTCTCTTGGTGTGGCAAGTTGTGGATCTACACAGCAAGAAGGTATGGCTTCGACCCCCGGTTCGAGGGCGCGTTCCCGGGGCGCGGGGCGAGCAGGCTCGCTCGCCCGCTCGCCGCCTCCCCGGAGCCGTTTGTTCATTTCACAAATACACCGAAGGGAGGGGAGGGAGCGGGGCCCCCCTGCCCGGGGGCCGGGCCCCGGGCTGGCCCCCCCCCCGGCCCCCCCGCCCTGCCCCCTCCTCCCCCCTCCAGGGCCTCCCCCCCCCCCCCCCCCCGCGCC